>JALIZH010008642.1:0-356843 GCA_030522465.1 Rhipicephalus appendiculatus | reverse complement strand
AAAATGGTCATAGACCGCTGGTTATCGTAGCACGGTTTTCCCCTCACTTATGCGATCAAGCGTGCGAATTTCTGGTGAATATTGTTGGTTTCGGCCTCATCAAGGCGGAATCTGATGGCGTATTTAGAGATTTATTTCTGCTTTACTAGTCATAAAGGCAGCAGTTAAAGGCGGGCGTAATCCCAGAGCACCCGTGTACGTACGTTTCGGTGCACTTCAAGAAACCCAGGGGGTAAAATTCAACACCCGGAAATCAAATCCCATAGCAAAATGCGTGTGGTTTTTTTATTCATACTTTTGCATGATCTAATATGAACACGATGTCTGACGAGAGAAACTAAAAGCGCAGCTGTGAATGCCTGGACCCATACCGCTTTGTAGACTTGAGCTATTTGATAAGAAGGTATTCGTCATAATCGTCACAGGAAGATGACCTGACGCAATGCGTGTTTGATTCCTCGCTTCTCAGTCTTCGATCAGAAGGCCTGTTCTTTCTTCTGAAAAACCTGTCGCAGTTACATTTGGCTCCAGCAAGCGGGCGAAAGCTCCCCAACATGCAAGAGCCCTAGAGCGCTCGAAGTACTACTGACACAAAATTTTCATTTATCGTAAGTCGCGTTAAAAAAAGACAGGCCCTAAAGTGCCTGGAAAATGTAGACGTGGAAATTTTGACGTCTACTTGTCTTTTATTTCTTGGACACAATATTAATGAAAACTAACAGAAAATTCGGTCAAAGGCAATATTATTGTCTGTTAGTTCTTAATAACACCTTCAAACGAGTGGCACTTGCCACATTTTATTTTATAAACTAGCGTTCTGTAACCTCCATCATTTTCGCTGGTGAATCAAACTATCATGAATAACATGAGAAGCCTGTCAAGCAACGCGCTAAGGCGTTGCCTCTGAGATTAAACAAGCCGGATGCGCCTCGTCTTCGAGGCCGTGACGAAGGCAGAATAACTTCTTTACTGTCACAGAAGATGGCAGCACCCCTCGGGCAGAAAGGCTTGCACCGCATGAAAGCCTAAGAAAGAGCGTCATCTCGAAGACTGCAAGCTGCCGTTAAACTTACAATGAATCGACAACTTCCTAGACATGCGGCACCGTAGAGCAGGTTGTGCTGCGGGCAAGATTTCTAACCACCATAACTGCTGCGAATGACGCTTGATGTCAACTTTCTTTTGGTTTTTGTGTATGCGTTTTCTATTTATTTCTGCGCATCCACCTCGGTAGTTCGCTTAGTTGTTATGGTCATCGGCTCTTGACCCGAAAGTCGCAGTTTCTATATCGGTAGTCAGACATTTTTTTTTCGAGGGGAGAGGTAGGGTTCAACCATATTTTGTGTATATTCGTGCCTGCGTTTGTATGTGTGTGTGTATATATACGCAAGGACAATTGAAAAATTTCCGGTGAGATTTAAACACCCAACGCCCCTCCTCCCCCCTGGATACCCCCCTGCCGCGGCGGACTTTACGTTTCAATTGTGGCGGAATGCTCAACGTCCCTGTAGTCACCGAAGTCATTGCACCTTAAAAACACCCGACGCGTGAAATATCCTGATTCCTCATTTACGGCGTTGCCCATGATAAAACCGTAGCTTTGACACCTAAAACGCAACAAATTACTTATTTCTTTCAACGCCGTCATGGGTATGGTACTACTTAGAAGACATATTCAGCTCTCGTCATGGATTCGGTCTGGCTACAAATCGCATATCCTCGCTCAAAGTGTGTGAACAGTTGTTTAAAAAATGCAACTATGCTTGTTCCTTGTTGAAATGTTTTACCGTCAAAGTAAGAAAACAACCTAACTGCTATCAGCGATACTACTGTTGGTGCGTGAGTGGAGACGGTGAGCGTAATTACTATGATAACCGTCAAATTTGATGTGTTAACGTGAGTGCTTCGCCCGCTACACTGGTGAAACTCTAACGAGTATACGTCACTAACCTACCTAAGCAAGTAACGCGTCACCGCCAAAAGCGTCCAGAATCAATGAACGAAAGTATATGCAACAATTCAAAGGAAGTACAACGTTACGGGGCTCCCTTACAAAACTTCATTGACATGAGTGAGTGAGTGAAACAACTTTATTGACGATCCGCCATAAAGGGGGGGGGAAGGGGTAGGGGAATTAAAGCGAGACACTAGCGTGCTCGGAACATCATTTTTCTCACCAACACTTCATCCCAACCAACTGATGAGCGATGACCATTGTTTCAAGGACACAAAAGATGGCAATACTGTAAAGAATTTGTGTCAGTAATTTGCGTCTTGGTTAGCTCTCGCATAGAAATCCTTGGAATGGCGTACATATGTCTTGGTTGTGGAAACTTGTGCCTATGTGGTTCTTATTGCATTTTACTTCGGTTTTGTCATTTTTATGCAAAGTCTTATATGAAACTTTCACACTTCCAATTTATGCGATTTTTATTAACGTTTAGCTTCAGAGAATGCCGTCTTCCTTATTTCATTTTTGCAAATCCAATTCTTTTTAAATATAATGAAGTTGTTTATGCTCCCACGCCTGAATCAGGAGCGGCGAGCCGAGGGCCCCAGCGGGTCCTTCCTGGCTAGTCTCTCACGACTTCATTAAAGTTCTTTGTCTCTCTATGAGTCTGTTTATGTTGCACTAAAGGTTTAATGCGACTGCTTCTGTAACTCCAATCTAATCCCTACTGAAACTCATACAGTATTGCTCAAACATGTTATAATTAAAACTTCACATGCACATTTGTACTGCGAATGTCGCATGCTGTTAATGAAGGGGTCATCAGGGGCCCAGTCAAGCTGTCTAGAGTGTTATTTAGTCAGCGCGAAGACTAAACTACAGTAACTAAAAACGCGGCACTACAAAGCAACCAAGTAAAGGCTGGCCTTTGAGATTAAACAAGCCGGATCCTAGCCTAACGTTTATTATTTCCGCGCCAAAACCGAAAAATCAGAACGGCAACGCAGACATTGCAAGCCTACAACGCATAGCAGTAAAGCGTGTCCTTCGAGATTATCAATCTGGGTGCGTGTCATCTTCGAGGCCATAACGGACTCGGAAGAATCGTTTTACTGTGCGAAAAGATGGCAGCACTCCTCTGGCGGGCTTGCTTGGAAGGTGAAGGAAGAGCGTTACATCGAAGGCGGCGTGCACTTTCGCGGCCGCGGCGGCCGCATTTTCGATGGAGGCGAAAATGCTTGCGGCCCGTGTACTTAGATTTAGATGCACGTTAAAGAACCCGAGGTGGTCGAAATTTCCGGAGCCCTTCATAAGGTGGTTTGAGGACGTTATACCCCAGATATCAAAAAAAAATATTATCCTCCAGTCACTTGATGTTCCATTTGACCCCTTCTTCCGATTTGGTCTTGACCTCCTATGCCCATTCCCGGCGTCTTCAGGCGAACAAGTGTATAGCTGTCGCGACGGATCACACCACTCGGTACGCAATTACACGGGCTCTACCAACCGGCTGTGCCACGGACGTTGCTGATTTTCTCCTGCACGACGTCATTCTCCACCATGGCGCCCCACGCCAACTCCTCACAGATCGTGGGCGCTATTTTCTTTCCCGAGTTATCGACGACCTGCTTCGCTCCTGCGACACGAAACATAAATTTACGACGGCCTACCACCCGTAAACTAATGGACTGACTGAAAGATTCAACCGGACTTTAACTGATATGCTCTCTTTGTATGTCTCTTCGGACCACCAAGACTGGGACATTGCATTGCCCTTTGTTACATTTGCTTATAATTCCTCACGCCACGATACAGCAGGTTTTTCACTTTCCTATCTCTTGTCTGGCCGTGATCCAACATTACCTTCCGACACCATCTTTCCGGCAGCCGTCGATTCGCAGACCGAATACGCCCGTGATGCTATCATTAGAGCTCGCAAAGCACGAGAAGTCGCTCGTCAGCGCATTTTAACATCGCGAGACCACCAGAGGCATCGTTACGACGCTCACCATCCCCATGTTTCGTTTACTCCGGGTTCCCTTGTGCTTTTGTGGACTCCGACTCGGCTGGGTGGACTTTCTGAAAAACTGCTTTCACGATACTTGGGACCATACCGAGTATTACGCCAGGTGACAGACGTCACCTGGGAGATAGCACCGCTCGAATGTTCATGTGCCTCCGCTTCGCTGTCTACTGACATTGTTCATGTATCCCGCCTTAAGCTTTACCACTCTGCAACATCATAGAAAGCACCGAGACGGTGCTTCAGCACCCGAGGGTTACGTTTTAAGACCATGTTACACTGAAGCAGCCCGAAAGGCGCCAAGGAAGACGACGTGATTGTGTTATGTGGGGCGGGCTCTTCTCTTCCATCTTGGTTTACGCTTGGACGCTCTGTAAATACATTGTGAATACGCCTTGTTTTCGCGTGTCCCTTCACGCAACAATATTAAGGCTGCTCAACCTGATTTACGATCGTGGACAAACCAAGCAAACGTGAATAAAAAACGAAGCTTTCAGATCAAGGTGAAGCGTGGCCTTTAAGATTACAAACTTGGTGCCTTCAGTCTTGGAGGCCATAACAGACTCAGAAATACTTTGTCAAAAGAGCGCTAGGTGACAGCACTTCTCAGGCAGAGAGCGTAATCTCGAAGATAGCGCGCTGCCGCTAAAATGAATGGGCAGTTTTTCGAGACGTGCGGCGCCCCGCAGATGGAAGGATTCCGGGCTACGTGCCAAGACACGAAAACTGCTCCGTGCGATGCGTCCACCATTTTTTTCTGTTGTTTTTCTTTTTCTTTCGGCTTTTTCTTTTTTTTCTTTGCTAAGCCGTGTAAGACTACGCCAGCGTTCGCTTTCCTAATTTTAAGGCGGCCGTGGTAATTTGAGCGTGGGTACCAGGGAGGCATTTTTATTCTATACGTCTGCGGACAACTCTGGAACGGATCGCTAAGTTGATTGATGCTTGATTTATCTTAGTTTAAATGGAAGGAAAAGAAAAACGAAGAACATCGGCAGATCCCACGTACGTTGGGAATCGATGTTATGCGAAGCGTGCGGAGGGAAGGTGACTGTGTTGTAATTTTTTTATTCAGCGAGACGTTACGAAGTGACGCTAAAGATATGTAAAAATGTTGTACGCACAGACATATGTTGAACAGTCGCATATGTTTTGTATAACCAGTTGTTTACAGTTGCGTAACGAAGCCAGCAGCAACATGGGTATTAGGAACACTGGAACCGGTAAGCTGATATGTAGCGCTTTTGCTCGCGAGGATGTTAGCCCTGGACACTGCTACATAAATCAACTTCAGTGGATGGCACTGAACTACAATTCACGTTAACCCGACGTGACGGCTGTATAATAAAAATATATATGTGATGTTTATAAAACTGGATAGCCAGCAGTGCAACCACATTTGACGTTTCACTAACACTAGGGTCTATTTGAAAATCAGTTCCGAGACCTGGCGTGGCCTTGTACTAGAATAATTAATTGTCACGCTGAATGCTGGGGTTCGATTCCTGCTGGGGCCCCGTCATATCTACTGAGGAACGGCGAGACCAGAATACTAAGTAGTATTCTGGTCTCGCCGTTCCTCAGTAGATATGAACTTTTTTGCATTCGTCGAGTGAACGGAGCCGATGTCAGCTTTTTCTTAAGGCTCTCGCGTTAGACATACCAATATGTGGTCTCCCCGTTCTGGGTAGATATAAACTGCCAATCACCTGTGGCACATACCCGCATACCTATGGCACATACCCGCCTGTGGTATACGGGGATATGCCGCACGTGTCTTGCGGAAAGGGTTTGGGCGGATAGATAGATAGATAGATAGATAGATAGATAGATAGATAGATAGATAGATAGATAGATAGATAGATAGATAGATAGATAGATAGATAGATAGATAGATAGATAGATAGATAGATAGATAGATAGATAGATAGATAGATAGATAGATAGATAGATAGATAGATAGGCTAAAAGTGCCTGCAGTACGCAAAGAAACGCTTCGCATTTAAGAGTGGTGATACAATGGGTCCATTATAGGCAACCTTTTCTTTACCATGCGAGTATTTAGATATTTTCTATTGTTTTTTTTTGTTTTTTTACACTTCAATGATACTGCAGCCACTAAACTTGACTATACCCTCGAATTTTATGATTATGAGAAACTCGTAATGAACGCGCATCATTGTTTTTCTAGACTTGCGGTGCCATGCAGATGGCCGCATTTCTGGCTACATGGTTAGACAGGATAACTCCCCGCGCGATGCGTCCGATTTTTTCAGGCTTTTTCTTTTCTTTTTTTTTTCTCGGCCGTGTTCGACATCGCCAATGTTTGGTTTCCTATCTTTCCTTTAAAACTGCCGTGATACTTTGAGCGGGGGGTACCGGTCAGGTACTTTTCTTCTATATGTCTGTAGAGACCCCTGGAATAGGTCACTAAGTTGATAGCGTCTTGATTGATCTTAGTGTAAATTGAAGGAAAAGAAGAATGACAAACTAATAATGATGCTAGGAAGGGTCCATCATGAACAACGTTTTCTTTACCGTTCTAAGGTTTAGATGTCCTTCTTCTTTTCTGATATACTTCGAGGACACTGCAGCCACAGACTGTGATTACCCTGGAACTTCAAGATTATGAGACGCATTCAATGGACGCGTTGTGGGCTTTGAAATCTAGATAGATCGAGGCAATTGCGGATCGAGTGAACACCTGATTACACAGCATTGAGGCGCCCGCATTCTTGTTTTAAATATATCGAACAGTATTCTTGCAATGGGAGTGGAATACCCTATCTATTCCCATCCCAGTGGTTAGCCGCCCTTTCCAGCACAGCCCTGACGACCAGCGTCAAATGGAGCCTTGGTCAGAGCGGTCCATCCTAGGCGACTTTACTGTACTGCTACAACTATTTAATATTTGATTAGGTCATCGGATTGTGTTAACAAGAAAACACTTGTTGCAATTCTCTTAACTTGAATTAACCTTAAAATCAGCAAAAGGCGGTGCCTCGGTCATGGAATTCAGGCAAGGGGAGGTGTTCGAAGCCGTTTGTGGTTTTATTCGCTGTAAAAAACCTATACAAATAAAATAACTAGATTCATAAATATATTTATGGCAGGTATTCCCTCTATTTTAGCTTTAAATCCTAGTATCCATTTTCTATATTGCTCGGTTTAGGTTATTTGTTACCCTGTCTGTGGCGAATGCGCACTCACGCGGCAGTCGCATAGAAGTTAAGGGGCTGCGCTGCAAACATTAAGGACGCAGGTTCGATTCCCAGTCCTAACGGTAGCATTTAAATGCAAGAATAATGCCAGAACAACCGTGTACTTAGGATTCGATGCTCTCTAGGTAACCCAGGAGGTAAAGCTAATCGTCCGTGTGCCACAACGACTTCCCTTATAATCACACAGTGCTTACGGAACGTAAAACCCCCGGAATAATAATTCGATAGTAGAGTGCTCGAGCTTTTTTTCTTTATACTTATTCATCTTCTGATATGAACACGTAATGTCTCAAACTATAAATTCAAGCAGCAGCAAGCCACACCTTGACATATGCCCGTTTGCGAACTCGATCCATTTTATAAGAACATCATTATCATCATAATTGTCGAATGAAGATGGCCTGACACCATGCGTGTTTGATTCCCCGCTTGTCTATCCCAATGACAAGGCCCGGTAATTTTTGAGAGAAAGCTGTCGCATTTGCATGCTATTCCGACAAGCGGGGAACCGGACTACTACTTGGAAGAGTCAAGGAACGCTAGAAGTGCCACTGACACGAAACTTTTCATTGGTCGTAATTTGCGTGAAATAAATGTGCAGGACCTCAAGAGCCTGGAAAATGTGCTCTAAAGCACACACTGCCCGGAAAGTCTCTGTATACAGCAGATTGGCACGACACAGTATATTGAGCTAAATTGACTTTCGAAGACTGGTGTCAGCGCACCTTTAAAGAAGATGCGAAAAGCTCGACTACCCCAGAAGACGCGACTTCTAAAAGAGGGCAGCAATCTAATTGATCATTCATGTATTATTGCTTTAGCCCTGCGGAGTTTGCAGTGATTAGGGTAAGGTGGGGCAAAATGAGACAAAAATTTGAAAATAGTGAATATTTATTTTTATTTCACTCTTTACCCTTAAACGACAATGCAGAAACTTTCCTTTGGGTACAAGGTATGCGCTACATAAATATGACCATGTTGCCACTGTTAAAAAGTTTATTTTAAAAAAGAAATAAAAAATGCACCAGATGTCTCATTTTGCCCCAACCTGCGGGGCAAAACAAGACAGGGTGAAAAAATTTTAACCCCTCAGTTTTTGCAGTAGAAGCACTTGAAATTAAACTCCGTGGGCCCTCACGCAGCCTTCATGACCCCAGTTCTTGCACTCCACGCATTGAATCCAGACAGAATCCGGTGCTGTTTTGCTCCAAAACTCCTTGCAGATCAAACACCACCAGTCTTTCTTTGTGCTATTGTGTATTTTGTTGAAAGCTTGCACTTCATTGGATTATTCAATGATTGGACGCTAGATATAATCTGACGCATCTTCTTCGCCTCCTTTTGCCGTTTTGGTGCAGAACTGCACGGGCGTTTCGTGGCTTTCAGCTTCGTCAGCCGGGCTTCGTGAGGCGATGAATTTAAAACTGTGCTAGATTCGAATATTCTAGCACAAATTAAGGTAATGAAGGAAAACTCGATGGCGAGACGTGTTTGTGAACGGCTTGACTTGGAGATTCTTCCAAATTTGCGTTCGCCTCTTGAGAGCATCCTTGGGAACGCAGAAAAATCTCGATGCAGCACGAATGGAGTGGGTGTCCTGAACAGCAGTCAGTGCTTTCTCACGTCGTTTTCCTCTCAGGAAGCTTTATATAATATTCTCTTATGCGTCCGAACCTTCCTAAACAATAAACTATATTATATAATGAGTGTAAGTAAATTGGTTCACTTAATGAGACACTCTCTAAGGCAATTCAATGCCTTTTTGTCGCGTTTTGCCCCCCCTCACATGCCCAAATTCAAAAAAATTTCCGCTTTGGCCCCGCGCACCAAGTGAACTGAAATTTTGGTGGTATGTAGCTTGTAGTATATACTAACAATATAAATACTTACGTTGTTGTACTGACGCCAGAGTAGCTTCATGCACGGATCCGAAAATTTGGCCAAGAAGAATTTCACCCCTTTTTGACGGGTCACGAACACGCTGACACCAGCCGCTTAATTTTTCCCACGCGAACGCTGTGAGCAATCATAAACTTTTACACATAAAAAGGTGGACAACTACCAGCACCTCTCGCTGAAATATAGAAACAAAGAAAAGTGCTTTCTGTATTAGCTATAGAGGTCGGCAAAGCCAAAATGTCGCGTTTTGCCCCGTGTCTCATTTTGCCCCGCCTTACCCTACTTAAGCAAAAAGAATGCCCTGTAGATTCATTGATTGGCGAATTGAAAATGGCAACATTGGCTACGAAATTTCCCGTTATTTTTCCCTCTTTGTCCCTGTCAGGGCTGCAATATAATAATTAGAAGCCCGCCGCATTGTTGGACATTTCAACATGGCGGGCGCCTATCCCACTTTTAGTTTACATGGACTAACGTACTCAAACGACTGGTGCACGTGGAATTTCATTACACAAGACTTCAGGTATGATGACAAGGAAGCAACAATGAATCACAACACAAGAACCGCAAGATCCCAAGAAAAGCTGTAAAGCGCGGCATTTGAGTTTACCTACACTTAGTTTGAAAAACGTTAGAAACCATTATTCAACACATTGCATACCACGATTGAAACTAATTCGGGCAACTTATGGCGCTTGAAAAATCCACCATCTGAAACAAAGCAGCCCTTGGTGACCAGTCTCACAAACCCATTCCATAGGACACACCGTTGAGCGACCGCTATGAATTACGTTTTACTTCATTCTTTCATCGACTTCAGGGAAGACCTTTGTATTGATGCTTCCTTTTCGTTTTATGCACGTGGAATTATACCGCTTGCACAATTGCAGAGAAAAGCGAATGAATGAGCAGTCGTTAAGACACTTGCAATAATAAATGTTGGGGTGTAACGTCCCAATGCCAACATATGATCATGAGAGACGCCGTATTGGAGGGCTCCGGAAATTTCATCCACCTCGGGTTCTTTAGCGTGCGCCTAAAATTAAGCGCATGGGCCTCAACCGATTTCGCCTTCATCGAAAATGCGGCTGCCGCGGCCGGGATTCGATCCCGCGAACTTCGGGTCAGCAGTCGAGCACCGTAACCGCTAGACCACCGTGGTAGTTTGCGAAGACGCTTGTGTTATCAGATCTCTAATTCACACCAATAACAAATGACCTTTAAAATAAAATCAGTGAGCATTTAACTTAGAGGTAATAACCAATTCAGAAGAATGATCTACAGTCAAAGAAGCAGGCAATACTCCTCATACAACGTTGTTGTAACCTTGGTTGGAAATACAACTAACGAGCACGGTAATATTTTTCGCTTCCAATGACGCGAACCCTCAAGTAAGTGGCACGTGCAGCATCTTATTCTACATCCTAAGGTTATTCACGATTGCGCGAAGACGAAGCTACAGCAGATTAGAACTCGAAACAGTAAGGCAATGTCATGACCTACTCACAACGATTTTGGTGCAATCAGGAAAGACACCAGCACCGTCAGGCAACCTGACCATTCAGAGCAAGCGCGTCTTCGTTTTCAAGCACGGGACCTCTTTAACATGTAGAACTAACTACCTTTCATCTACATAATAATGCTGTTCCAACTTCTTTATGCTCGTTTATAAACCAAGCGAACATCAATGACAAACGAAGCGTTCAGATGAAGGCTGTCAAGCGTGGCCTCTGAGATTACGCAAGCCTGGTTATTGCAGTCTTGGAGGCCCTATTGGACTCAGAATAGCTTTCTAAGGTTAACGCAAGATGACAGCACTCCTCAGGCCACCAGCGTAATCTCGAAGAAAGAGAGATCTGCTGAGAATGAATAGACAGTTTTTCTAGACGCGCGGCGCCACGCAGATGGCTGCATTCCAGCCTACATGCCAAGAAATGAAAACTCACACGACAGCCGCTAATAAATTAAAAAAAAAAAACAGCTGCGGCCTGCCGAACGCTCTTTTGTGCCGGTGAGAGCGTTAGTTCTTGCTCCCACCGGCGCAGCGCTGAACAACGGTAACAGAAAACCGCTCGCACATGGCAGCCAGCCGCCTGCGCACGTTTTTTTTTTTCGTTTTGTTTTTTTAGTTTTTTTGGTGCTCAGTATAGTCGCCACCCTTTAAGCTGTGATTGCATATCGGCTGTTTATTTACAAGACACGTTAGATGAATACCAGTATGGTTCTGCTTGCGGTTATTGCAACTATACGCCTGCAGGTCTTGCTCTCGCGAAGACAGACTGACAAGCGTGTGGCACGGTGCCGTTGCCAAAGATGGATGGATGAATGAACGTAAAATATTGAAAAATCGTTTTTTTATACACCTGGGAACAAATATCGTCCATTGCTGTTCGTTGATGTTCTCAGTCGTTTGAATACCCTATCTTTTGTTATATGCGTGGACGACATCCACAGCGCAGGGGCTCCTTTAGATACGCGTGGCCTCTTTCAGTTCTTCAAATTTAAGTAGCGTCACACAGACTATCTCGGAAGGATGCAGGGCGACTTTAATATAGACAGGGGGGACACTTAGAACAGAGACGAGTGCCGAATTACAACTGAATATATTTGAACAAACACTCACAATGTCGTCCCAAGATCACATTGTGAGTGTGTGACGTGAACGTACCAACCTAGATACCGCATCTGCTGGCCGTTCTGTACATTGGTACGTCATGTGTGTAAGTGTGGCTCTGTGGTCACTACACCAAGAGTATATCCCTGTTGTGTATACCTAAGGAATAATTGCGTGCAATCTTGATATGGTTGGGTATGTGTTCGTGTGGAGGCAGCGCCAATTCCTGGCCTGCTGGCTGCTTAAGTTGGAATGTGGAGGGGCGTATTTCAATCTTGTAAGTCGTTGGCTTTGCAATATCTGCCTGCTTGTAATGTTCTGTTTTTCATGGTGGCCTGCGAGGTGCCCTGAGGAAGGTCGCGCGTCTCGGCCAGGAAGTCCGCGAGCTACGCAGTTTGCCTCGTCATTCCCCCCTCAGGCCCGCATGTTCTGGGCATCAGGCGACACCATGTACCTCCGTCAGTGTGGGCCCCACAATATCAATGACGCATCTGGGAAGTGTGCTTCAGAGATATAAGCGACAGGCAGCTTGCGAGTTTTTCAAAATATATGCTGGGCGTCCCCTTCTTTCTGCCTCTTTTATTGCCAAGGGTTTCGCTGTTGCTGCTGCGATGGCGCTTGATCTGGTGCGTACAGATGCGCAGGCCACGACTTTGTTTTGGTTGGTCACTGCCGCTACATATGCCTCTTTTCTGGGGCCTTGTGATGGCGCGGGATAAAGGCTAGCGTCGGTAAAGTAGGTGTCACGGTCACTACTTCTCTGAAGGAGTTTTCGGGCTCGCGCTTGACGGCGATTTTTGTTGTAGAGCGGGTGCATGTTCTTGGGAACTGGTTCATCGATGATTTCTTCCCGTATTTGCGTGAGTACGATTACCTTCTCGTCTCCACAATATTGAGGAGTGAGAGGGTATCCCAGCCTCTTTAGTAGTTTCCTTCCCTGTTGTGTGGAGGTTAGTCGATCTCTTTGTGCGATTAGCGTGGCAGCTTCCAATTCTTCATACGTATTATGTATGCCGATTGTCAAGAGTGTTTCTCGGCTCGTGCAGTTCAGAAGTCGCAGCGCGACTTTGTATGCTTTTCGTATAATCCTCTCAATCCGATCTATTTTGGTCTTGCCTGTAGTTTGAAAGCGAAGAGCGAAGGTGACTCGACTGAGGAAGAAGGCCTGTGCAAGGCGTACGGTGTCTACCTCGGTCATCCCATCATTAATTCTCGCAATTCTAGCTATGAGGTTTGTAATACTTGTGACGGTGTGTTGAAGTTTGCTTATTGCAGTCTTTAGGCTATTGTTTGCTTTTACGTGCATGCCCGGTATTCGGGCTACTGGGGTCCTTTTGATGACCTGTCCGGCTATTGTCAGTTGCAGCGCCGGCGCACGGTTGGATTCAGTGCGTGGTGGTCTTATTTAGAGGTATTCTAATTTTTTGGGTGAGCAGGTCATGCCTGCTGCATTAAGATAGCTTTGAATCTTGTTTAATGAAAATGTAGGAGTGTTGCGTGATAGAAAACACGCTGAAGCTCCTCAGGGATCTCCCAACCGCCAGTGGTAGATGGTGTATAGGGAACCAAAGCTCAAGTTTGCGGAGCGACGACAGCGCTGCGCTACGGCTCTGGAGGCAAGCGCCGGTGAAATTGGGAATAAAGCGCGGCAGAGGGCGCGGCCGATTCAGCCTGTTTCCCCGAAAGCCGACAGCGGCGGCACGCGCTCGCACGCGGTCTTCGGTCGGTGCGGGGAGCTTAGACGTTGTACCGTGAGCTTGGCACGCTAAATCGAGAGGCTTGCTTTGCGAAGCTGCATTTTCGCGATGGCAGAAGCGACCCCACGAAAGCGAAAGCGAGGTCCGAAGTATTGCTGTTTGCCACAGCAGTGCAGACAGTACCAAAGGCACGCGATCCACCTGTAAAACTGTACGCTTCCCGGACAAGTCGTACGAGAGAACGTACACAAGCGTGGATCACCGCAGTTAAAGGAATAATGTTCTAGCTCTGTCTCGCCTTCCGTTTTGGCTGACTCAATTCTTCGCTTGAAATTGTTTGTTTCGGCTACCTGAATCCCGTAACGCGGCGCGTGCATGCAACGACTGCGGTTGTGATTGCTCGCCGTCTCGCATTTTTGCATCCAATTACGGTTGTATCTTGAAGCAACTTTGTGTTTTGATTCCTTGTGTTCGTGAGACCTAGCTGTCGTTGTTGGATGTTCACGCTCACATACGTCAAACCGCGTTTAGCGTTGCAGTGTTGGTTGCTTTCAAATGAACGCCGCAATTGTCAAAGGTTCGCCGCCTGCAATTCACGCTTCGGGAAGGCTGCATCATCGCGCCGGAACGAACGCCTGTGCATTTTCAGCAAACTTTGACATCGTTTTGCTGGTTTGTTCTGTTTTTGTCGCTTTATTAGGGTGGTATATATTTAAGCCGCTGAATCTAACTGGCACTTAATTCATGAATTGTAATTGCCACCTTCGGAGATTGTGCGGTTTTCTTTCACGCGCACCCGTGCATTGCTTCCAGTGTGCGTTTACGGGTGCGCTTTGCGCGAGATCGTCGCGCACACGATACCACATCGCGCCTGAAATTCGACACTTCTCACACTGAGTCGCGTCCGCGCTATCCGCGCAGGAAGTCTTACACACCTGTAAAGTCGATATTCTCATAAAAAGGGAGTGAAAGCACGAAGCGAGAAGCGAAAAAAAAAATAAAGCTAAGCTAGGCGAGCTGCCTCGTGGCTAAGTCGGCGGGTGGTGCTCCAGCGGTACGGAGGACATGACTCGAACCTTCTCAGGTTTTTTAGTGCCATAGCTGTGTAATCTTTGTTTCTTTCTCTTTTTTTTCACTTCGCGAAAGTTCATTCACTACAGTACGCGTTTGCCACTGCCAACGTGCACATCTAAACAACAATCACACGTTTTTCATAGTCGACAACGTGGAACATCGATTAACGTGATTAACGAACTTTTCTCCTTTGATTACGTTCGCTTTTCGAAGTGCCTCTACAGCGGGGAGATCCTTTTCAAGCGTAACATTGCGAAGCGCTGCACGTGCGCGGAAGCGAGAGGAAGCGCGGCGGAGAGAAGGGAAAATGCGCGACGTTTACCCCCAGTTTCTATGTTTCTTGCGATGCGCAGCAAGCGTAGCGCGAGAGCGCTGCACGTGCACAGAAGCGAGCGGCAGCGCGACGGAGAGAAGGGAAAACGCGCAACGTGTATTCCCAGTTTCTATTTTTCTGCCAGAGATGGCGCTGCCTGTCAAGAGTCGCAGCGCCACTGAGCGATGCTTTGGGAGCCTATATAAATAGCTTGCCGTTAATTATGCCGGCGCGAGCATGGAGCATGGTTGGTTGTCTAAGGAGCTGCGATGTGGAACGAAGATTCGCTGGTTCGAATCCCCGGGTGGGTGCTTCAGAATTTTTTTCTTTGTGCCTTTGTTATATATATACATACACATACATATCCGATACATGACGGCAACGGTGACGCATAAATGCGCTTAGACTGTCCACATAATTGCTATCGCAATAAAACACAGATATAAATACATTTCGCTTAGCATGACCTCAAGGTAACGTTAGAAATAATTGCTGCTTCTTTCCTGGGTTTGAGCAACGGGAATGTCTGCGACGCCGTTTGAACGCGAGAGCATTAAAAAGCTCGTTTCGCAGAAATTCCGGCATCGGAGGCGGTGTCGGAGTTGGTGTCCCCTTCGGCGTTGGCATCTTAGGTTGCGAGCGAAAAATAATGATCCTGTCCGTGACCAAACATCGAGAAAGATGCAAAGAAGGAATAAAAACTTCTGGGTCCGAGTGAGGATCAAACCCAGGCCATCTGCATGGCAAGGAGGTGTTCTACCGCAGAGCCACGAGATTTGCTGAAACTGCTTAGGAAAAAACACTATATATGAATGTCATGTAGTGAAAGGAGTATCTTTAACGCATCATGTATTGCATGGTAGAAGCGTAGAATCGCGCCAGGCGTCAAAAGAAGTGAATTGAGCAACGAGTGGGTGTTTTATAGGCCCAACCATGGCGAAGCGCCCAGGTATGCTTAATCATCGTCAGCCGCAGAATCATCAACAAAGTTAGCAGCTGCGTAGGTTCCCATGTTGCCCTATGGACCCGTAGAGGGCCCTTCGCTCATTCGCAAAAGAAATCATCATGACTTAGCGGGCACTTAAAAACTGTGCTCGCAATAGGCATTCAATGATACTTTGAAGCGGCCAATGTTACGCGCTCAGTCGTTCGTTTCCTGACGGCATGGTTGAGGCATGCACCCAGAAACGAAGCAGGTTAGCAGTTCAGAAGGCGATGTGTACAAGGCCCGATAACGCCATCGCGACCTACTCTTGAACGTGAAGCTCAAGCGTCCTCCAACTTTAATTTGGTTGACGCAGCGTCTCTGGTTTCCTACCTACATCAACACACGGAAGCATGCCTTGATTCCGTTTAGGACAATTAAAACGCACTCTTACCGCTATTCCAGTGTATTTAGTGTATTCAAACCCTCACTGGCATTCATTTCGGTAGCGCAAAAAAAAAAAATTACACACAGGCACGAGAGAGGACACAAAGACAGGACGGGCGCTTGACATCAACTGACTTTACTGAAAGCACACATACGAAAACCCGTTGGACAGGCGCGCACACGCAACAATACACTACAAGGGACTCTTTTTTTCTATCAAAGTACAAAACATATACAAGTGAAATAACTAGATTTATATGCGCTCTTGTGCTAGCGATCACCACTAGTTTAGTGCGAAATCCTGGTATCGTTCTTCAAGATTGTTGGGTTAAGGTCACCTGTTAACCTGCGAGTTGTGACAACGCACTCACACAACACACGGTGCAATGGGTAACAAGTTAAGGCGCTGTGCGGCCAAACTCAAGGACGCGGGTTGCATTGCCAGCCATAAAGGCAGCATTTAAAGGCAGGCGTAATCACAGAACGCCTGTGTACTTAGGTTTCGGTGGAGTTCAAGAAAGCCATGTGGTAAAATTCAGCGGGCGTCCCCCGCTACGGCTTGCCTTATAATCAAATGGTGCTTTCGGGATGTAAATAGCCGTAATTAAAATCTCATAGCATGCGTGTAGCAAGAATTTTTTTTTCGGGAGGTGGGGGGGGACCCCATTGAAATGGCCATTTCTCGCTCTGTGTGCCATGGCGAAAACAAAATTCGGGAAGGGGGGGCACGTGCCTGGTGTGCCACCCCTGGTTACGCCATTGTCCGATAGCACAAAGTATGTGGTTCTTTTTTTTTATACTTTTTCATCATAAAATATCAACACGCGAAATCTGACGAGAGAAACTAAAAGCGAAGCTATGCAGGCCTTGACCGCTTCCCTTTTGTAGACTAGAGCCATTTCATAAGAACGTATTCGTCATAATCGTCACAGGAAGATGACCAGACGCAATACGTGTTTCATTCCTCGCTTCTCAATCTTCGATGACAAGGCCTGTTGTTTCTCCTGAAAAAGCTGTCGCAGTTACATTTGGCTCTGGCAAGCCGGGAACAGGACTACCACATGGAAGAGCCCTAGAACTCTCGAAGTACTACAGCCACGACACTTTTGATTTCTCCATATTCACGTTAAATAAAAAACAAACAATAAAGTGCCTGGATAATGTACTCGTAAGCATAATATTGTGCCCTGAAAAGTTACTTAGATGTTTTGAAAATGCTCTTTCTTGTTTCTGCACAACTACTATGACGTCACGACACGGTATGAGCTTCTCATCAAGTGCTAGGGGAAGATATCGTCTCCTTTACAGAGCCGCTGCATTGCGTAGCTCCATTGGCGATGTCCTAGAGGCTATTTTGTATGTATTGCGTCATCATAAACCAGCCATAGAGGTGCGTGATCTCAACAAAATTGGTATTGCTGCTTGACTAAGCTTGACTTTTGTGTCAAACTAAAATACTCTTTGAACATTCCTGACCTTTACACCCGCATCAAGTTTCTGTGTATATGGCAGATTTGTCAGATGGAGTAAATTGAGTTTAGACGATTGGAGTCAGTACACCTTTAAAGAAGATGCGAGATGTTCGAATACCTCAGAAGAGGCGACGTGTCAAAGAGGGCAGCGATCTCATCGATCACTTATGCACTATTGCTTTGGTCATGCGGAAATTATACTTGCGCAAAAAGAGTGCCCTATAGCTTTCTTCTTGTTAATAATTTCTAAATTCTTTCAAATAACGATGCACCAAATGGCCCAACAAAATGTGCTATTAGTCGACAAGGAAGCTACAGTAAATCACAACACAAGACCCTGAAGTTCCAAAAGCACAGCTGTACAGCTAAAAACACCTTGCATATTCAGTGCCTGTGCCAAGTGTCAGCTGCAAAATTGACTGAGTTCTGTGTGGCCAAATGGCAATAGTACTGCGAAATGACGGGTGGCTTCTTTGGGACAATATCAAAAGTAATTATTTTGTTACAAAGAAAATATAATTTGAAGTGACTTTCCTCATTCTTCAACAATGAAGCGTTCTAAGAAATACTGCATGCAAAATACTTTTACTTCAGTCCGCATCAATAAAAAAAAATGTGGTAAAAATTCTGTAAATCACTTATTTCTCTTGTTTCACATTTTTTTCGTCAGGACTTGAAATATAATTGGCCTGCAAACATATTTGTATCAAAATACGTACACTTATGCGAAAGGCATACAAATATTTCAGTTGGTTATGGAGAGTCCTAGTGTGTTTAAAAAAGAAATGGTGCGCTTCGACGCTTTCTTTTGTATTTGAAAACATGTAGACGACACTGATACACAAAAATTTTAGAATTCCTATATCAGGATATGTAAACGGAACCTCTGCAGTGACGCAAGCGCAGTTTTGCAGATCAGCATACAAAGACAGTTTTTATAGAAACTTTTCTATTATACACAGCTTAATAAAAATGTGAAAAATTCTTGAATGAGTAAAGCAAATAAAAATTGTTTTCATGCAAAACTATTTGACCAGCACGCTCCATGTCGTACAGGAAAAATACATTTGATCAGCAAGTTTGGGAGTTACCAGCCCCACAGCTGGGACTGTTGGCCTTGAATGACCCTTTTGGTTTAAGCTTCCTGAACCCGATATATAGTGTGCATGACCCCTAACATTCTGTCTTAGTGAGTATGTGCTTGTACAATGACGACTTCGACAAAATACGTGAGACGAGGCACTGGTTGAGTAGTGAATCACCGTCGCTCAACATGTCTGAAAAGATTTACCGTAAAATCCCGAGCAAGTGCCCTACTTAAATAAGGACCCCCTACTCATTTTCGGGGAATTTTAAATATGCATCACTGACTGAGTAGCCCTCCCCCCTGGCATCCCGACATTTTTTGTACAACGTGTTCTCTGCAACAGAGTCCTGCAGCAGCAGTTCCTGGGAACCGGAATTCTGAGTCTTTTTATGAACTTCAAAGACGGGGTACCAGCGAACACACATAAACACGTACACAAGAAGGCGATTCACACGGATGAACGCTGGTCTTTTGATACGTGCCCGAATCCTTAGTACTTTTACAGTGTTGTGCCTTGGGGCTACGTTGTGAGTTGCGACAACTTGTCGAGATAACTAAAGAACGTCTAGCCCCTTTTGTCATAACACACAAAATCTAACGCGAGGACACCCTCTTGTTTAGTGAAAACAGTAAACCCATGCGTATTCATACAGCATTTCGTAAGAAGCACAGCTCTACATTCTTCTTAGACTCTTGCGCAACCATCTTGAATTTTGGTCCGCGACCGAGCAAGGGCCCCCATCCAAATGTTGTCCAGTTATCTTTCACCTTAGAGGGGGGGGGGGGGGGGGAAGGCTTGCTCGGGATTTTACGGCAGTTGTTTCAGAACTGGAATCAGTTTCTTCAAACATGGAAGACGCATGCGGTTTTTCTACATCTTGCTTTTTTCAGACTATGTGTTTGACTATATGTTTGTATGTGTGCATACAATAGGCCTATTCAGTAAAAGTTGCTGTCATGGTTGCAGAACAGCTGTAAAAGCTAGTATGTATATTTAAAGCGCACCAAAGCCTTGTACTGGTCCACTGTCTGCACTCTCATTAAACCATTGCTTTCACATCTCGTTGTGACCACACTTATTTCGTTGTGACCACACAAAATATTTCTGGAAGCTCTGTCATTAATTTGCTTTGGTGCAATAATTAAACATTGCGGGTAAAGTCCCTTTCAGAGCAAAGCTTAATGACTGACTGTACTATCCGCGTCAAATGAAACCCGAACAGCGGCAAGCATTCGCAGTGGTATAGTGCGTTCCGTCCAGTTATCACCGTGGACAGGCGTGCGCATCCGGTTCGGCAGCACTGCGCATGTATGCGCGCCTGTCCGTCGTGATAACCGGACGGCGCGCACTGTACCACTGCGAATGCTTCCCGCTGTTCGGGTTTCATTTGACGTGGATAGTACATCGTTGGAGATTGTAACCTATGTTTCAAGAGTGTTACAAATATATATCGAGCACTGTGAATGGTATGGATGCCACAACAGCACACGTAAACAATTATGGCTCATTCAGCAGGCTTAGAACTGTGAAAAAAGCGGGTTAAAACAGTGCCCGAGAGTAGGCAATTCCAATGGATTTCGTGGTAAATAGTAAAACCTCGGTGATCCGATTCTCGCGGGCGAACCAAAAATATTCGTATCCCCCCGAAATTCGTATCACTAGAAAATACGGAAAATTATGATGCGACAAAAGGAAGTTGGCGTACGTTTTCATTTATTGTTTCTCAGGGCCGCAGCAACATCACGATCAGCTATGAATGATTGTCAGTGATGTTTTTAGACGTCAGCGATCATACTTGCAGTCGTAGTCATACTTAAGAGACAGTAGGATTGGGCATGTTGGTATGACATGATAAAGAGTGCTTAACAGCGCAAACGACAGGAGGGGATAGACGAGAAGAGACAGAGCGCTGATCTCTTCTCGTCTATCCCCTCCTGTCGTTTGCGCTGTTAAGCACTCTTTATCGTAGTCATACAGCCCGTGCGCTCGTGTGTAATTAATGAACCAGGTGCGCTGTGACACGCCACAAGTAGTAGCCCCTGTCTAATCTTTGTACACTTTTTCGCATGACAAAAGAGTAGGGCCGCGCAAGTGACTTAAGGAACCCTTTGCACGCGATAGATGAAGGGGAGAAAATTTTAGAACCTTTGTCTTTGTTATTATTTTCTTATCGCAGTCATGATGGGGATATTTTCTGGAAGATTAACGGCCCTGCCCGCACAATCGGAGAGTTGGCAGGTGGGGGCGTCCCAAACAATCGTGCATGACGTTGTAAGGCCTAGCTCCCTTGAGAAGACTGTCCGCTTCCTCTTTCGGTCCTCGTCCACATTTCATAGAATGTCTGATGCGTGAGAACATGGCTAGCACTGACGTGAAGGGCACGTGTAATCCCACTAAGACAGCAGCACTCGTCGATGCGGTAGAAAAAAAAGGGTGCGACGCAAACGCCATCGGTAATCTAAACGTGAAGGCACACGAAGACACATTAGGGCCTCCAAGATTTGCGCACACAATCTCACAGGCCACGTCACGTCACTGAAGCTTTATTCTGGCCACGGTGTAAGAAAACTATTTTTCTACACCGTGATTCAGACGAAGTGGCGGCGCGGCACGCATGGCCGTTCATGGGTTCCCCCGCGCCCGTGCGTGCTTGTCGCGTCTTCCGCGACAGCGCCAGCGCGGACAGCACCTGTTGGCACCTGCAGAACAGCATTACTTTCGTATTGTCAGTAGGCCCAAGATGAAACTCTTTATTTGGGCCGAACTTGTGGCCGGTAAACGGGATGTGAGATTACAGCAATAAACGGTGGCACTGATAGCAGCGGCCGTCGATCAACTGACTAGCGGTGAAGCGCGTCGGCATTTATAAGGGTAGCATCGAATATTCCAGCCTTATCGCTGGTTGTCGCGCAAGCTCTGGAATAAGCTCGAGTGTTCCCGTTTTGCGCGCAATCTTAACAAAATGATCTACAACAATCGCGAAGCTTCTCGAACAAAGAGGCGCGGTTTGCGATGAGCGTTGCTCACAGTCTTTATGGGCGAAAACCGAATACAGGATTTGTGAAAATTAGAAACGCGCGTGGCAGTGCCCCCTCTCAAAAGGCGTCGTCCCGATGCTTAAAAGAGAACACGGGGGGAAAAATGCATGCAACACTAAAGAACAATAAAGCAAGAAAGTACAATAAAAAATTGGGGGACGCTTCGCCTTTAAGAGTTGAACGCGATAGCGATATCCCGTCCCTAGTGCGTACTTCAATCACTTAGTGCATACTATGTAATGGGTAGTATGCTTTAAACCAGGAGCAATTATGCGCGGCAAATGTGGGAAATGTTTTCGAACTTGCTGTGCACCCACTACGGGGGTGTTAAGGGAATACGCGCAGTAAGGTGTGTGCCATTTGTAATGGGTGGCTGGCTTTAAACTATGATGTTGTGGGATATATGGCGTGGAGCAGCCGTGGAAGAACTCGATGCCGTCAAGGTTATTAAAAAATGTTTTTATTAATACTGACTGAGTCCATTAAGACCCTGCTACTAGTCTAGCTACCCCGTTTCTCTCCTCGTGCTGGCTGGCGCTTCTTCTTCATCTAGTGGTGGTCCGCCAGCGCTCGCGATGGAATCAACAATCTCGTTATGATAGTCACATATTCTGACGCCCGATGGCAATGTACGCTTGTACCAAACAATATTCCTAGGATATTACATGTTATATTGCGACGCCTATGTAAAGGACGCTTGCGTTTGCGAAGCATGGAAGTTATTAGATGTGAAGCATCTTATGGCGAAGCTTAATCCGGTGGTGGTGGTGGTGGTGGTGGTGGTGGTGGTGGTGGTGGTGTGCCGCGTGCCCACCCTTACTGCGCATGCGCAAACACTTAAAAAAATAAAAATAAAAAAACCTCCTCTCCCCCCTCTCTCTCCTCTAGGCATCCCTCCCCGCGGCAACCACACCCACACTGCGCATGCGCCTCCCTTCCTCTCTCCCCCTCTTACACTCCCCCCCTCTCTCCATCCCTGCCCGCGGCGTCTAACTCCCCCTGCGCATGCGCGTCCCCCCCTCTCTCTCCTCTCCTACGCTCCCCCCCCTCTCTCCTCTACGCATCCCTGCCCACGGCGTTCACACTCCCACTGCGCATGCGTGTCACCCCCCTCTCTCTCTCCTCTCCTACGCTCCTCCCTCTCTCGCCTCGCGACGCCGACGCAGGCAGCGTCTGCTAGCGAGTTTCTTGGTTGAAAAAACCGACTGCTCGCGCTGCACAACCGTTCACTGGCCATCCCGTATATATAGCAATGGATCTTGACCTCCAAGGTGGTGCCGGTGGGAGATTTCTCCTGTGCGTTGTTGAACAATAAAAATTCGCAGCGTGCGCGTTAACTAAAAGCGGAGTGCGGGTCTCTGTGTCCAGTCGGAGTCTTCTGTCTCTCATTGCCCATTAGCAGCGATTGGCATGTTCTAGTAGGAAAACCTATTCTCTCCTGCGCAACACTGCGATGAGCGCCAGCGTCAACGCCGCCGCCAGTGTAAGCGTTAGCGCCCGCTGCTTCACATCTACACATGGTTCCCTTTAGCGGGAGATGGTGTAATTTTTTTTTCACTGCATTTCCAAGCAGAGGAAGTTATTTTCACAGTATTTCCAAGCAGAGGCATGGCTGTGTGGTAGAACACCTGCTTGCCACGCAGACGACCCGGGTTCGATCCTCACTCGGACCCGAAAATTTTTATTATTTATTTTATTTGCATCTTTCTCGATTTTTCGGTCACGGGTAAGATGATGATTTTTCGGTCACGGCAAGATGATGATTTTTCGCTCACAACCAACGACGCCGACACCGACACCGACGCCGACGCCGACACCGACGCCGACGCCGGAATTTCTGCGAAACGAGCTCTTTAACGCTATCGCGTTAATAAACCAATAAGTGCAGTCCTCATGTTCGCTACCACGCGTAATACGTTTCAGGCGCACGACATGGACGACTTCAGGTCGCGCACGGCGCCGTTGAGAGTTCGTAATGCCGTCCGGGACAACCTCGTAGTCCAGAGCGCCTAGACGTCGAAAAACTTTGTACGGCCCGAAGTATCGCCGAAGAAGTTTTTCACAGAGTCCACGTCGGCGTATCGGCGTACACACCCAAACGCGGTCGCCGGGCTGGTATTCCACGAAGCGTCGCCGAAGATTTTAGCGGCGGCTGTCGGTCGTCGTCTGATTCTTGATTCGCAGGAGGGCGAGTTGTCGGGCTTCTTCGGCGCGCTGTAGAGGCGGTTTTCCTCGTCGGTGACGTTTGGTAACATGGCGTCAAGCGTCGTTGCCGGGCTCCGTCGGTAGACCAACTTGTATGGCGTTATCTGCGTTGTTTCTTGTACGGCCGTGTTGTACGCGAAAGTCACGTACGGAAGGATAGCATCCCACGTCTTGTGTTCGACGTCGACGTACATGGCCAGCATGTCAGCGATGGTCTTGTGGAGACGCTCGGTGAGGCCATTGGTCTGTGGATGGTAGGCGGTGGTCCGGCGGTGGCTTGTCTGGCTGTATCTCAAGATCGCCTGAGTTAGGTCAGCAGTAAACGCTGTACCTCTGTCGGTGATGAGAACCTCTGGGGCGCCATGTCGAAGGACGATGTTCTCAACGAAGAACTTGGGTGCCTCGGCGGCACTGCCTGTAGGCAGGGCCTTTGTTTCGGCGTAGCGGGTGAGGTAGTCGGTAGCCACGACGATCTATTGATTTCCGCAAGTCGACGATGGGAACGGCCCCGGTAGGTCCATCCCGATCTGCTGGAACGGTCGCCGAGGAGGCTCGATCGGCTGAAGGAAGCCTGCTGGTCTTGTGGGCGGCGTCTTCCGTCGCTGACAGTCCAGCCGTCGGGTCGTCGTGTAGTGCCTGGAGGACTTCTGGTCGCATTGCTGCAGGCAATACGAGAAGGTAGTCGGCTCTAAGTGGCGAGAAATTCTTCTTTATGAGAACGCCGTATCCCAAGAAAAACGACGAGAGTCCTCGCTTGAATGCCCTCGGAACAATGGCGGTCTTACCTTCGAGATACTCCACAAGGCCCCTGAGTTCCGGGTCGGCTCGCCGTCGTTCGGCGAAGTCGTCGGTACTTATGGTTCCCAAGAAGAAGTCATCGTCCTGGTCATCCTGCGGCGGCGGGTCGACGGGGGGCGCGAGACAAGCAGTCGGGGTCAGAGTGTTTTCGTCAGGACTTGTAAACGATGGTAACGTCGAATTCTTGAAGTGTCGGACTCCATCTTGCGAGACGACCTGAAGGGTCCTTCAGGTTAGCTAGCCAACACAAGGGGTGGTGGTCGCTCACAACTTTGAAGGGCCTGCCGTAGAGGTAGGGGCGAAACTTTGACGTTGCCCAGATGATGGCAAGGCACTCCTGTTCTGTTGTGGAATAGTTGGCTTCTGCCTTGGATAGCGACCGGCTAGCATAACTGATAACCCTTTCCACGCCGGCAGTTCTCTGGACAAGAACAGCGCCGAGTCATACGCTGCTTGCGTCGGTGTGGATTTCCGTGTCGGCGTGTTCGTCGAAATGCGCAAGTATTGGAGACGTCTGCAGGCGTCGTTTCAATTCTTGAAATGCTTCGACTTGCGCGTCGTTTTTCGTGAGCTAAGTTAGTGGCTCGGCGATGCGGGAAAATTCCTTGACGAAGCGTCTATAATAGGCGCACAAGCCGAGAAACGGTGTACGGCCTTCTTGTCGGTGGGCGGCGGGAAAGCAGCGATGGCAGCTGTTTTCCGTGGGTCGGGGAGAACTCCAGACTTGCTGATGACGTGACCCAAGAACAGGAGTTCCTCGTATGCGAAGCGGCACTTTTCTGGCTTCAGGGTGAGTCCGGAGGCCTTGATTGCTTGAAGTACTGCGTCAAGTCGCCGGAGGTGTTCGTCGAAGTTTGAAGCAAACACAATGACCTCGTTCAGGTACACCAGGCAAGTCTGCCACTTCAATCCTGCCAGTACTGTATCCATAACCCGTTGGAAAGTCGCAGGCGCCGAGCAAACACCGAAGGGCATGGCTTTGAACTCGAAGAGACCGTCTGGTGTTATAAACGCGGTCTTCTCTTGGTCTCGCTTGTCGACTTCAATTTGCCAATAGCCGGTCCTGAGGTCCATCGACGAAAAGTACCTAGCGTTGTGGAGTCGATCCAAGGTGTCGTCTATCCGTGGGAGAGGGTACACGTCCTTCTTCATTATTTTGTACAGGCGGCGATAATCGACGCAGAAGCGTAGGGTTCCGTCCTTTTTCTTCACTAACACCACGGGTGACGCCCACGGACTCTTTAAAGGCTGGACGATGTCGTCGCGTAGCATTTCGTCGACTTGGTTCTTTATGGCCTCGCGTTCCCGCGTTGAAACTCTGTGCGGGCTCTGACGTAGTGGCCTGGCACTTTCGTCTGTTATGATGCGGTGTTGTGCGACTGGGGTCTGTCGAACTCTTGACGACGACGAAAAGCAGTGCTTGTATTGCAGGAGCAGGGTTTTGAGCAGTTATTGTTTATGCGTCGGAAGGCTCCGATTGACGTCGAAAGTTATTTGGTGAGCTTGGTTCGTCGTAGCAAAGTTTGGTAAACTCGGCGAGGGCGTCGCTGGCTTCCACAATATCTTCGACGTAGGCGACCGTCGTGCCTTTGCTCACATGCTTGTATTCGTTGCTGAAGTTCGTGAGCATCACTGTTCCTTTCCCTTCACGCAACTCGGCGATGCCTCTTGCGACGCAAATCTGACGGTTTACAAGCAGGTGATGATCGCCCTCGATGACGCCTTCGAAGTCTGTGGGTTTTTTGGTGCCGACGGAAATGATGACGCCGGAGAGAGGCGGAACGGTGACGTGCTCTTTTATCACGTTCAATGCATGGTTCCCCGGCGTCGTCTGGGTAGGCGGCGCTTTTTCTGAATTTAGTGTTATCGACTCAGACCTTAGGTCGATGACGGCACCGTGGTCACTTAGGAAGTCCATTCCAAGTATCACATCCCTGGAGCAGTGTTGTAGGATAACAAAGCTCGCACGATAAGTCCGCTTACTGATGGTGACTCTTGCCGTGCAGACTCCAACTGGCGTTATCAGGTGATCTCCAGCTGTCCGGATTTCGGGCCCACTCCAAGCGGTCTTTACTTTCTTCAGCTTGGCGGCGAATGGCCCACTGACGACGGAATAGTCGGCACCAGTGTCGACGAGAGCGGTGACGTTGTGGCCGTCGATGAGAACGTCGATGTCGCTAGTCCGTCGCCTTGCGTTGCGCTTAGATCGCGGCGTCGGATCATGGCTGCGTCGATTGGTTGCGCTGCTTTCATCATGCTGCTTCATCAGGTCTAGCTCGGTCCGCGAGGTTTCGTCGGCAGGGCTCTGTCTGCTTCGCGTCGTGTTCAGCAGGTTTCGTCGCGGCGTCGTCGTCGGCGTCGGCGGAGGATCTTCGGTAGTTCGACGTACAGCAACCGCACCTCCATCGGTTGCTGCCCTTAGTTTTCCGGGTAAGGGCTCGGAGATCGGCCCCGAGCCGGACTGGTGTACCTGCCTGCGGTGCGGTGAGATGTAACGGCCTGGCGACGGCGAACGGGAAGGTCGTCGGGGTGTCCACTGCGCTCCTGTGAGGTAGTTGGCGATGTCTTGCGGTCGTTCACCCCGCTGTAGACGAGGCGCGTTGACGGCGAAACCGTGTAGGCCCATCTGTCGGTGCTGGCAACGGCGGTAGGTATGGCCGGCCTCGCAGCAGTGATAGTAGAGGGGACGGTGGTCAGGGGCGCGCCAAACATCAGTCTTCTTCGGAGCGTTGCGCTGGCCGGCAGGAGGGCGGTATAGCGTCGGGGGGCGGTGGCGGCGATGTCTGGTGATGGTACTGCGGCGATGCGGCGTCTTGGCGTGGACGTGGATGAGGAGCGTGATGGCGGGCTGCAGCAGCATAGCTCATGGCTTGCAGCTGCGGCTCTGGAGGCTGCGGAACGCCCAGTGATTGCTGGATCTCTTGGCGTACGACGTCAGCGATGGAATCCACTTGAGGCTGTGCTGAAGGTAGAATTTTTCGCAGCTCCTCTTGCACGATCGCTCGGATCGTCTCACGCAGGTCAATGGTTCCTAGTGCTTGGACGTCAGCGTAGCTTGAAACTGAGAAGCTGCGGTTGTATTGCCCTGTGCGCATTCCGAGCGTCTTCTCGATTGTCGAGGCTTCGGACGCGAATTCTGCGACCGTCTTCGGCGGGTTCCTGATCAATCCGGCAAAGAGTTCTTGCTGGACACCCCTCATAAGGAAGCTCACTTTCTTCTCTTCAGTCATGTTGGGGTCGGCGTGGCAAAACAAGCGAGCCATCTCCTCCGTGTAGATGACAATGTTTTCATTGGGAAGCTGCCCACGTTTTTCTAGGATAGTTGCGGCACGTTCCTTGCGGACGACGCTCGTGAAGGTACTTAGGAACGTCGTCCGAAGGAGATCCCCGGTTTGTAGCGTGGTTTCGCGGTTTTCGAACCACGTCCTCGCGGCGTCTTCTAAGTAGAAGTAGGCGCGGCGGAGTTTTTCCTCGGAGTCCCAGCTGTTAAAGGTCGCCACTCGTTCGTAAGTCTCTAACCATGTTTCGGGGTCTTCGCTAGGCGATGCGCGGAAGGTCGGTGGCTCTCTGGATGGCTGCATCACGATGGTTGCAGGGGACACAGCCAGGGGCGTAGCCAGAAATTTTTTTCGGGGGGGGCACCACCTTGATTTCGGGAGGGGCACCTCCTTGAAATGGTCATTTTTCGCTCTGTATGCCATGGCGAAAAAAAATTTCGGGGGGGGGGGGCACGTGCCCGGTGTGCCACCCCCTGGCTACGCCACTGGACACAGCGGTGGTCATCGTGCCTTTCGTCTTCGCCGCCGTAGCTTTCGGCTTGTCCGGCAGTAGTCCATGCTGGGGGGGGGGGGGGGAGGGGGGGGTAGTCCTTTCAGCCTGCGGCTGGCTCGACCGTCACTGATGGTGTCGGTGTCTTCTTCGCGACGTGGGCTCGGTTCACGGCTTGACGGGGGCGTCCGGTACATGAAAGAAGCCGCACCTCCACCAGATGTCACGTGGTCGTGACGTTGACGAAGGCAGTAGGCAGTAGTCCAAGATGAAACTCTTTATTTGGGCCGAACTTGTGGCCGGTAAACGGAAGGTGAGATTACAGCAATAAACGCTGGCACTGATAGCGGCGAACAGAGCGTCGGCCGTCGATCAACTGACGAGCGGTGAAGCGCGTCAGCATTTATAAGGGTGGTATCGAATATTCCAGCCTTATCGCTGGTTGTCGCGCAAGCTCTGGAATAAGCTCGAGCGTTCGCGTTTTGCGCGCAGTCTTAACAAAATGATCTGCAATAATCGCGAAGCTTCTCGAACAAAGAGGCGTGGTTTGCGATGAGCGTTGCTCACAGTCTTTGTGGGTGAAAACCGAATACAGCAACTGTGAAAATTATAAACGCGCGTGGCAGTATCAAACGTCGCGGGGTGAAAATCAGTTCGCAACAACTGTACTTCATAGACTGCAGGCCAACGGGCCTCGGCTAGGACCAAAGAAAAATTCGTATCACCCCGAAATTCGCTCGAGCCGTGAACGTATCACCGAGGTTTCGCTGTAAATGGCTTAATTGCACACACCAGTGGGCTGCATTCATGTCACGCTATTTGTGAATCACTCTTCAAGTTGCACCGAGGTCGGATGTCTACCCTTCACCACGCAATGCTGTTAACATTATGCATGTGTATACAGTTTTATACATGCACTGCTGTTAATCCTATGACAAACTGCAGTTTGTTGTGGGAAAAGAAATAGGCAGGTCACATAGGTTGAGCTCGAAACTTACGCATCAAATAGATATTCCAGAAATGTGCAAGATGCTGCACCGTTCCAGTAGCTGTCAATACTGCTGCAATCCTTTGAGTGAGGTCGTGAACCCGAAACAGCTGTTTAAGGGATGTGAAGAAGAGTGGACTGCATCGTCAGCATCCAGTCGATCGAAGACTACTTAGTGTGCTGCCTATTAAAAAGTCTGCATACAAGGCATGCATAACACTAAAGTAAACGTTTGAAAATATTGAGAATAATGAGGATCCCATCATGGGGCACATTGTAATAGAAGGCTCCAGTACCACAGTTATTCAATCATACCAGATGCGATACTCCCGATAGGCTCCATGTATAAAAATCCGGACATGCCATTGGCCGAAATGACGGGAGTGTGCTGATTGTCGCGTCATCTGTTGGCCAAACAAATAACTAATAAACGCCATGTTTTGTGTTTTGCGTTGAGCAGGGCCGTGAGCGCCGCCGCATTCTGCCAAACAACACGGCAGCGCCTAGAGCTGCAGAGTTCTATAGACTTTAGAACTTGGTGTTGGGTAGTTGGTGCCTAAATTTGCTGAACATGTTACTCTGACGCAATCCTAGAAACATGAAAAATGAGAGGAGCTCATCTGCCTCTGCCCGAGCAGCAAGCGTGTCGCCTGCAAGCAAAGTTCGCCGGTGCCATCGGAAAGACTCCGCGAACATCGCACCAGAATAAAAGAGTGCTTGTAGCGTTACTTGCGAGTAAATAGCAATGTCCAATGTTTCCGCTTTATTGTCATCGTAATTTCATAATTCTATGGTATCCCAGCCTGTGTCCCATTAGTTTCGCGATTACTGGAAGCGACCGCTGAGTGGAACACATAGCGGCCAATTCACGGTAAGTACTGATCGGTACTGATGTGCTTTGGTTTGCACTCCATCGTATCAGTGTCCTGTATGTGTGATCATCGTTCACGTCGTGTCTGTGAGACACAACGTGAACCGCAGAGCAGAACACTTCAAAAGATTCGCCATCTCTAACTTCCCGCGACTAGTCCGTCCTCGAGCACACATTTTCAAACGAGCAAACAAGGAGTAACAGAAATAATTAGGACGCAGTGAAACAATTATAAGCATCGTAGCACGAAATTTCAAACACCACCTTCGACGAAATTAAACTCGACGCGTTGACACGTCTTTGATTACGCCTCTGCACAGCGAAAATTAAGCGAAAATAGCTGACAGTGGCGCCGTTCAAGCCAAGGCCATTGCGGCGACAACGCCAGTGTTGCGTGCGGGTGCACGACGTACGGCGGCAATTTTGTGCTTTGTATTGCGGCTCCCAGATGGCGCGACAATCTGCCAACCCCCCGCAAAATTGGCCAATCGCGTGTCCGGGTTTCGGAATGCAGTTTCGCAAGTGGTATGATTTATAACTCGGTCCAGTACTACTCCACCACTTCAGGTTTATTACTGTGCACATGAATGTACGTGCACAAGGATTTTTTTTATTTTAGTGTAGGAATGCAAGTGCCATGGCTGAGTATACAACAGGGTTCATTGAAGATCTAAAAAACGATACAATCTGGGGAAAGAAAAGGCTTCTCCCATTGTTTCATGCACCTCCCAAAAGGTTTGAAAAGTGCCAGAACGCTCAATCTTCATCCTTTCTGCCAGGATTTCTTGCTTAGCATACAACACCATAACCAGTAAGCGACTACAATTGGTGACAAAAAATGCAAGCCATCTTAGCAATTCAGACAGAAGAGTAGCATTATTTATCATTTACCTTCAAGGATCCTTTTGTAGACATGTACACAGCCCAGATGTTCAATCCACTAAATAAGCCGTAAACCACCGCGAAACCCCAAGCAAGCGCCCCCCTCCCACTTTCGGGAGCATTCAAATATGCCCGAATGACTGAGTAAGCGTCCTCTCTGCCCTCCCGCCCTTTCACTGTTTCAATCACTGTTTTTATCGGCCCCACGAGGGTGAATAACGACCATGAATGTATGCGTATATATTAAAACATTTCATTGGAAGCCCATGCAGCCCTTCAGCCGCCATCTTGAATTTTGATCCTTGACCGTCCCTTGAAATCTTGTTACATTACCTGTCATGGGTGTTTTCATGGATTTTATAGTCTGTTAAGCAATTCGTTTCAATTCGCGCATCCGTTTTCGTAGCATGTTTTCATGCATTTTGAGAGATTTTTCAATAGTTAAACGTGCTGCCACTTGAACATAAAAGGTATTACGCGCCAAGCCACACAGTCAGGGAATAAATAGCGCTTATACAATGACCACCGCTGCTAGAAACACAGCACAGTGCATTTGTTGAAGCTGACCTGTATACTTCTGCTTCAGTTAAGTAAATGTACTAGACTGGATCATTTTATAACCAGTCTTTAATAGGTTGCTCATTGCACAAAAAGATTACTTCGTTTACGAGGGCGCGAGTCAGGCTCACTGTTGTCAACAATCAAGTAGCCTAAAGTAAAGTGGTGCACTGGGCGAGCTGATAAAGATTCATGACCAGACTTAGCGCGTGGGAAACAGGACACAGAGAAAGAGGGCACAGAGACAAGACACAGACAAACAGGACACTTGAAAGGTTATAACGGGTGTTCACCGCGTTTTGATGCTTCGTTTGACTTTGTTTGCTCACAAGTACTAAGTGACTAGGAAACTGGTTGAAGCTGCCGCGATTAAGAAATAATGGAACGTGGGTTAGCCACTCCCCACTACTTCTGTCGGAGGCTGAGTATGCTTACATTCTAGCGAAACCTGTCAGATAGCTTTTGGTGTGCAGATACCGGCTGTCTTCATGCGCGCTAAAAACAATTTTGTTTGTTTCGTATTTGTTTTGTTCACGCGTGTACACGTGAGCATATCTTTGGCTGTATTGTTGTGATGTTATTGAAAACTATAAGAAGCGGGTTTTCTTTTCAATGAACTTCAGTGTTCAGTCAGCGCCTCTCCCGTGTCTTCTTCTCTGTGTTGTTTTCCACGCGCTAAATCTCGCCGCGAATCAAGCAGCTATGCTAATTTTATTCTGCTTGGACTGCATTCATGAGCAGCTGGTTTATTAGTGTGGCTTTAGCAGATCAAATACTATATGTCTTCAATTCCTGAAAATAGCCATGTAACAGGCAGTGCAACACAAGGAAGTTAAACGAGCAATGGGAATTGCGCAAGGAGTGTATCGTTGATTCCTTCCAACCCATTACAAAAGGCTCAGCCATAGATATTCATCGTCATCAAACACAGCATCAACAAAGAGCACATAATTCTTTACCGGTGGGTCGCAGGTACCCTACTTCTCCACAGAATGATGAATAATGGCGTTTACATGCTTCCCTACTTCGCAATATCATCATTGCGTATCCCTCAAGTGTACTTGTATTAGTTGCCAAGGAAGCGAATAAGGCCCCCCCCATGATGTATTTCCTCTGGAGCTTAATAAAGTTATTTCTCTCTCACGTTAACGTATCTAATATAGTGCGGTAGGATAAAGAGGAGGAAATTTTAAGGGTTCATTTTTGTTCGTTAGACAAGACATTAATAAGACAATAGTGCCAAGGAAATCATAGGGGATGCCATTAGTAGTATATTTAATGTAAATGTGAAGAAAGAAACGCGGATGAAAAGATAACGTGCCACAGGCAGGGACCGAACCTGCGACCTTCGAATAACGCGTCCGATGCTCTACCAACTAAGCTACCGCGGCGGCCATCCCCCCATCCCCTTTATGCCGTATATAAGTACATTCAAACGTGCGAGCGACAGTAAGAGTCGCCAGTAGCCATGATGGCGAGTGTGGAACACTCTTTTTCTGCCTGTTGGCGTCAAATAGCACATGATCTTATTACTAGCAGGCAGCTCACCAATAATCCCTCGCATACTACCGAAAAGCATCAAGTCTGTCAGAACGACTCTCGCTGTGAATGAAGAAGTGGAAATTTTAAGGGGCCGTTTTCTTTGTTAGACCCAACATTAAAGAGAACAAACAGACAATAATGCCAAGGAAAGTATCGGGGATGTTATTAGTAGTAAATGTAACGCAAATGTGAAGGAAGGAAAGTGCACGAAACGGTAACTTGACGCGGGCAGGTACCGAACCTGCGAACTTCGGATAACACGTCCGATGTTCTACCAACTGAGCTACCGCGGGGGCCATCCCCACATCCACTATAGGGTACAAACTCTATAACGCCACGCATTACTATACGCAACACGTTCAGTTCGGCGGACCGTACGTATTACTTGTGCGCATAGCAAGCGGTTGTGTAACACATGTCAGACACAAATGACATCGTGTACTCAACAATAAGCAGGCTAAATTTCAAGAAATAATCTTTACAAACATCGATGGTGACTGTCTATGCTTCGAGCTTTACGCTGGCCGGCCGCTCGAATCGCCCTTTCTAAGCCCTCAGTCACGCGTGTGTGCTACGTGACATTGAAAGCATGATGGATTTCGTAAATTTATATCCCTTCTGTTCGTTTGAGGCCCCAAAAGAATTATGAATGGCTTCATAATTCTTTCTGGAAGCCTACCATTTTATCAAACCTGCCACCTTCGCGCACACGTCTTGCATACAACGCGGGCGTACCTGACGGCGAGACAACGATTCGTAGCACGCCAGTTGAATCTGAAGTGGCCGCAAGTCACCACTCGCGGTGCTGGCGGCGCGTTGGTGCAGTGGTCTGCTGCGCCACCTTTAGGTGCTGCACGTTTCCCCTAATTAATTATCTGTCGCATGCGGCAGCAAAGCGATTCTTTATTCATAACCAGGGTCTCGTTCTGGCATACTGGATGCTTTCAGGTAGTATGCAAGGAATTATTGGTCAGCTGCCTGCTCCTAATTTGATCACGTGCTGCGTGAAGCCAACAAGCAGAAAAAGAGTGTTCCACAGTCGCCGTCATAGCTACTGGCGGCGCTGACTGACGCTCCCATGTTTAAATGCACATGTATTCGACTCGATATCTTTGAGTGGCGCCCTCTCGCGTGTGACGTCAGGGGGGAGGACTCGGATGCACCTCTTGACGCGCGCGCTCGCTACGTGAAGGCTGCTCGACGCTGCCGGCCTGTCTATCGTGCTCGAGTTATTGAAACATTAGTGGGCGAGTTCACAAAAAATTTCTACTGAATGTTCAAACAAAATGCCCAGCGAAATTGAGCGGAGTTGCCGTCAGGAGCACGTTCTGTGTCGATTGCTCCTGGTGTCGTCTGCTAGCCATCCATGTGTACATCTGCTTCTATGGTGAATTTTTTCTTTTCGGGACTGTTCTATGGCGATGGCGCAGTGAAAATGACTTTCCTGTTTGTTTCCGATCACTGACTTCAGCGTTCGGGCTTCAGCTTCCATGTCTGCAAAGCACAATAAATGTATACCGCGTGCTGCGCGTGTTCGGTTGCCAAGCCTGCTCCTTCGGTTCAATTCCTATGTTCGGTACATGACACACGACGTGTGATGTCTTTCAAATAAATTAAATGGCGTTACCGGTAACAAAGTTTGATTAAATCGCCATTTTGAGCAGCTGCTGTGTAAGCACGTCGTAAGTACTTTAAATTGAAACACGAAATAAACATGGTGAGTCTAAAGGGGATGCACGACGGGGATATGAATGTGATGATATGTTGTTGCGCGGGTTAGAAATATGCAAGAACAAAACAGTGCGCCGTGCGGTGGCGACTCGTGGGATGACCAGTGCGGCTTGTTGAATGTGTGCGCCGTGCGGGGGCGAACCGTGTATGTGCCGTGTAGAGTTCCTGTATATGCTCCCTTTAGGTAGCAGAGTTGCGAATCTGTTTTCCAAACGCCGCTAGCAACCATGCCCTGCGGAGAAGCTGATGCACAGGCTGCGCCCAGAAAACATGGCAGCGCCGCCTAAAGCGGTTGCCGTCCACCTAGAATCTATCAAGTCACCGTCGTGCGCTCTATAGCCCGTTAGCTACGAACTGGTGCTTTTATTTGCTTTAGCTTCATGTCCGTAAGCTTCGACAGCAAAGTATTTACGTCTACTCGGCACCGTTTTCGAAAAACATGCTGAGATAATCGATGCTGTAGGCTTAGCGAGTGGCGTTGGGTGCTCCCGGAAGCTCGGAGGACATATATTACGTCTTTGTCAGTTGTTCTTTATCCTCCATAGCTGGCGCCACTTGACGTGGCGGCAGCAGCGGCGCATGTTTTTGGCATTTTCGGCTCTACGATACGCCTTTTCGTTACCGGATAGACTAAAAAACCGGCAGATCCCACGCACTGTGGGAATCGATGTGATGCGAAGCAGCCAGCAAGGAGCACATCATGCTGTACATAATATGCATGTCATTATTTACATGTTAGGACCTGTCATTTGTGTTCGTCATACAGTCACGTCACGCAATACAAATTTTGGTGTATATCAAGCTAGCGAACTGGACGCAAGCGCACCATGAGCGTGGCATGTAAATGACATTGCAGATGACATGTATGCCATGATTTTCATGTTACAACCTGCCACTTATGTTCACTTAATTTTTTACCTCGAATCGCAACGAGACTCGATACCAATCTGCCTCCGTTTCGCATGCGTTCGTATTCTCGCGCTCTGCGTATCGTGCAGACGCATTCCACGTTCCAGCGTTTACATTGACGGACACCCTGTCAATTCCAAAGTGTGTTCCTCGAACGCCTGCGCCCACTGAGACAGGGTCGGTCCGAATGGAACGTGATGCGCGCGTCTCCATCCTTGCATGATTAGAGACGCTGGTCACAGCGACGCTACGCAAGCAAAGCGCGAGCGCTGTAAAGTCCAACGCGACCAGCGTCCGTTTGCGCGCCCCGGCGCCCAACTGGCACTTTGCCAGGGCACGGCTGGAGGGACGGACGGACGTCGGACGTGAACATGAGACATTAAAGGCTTTCACCTTAAAATTTGTATGTCACGCTGGCGAAACGGCCACAAGGGTGTCATGCAAGTCATGTTGCACATGACATGTCATGATTTGCATATTGCCACTTGTCATATATCCTCGTCATACAACACGTCACTGAACAGCAAATTTGGTGTATATCAAGCTAGCGAAACGGCCACGGGAGTACTATGAGTGTGGCATGCAAGTCATGTTGCACATGACATATCATGGTTTCCATATTACCGCTTGTCATTTATGCTCGTCATACAGTCACGTCCCTCAATACGAAGTTTGTTGTATATCATGCTAGCGAAACGGCCACGAGAGTGTCATGAACGTGGCATGCAAGTCATGTTGCTCATGACATGTCATGACTTCCGTATTACCACTTGGCATTTATGTTCGTCATACAGTAATGTCACGCCATCCGAAATTTGGTGTATATCAAGCTAGCGAAACGGCCATCAGCGCGCCATGAGCGTGGTATGTAAATCATATTGTATATGACATGCAGGTCATGATTTTCATATTACCACCTGTCATTTATGCTCGTCGTACAGTCACGTCCCTCAATACGAAACTTGGTGTATTTCAAGCTATCGAAACGGCCACGAGAGTGTCATGAGCGTGGCATGCAAGTCATGTTGCACATGAGATGTCATGATTTTCATATTACCACTTGGCATTTATGTTCGTCATACAGTCATGCCACGAAATACCAAATTTGGTGTATATCAAGCAAGCGAAACGGCCGTCAGCGCGCCATGAGCGTGGCATGTAAATCATGTTGTTCATGACATGCACGTCATTTTTTGCATGTTACCACCTGTCATTTATGTTCGTCATACAGTCACGTCACTCAATCCCAAATTTGGTGTATATCAAGCTAACGAAACGGCCGCTAGCCGGCCATGAGCGTGGCATGTAAATCATACTTTTCATGACAAGTTAGTCATGATTTTAATGATATGACCAGCCATTTGTGTTCGTCATATAGTCATGTTATGGCATACCAAATTTGGTATAAATCCCATTAACGATACGGCCAGGAGAGCACAAAGTCGTAGGCGGCTAGATAGATAGATAGATAGATAGATAGATAGATAGATAGATAGATAGATAGATAGATAGATAGATAGATAGATAGATAGATAGTTAGATAGATAGATAGATAGATAGATAGATAGATAGATAGATAGATAGATAGATAGATAGATAGATAGATAGATAGATAGATAGATAGATAGATAGATACGCTCAAAGTCGCCGAAGTTCGCTAAGAAATGCTTCGCATTTAAAAACGCTTTTGTACTCCCATGGCACAGTCCCGGAGAACAGGTGTTTCTTCTTTCATCGCCGGTCATTGACACGCCAGGCACGTCGACTGGCGATCGGCGACAGGCTTAAGCAAGTCACCTGCAAGAACAGAGTGCGGCTTCGCCGCATAGCTATGGTTGCTAGCGAGGCAAGATGGCGGACCTATGCGCAACTCTGCTCCCGTAGGGAGCATATACAGTAACTCTAGTGCCGTGCGGTGGCTGTGCCGTGCGATGGCGAAGAGGATGATGATCTGGTGCGTGGTGTGGCTCGAGAGGGCGTGACAGTGCGTGAGCCATGCGCGGGAACGGGTTTCAAGGCTGTCTCCTTCGCTGGGCGTCACGTCCATGGGAGAACCCGCAGCTCTACCTCCTGTCACCTCGGCTACCTCGGCGTAACGGAAGCGCTCCTGCCTGTTCCGCCAGGAGAAGATCGGGCAAGGGACCGGGCACGAGGCCGGGCCAAGCGTCACTGCTGTGTGCCGCCGGGCGTACTCGGGATTCGGCCCGCGAGCACGAGGAGGCCGACTATACGTCTGCCGGAAGCAGTTCCCGTGGGCGGAACTCCTGGTTCAAAGACCGTGATTCCACGCGCCCACAGCACCCACCGAGCTCCGGCATCGGACGCTCGACGCCTTCGACCCGGCGACCTCGTCGGCTACACCAAACAGTAGGACAATGTTTGACTTTCGCGCGTAGCGGACAGGATAGCAAATGTGACCGTGCTCTTCTATTCGTTAAGTCCTTATGCATGTGTAAATAAGTCCAACGTGTGCTCTTTCACCTGCGTGCTGTCTGGTCCTTTCTGGAGCGAATCCTTAACCCGAACATAACATCACAATGAAATATTGGTAGATTGTCCGAAGTGATTTTCTTTTGTTTTTGTTCTTTTTTTTTTGCAACATATTTTAATCCTTACGTTAATAAATCGACGTTTGTTCACTCGTTCATGGTGGTCTGAAAATACGCTGAACAGAATTAGTGTAATCATACTAACGTTGATACATGCAAAGCTTTCGCATCGAAAGTCGTAAGAAGATGTATTTGCAATAAAATACTTTAAATAAGTCTGAACGGTCGACTCCTGATAGGGCTTGGTTCGATCACTGTAATAAAAGACTCGAGTTCCTTATGCATTTGCCTAAGTTGACTCGAAGGCGAAAGCCATGTTTTTCTTGAGTCAATGTATTGTTCCTTCGTTCCCCTCCGAATGCCTGCTGGACGTAACGTGGTTTTTCACTGAAGCTTTCTACACACCACCTGGTTTTGCATCGCCTCCGAGATCGGCCCACCAATCACGGAGGCAATGCAGAGCGACGATGTCATGTGATGTCGTAATCATGTGACGTGACGTTATGACGCCACAAATTTTGGCGGTCTGGGATATCATGATGACGTCCTCATGTGATGAATTTTCGCATCACTCGTGTTGAAGCTGGCAACGGGGGACGCCGACAGCCAATTTTCGCATTTGATGAGGAATCTAAGGCTCTCACCTTAAAATAGTTATTCTTGTTACAGCACGGTAAAGAATAGGAATAATCAGCCACAGGGGCCAAAAGAATGGTGGGAAAGAGCTCTCTTTCTCCTCTTCCTGGACACATTCGCCCACTTTTCCTACTGTTTACCAAGCTGTACTATCGGTGTTTGCCATCTCTTGGAATCCAGTCAGTTACCCTTAATGACCAGCGGTTATCCTGCCGACGTGCTACGTGCCCGGCCCATATCCATTTCTTCTTCTTGATTTCAACTATGATATCCTTAACCCCCGTTTGTTCCCTGACCCACTCTGCTCTCTTCCTGTCTCTTAAGGTTACACCTGTCATTTTCCTTTCCATCGCTCGCTGCGTCGTCCTCAGTTTAAGTTGAACCCTCTTTGTAAGTCTCCAGGTTTCTGCTCCGTAGTTAAGTACCGGTAAGATGCAGCTGTTATATACCTTCCTCTTGAGGGATAGTGGTAGACTACCATTCATGATTTGATAATGCTTGCCGAATGTGCTCCATCCCATCCTTATTCTTCTAGTTATTTCACTCTCATGGTTCGGCTCCGCGGTTACTACCTGTCCTAAGTAGACGTACTCCTTTACAACTTCCAGTGTCTCGCCACCTATCGCAAATAGCTGTTCTCTGCCAAGATTGTTCCACATTACTTTAGTTTTATGCATATTAATTTTCAAACCTACTCTTCTACTTTCCGTATCCAGTTCAGTAATCATAAGCTGTAATTCGTCTCCCGCGTTACTCATCAATGCAATGTCATCAGCGAATCGCAGGTTACTGAGATACTCTCCATTAACTCTTATCCGCGTCAGGGGGAGACAGAAAATTAGGTGGGTAGATGAGATTAAGAAGTTTGCAGGTATAACGTGGCAGCAGAAAGCAAAGGACCGGGTTGATTGGCGAAACATGGGAGAGGCCTTTGCCCTGCAGTGGGCGTAGACAGGCTGATGATGATGATGATGATGACTATCGGTGTGAAATGAAACGCGAACACTGCAGCGCATAGCGTTGCCCAAGCATTAGAAATATAGTACACGCCGTCCTGTCATCACCATTGACAGGCTCGCACAGTCGATTAGGCAGCACTGCACGATCGAAAACATGAATGTGGCTCATGAGCGTATCTATCTCTAATCATAAGGGTCGAACTGTACCACGCGCACCACTGCTGGCGTTTCATTCCGAGTGATCTTATTTGTATTCAGCTCGCCCAATCTATGCTAGTAGTCCGCAGTAACCCGCAGATCGATGATGTTATCGATTTCATTTTATCGGCTGTCGTGTCTGCACAAGTCCACATGACTACAGTTGGGAGTGGACCGTGTATTTTCGTTCAACTCAAGTGTGTTTACTCAAAGCTGATTTTTGCGAATAAGCCGCAAAAATTGATCGCACTTCGATTTCAAAGCAGCGTAGAACCTCTTTAACTCACTTGGCGGGGGCGTTCGCGCTTTTACGTAAGCTATTTCAACGCCATCCAGCCCAGTGAGTGACGCTACGAACTCGGGGGCATGAACCTGACCGCGATGGCTGTGGGTATACAGAAGATATGTTAAATGTCAACGTTTCTTAAACTCCTGTAATGCTAGCAGTCATCTCAAGAAATATCATTAGAAGAAAATGCAGCTAGTAGTCGAGAGAGAGAGATGAAAACATTCATTGTGAAAGGAAAAAAAAGAGAGTTTGGGGGGCCAAAGCATGACCCCGCTACCTGGTCGGCGTCCCAAGTCCGGGACACCACATGACGAAGCCCCGACTCGCGCCCGTCCCACCAGAGTCCGTCGGGACTCCAGCGAGGAGCAGTTGAGAAGGGCAGTCTCCCATGCCTCTCGGGAAGGGGTAGAAGAGGGCAGGAACGCCGTGCGACGCGAGCGAACTCCAACGAAAATGCTGCTGTTTTAGCCAGAGCTTAGCAGACGACAAAAGCCGAATCCCCGCCCTTGCGTCACCGGAACGCCGTTCGCAGCGCCGCCATCGGTGGCACACGAGGCGAATACCCGATAAAGTATATCAGTATAGCATGGTAGGATATTAATATAACGACCACGTGTCAGACACCGTGAATTAAGTAACTAGCGGGTCGTTTAAAGCTTCTAAACCATTACAAAGGGCTCGGGGATATTTCTTCATCGTCATGAGCCGCTGCATCAGCAAAGTGCACATAATGCCTTGCAAATGAGCAGCGGGGTACCTCTCTGCTCCTTAGAATGACTAATGATGGCGGAGTGGGTGCTTGCCAACTGGACAAACATTGATATATGGCATAGTGGGTACCCTGAATGAGTACCTCCATTAGTAGTCCCATGACAGTTGACAACGGGCTCTAGAAATGCTGCTCTTCTAGCTTTCGCTGTGACTGTGCAGCGCTTTCCGCGCAGGCCTGGCGGTTTTCTTTTTTTTTTTTTGTGAACCCGTTTATAACGGCTGAAAGTATCCATCCTGAAGCCAACGAGGTCGGATAGGGAGATTATAAAAATCATAGAAAATGTGCACTAGCGGCTTTGTCTTGCGAGTCTGAGGGGCTACTTCAAGGAGAAGCCTGGAGGCACTCTTGATTATCATATTGGGCCAAACATGAACTCTTTCGATCGATATTGGCTTCTAATGCAATCTACACAATGCAGATACACGTGATCGGCCGTAGAAATGCTTGTAGCGGAACCTACCTTATAGCTGCATTCACATAAATGGATTCGTTCCAATTGAAGGGTGACGAAACTCTAATGCACGTGAGAGCGACATTATGTTTTATAACCTGGATTTGACACAAAATTTGTCGCAGAGGCGTTCGAGTAAAACAGTGTCTCTGTCCCTGTGTATTTAGATAGGAGCCCCCGCGCTGACGCAGAGATTACGTGTGATCCGTTAGGAACGGTGCTATGCTTATAAATAGCACAGCGACAAAATGGAAATCAACTTGTCTAGTTCGACGTGCTTTTATGGCTGCAGTTTGCGCACCACACTGTGAGCAATCTCATGTTCCAGTCACACTCGGACGAGTTCTCGTGGTGGCACGGTTCACTCAGGTCGCTACTTACGCCTGTAGAAGCGTCCGTCTTGATGCAGACACCAACTCACAAAAGTATTTCACGCCACTGCCTCACTGAAACGGAGAAACATGCCAAGAAACGCTGCGAAAGTCTGGGAAGAAAAAACCGCCAGGCCTGCGCGGAACGCGCAGCACAGTCACAGCGAAAGATGGAAGAGCGGCCTTTCTAGAGCCTTTTTTAAACATTATTGGGACAGCCACTACAAGCACACTTGCATGGTACGCACTACGCCATCAATCAGCATAATTTTTGTGCAGTGGGGAAGTGTCTACTATACCATTATTCGTCATTCTTCGAAAAAGCGCGGTACCCGCTACACACTTGTAACACATTATGTGCACTTTGTTGATGCTGTGGCTGACGACGATGAAGATTATGCCTGAGGCTTTTATAATGGGTTTCAGCATTGAACGACCCACTCGTTACACAATTTGTATTGTGTGACGCCTGGTTGTTACTTTACTGTTCTAAAACGTTTTCCAACACACGTCAACGCGGTTTCTTACCCGACATGAAGCCTGCATTGGATCAGTTTGCACAGCAGTTTCAAGCAGCGGCGTAGTTCAGTGGTAGGGTGCTGGGCTGCCACTCAGGGAGCCCGGGTTTGATTTCCCATTCTGTCAGAGGAGTTTTTATTTATTTAGTTTTTTTTTCTTATTTCGTGCGATATTGGTTACGGACACCGGCGGCGGCGGACAACAACGGCGCAAAAACGACCCTTGTTGTGCTCTCATAACAGCTTTCGCTGTAAAAGCAACAGGACATTGCACCAACAGAGGAATGAAACATCTGCCCCCGCAACCACCGCGCAGTTCGTCTCACGGTGGTGAGATAGGTGAGCAGAGTGAAGGGCTGGGAGAATTCTCTGAATGCTACGAGCCATCAGGTGACCTCCCCAGTCAGAGATGTGCAAAGGCTTTTTGCGCGCCATAAGAAGGCTGTATGTAAACGTTGCGTCTCCTCGCGGCTGGCCGATGTTGTCGCGACAAGATTGTCACGCATAACGGCAAGTGAAAGCCTGCTTTGTATGCGGTACTTCATGCTGAAAATATGGCTCTTCTGTGCGCTTATATAGCGGACAGTATACAGAACTTGATTTAGAGTGCACTTCTGTTACTACTTCGGCACACGTTAACCTAAGACAGGTAAGGTGCGTTGTGGGGCTAGTTGGTACGACATTAAAACAGTAGGGAACTGCGCGGTTGACGGAACACAAGTAGTAGTACACAGGACAGGCGCAGACTAACAACTGAATTTTTATTGAAGCTTGAAACTTGCACTTCTGACAACGTACATGCGCACAAGCTCTCCCGACAGTATCACACATCATAGTAAAGGCCCATAATCTACGCTAAAAATGCCAACTCTTTCTTATGCAGAGAGACGGAGGGTACACTAATGCATTCATCATGCTCAAGCGTCAAGATCACAGACGCTTCCAAAATTTCACGTGCTCTTTTATCTATGGCACGCCCCAGCACTTTCCTTTCTTCAAAAGTGGAATGCAGTTTGCGCAGGATCTGCAATGAACCGCCAAATGTTGGCCACTGGCTGAAGCTACAGCGTACGAATGCTCAGAAAGGCATTTATTGAAGTATCCTCCTGTTTGGCCCACATAAACCTTGCCGCAGCTTAACGGGACCTCGTATACAACGTCCAATCTGCATCCTAAAAACTTGCGTTTGTGATTCGTGCTGCAGCTTCCACTCCTCTGCACACTCGCGAGGGCGCAAACCCGAGACAATTTACATGGCGCTGAGCAAAAAACATCTACACCAAATTTCCTAGCCACCTTCTTGATGCCATGTGAAAGTTTGTGGACATAGGGCAATACCACAAATCCTCGGCTTTCTGTACCTAATGTATTGTCAGCCCTTGAAGGTGCAGTACACCTGCAAATGGTTCCCAACATTTTCTCAGCTATGGCCTTAAGTAGAGCATCCGGAAAACCTGCTTCTTGTAGTCTTGCCACTTGGGATGTGAAACTATCCCGGACTGTGTTGTGGCAGAATTAAAGATGACTTCAAACATGACTTCGCGATTCCCCTCTTAACAAGCTTGGAGTGGCAAGAATCGTACGGTAAAATGGCCTTCTTGGACCGTGGCTGGTATGACCAGCACATGTGGCCACCATCCCTGAAAAATAATGTCATATCTAAAAACTGCAAACTTGAATTCACTGGCAGCTCAAAAAGTAAAATTTAGTTTCTTGGCAGTGGATTTAAAAACTTGAAGAATGTTATCTGCAACCTCAGCTAGGTTATTGCCTGAATTCCCCTCTTACCAGGATTAAAAAAATCGTCGACATATCTGAAGACGTGAACAATGCTTTCATAAGTACGCGCCCTGAAAAAGTGAACAGTTTAATTCAGCCAAATAGATTTCAGAATCGGCGCTACGCTATTTTATATACAAATGCCCCGTCTTTGTACATAAAACCCATCCTCGAAGCTCACAATAGAAGTGAAGTACACTCCAAAGATGCCCCTACTGTATGTTCCACTCGTATCTCGGAATTCCTACACTCCCAAGCGTTCGATGCAGTTGGGAACATACTCGAACAGGTCCTCGTGGCGAACAGAGTATAACCACTCCTTATGTCCACACACAAGCCTAAAATCTCTCCTGGCAGTGTGTCCTTCATGTCAACAAGTTGGTCGGAACTGATGATATTGTAGGGATCGTCCGGTGCGAACCTTCAGCTGTTTTGGATATACCGGCTAAGCGTGGCCTGCCAGGTACCCCTTTTTGTAACAATGGCCCTGAGGGGGCAGTCCACTTTGCGGCTTTTTTCACTGAAGCACAAGGTTCTTGTTCGTGACAGGCCTTTCGTAAGTCGATCTAGCTTGAGGTTTTCACGCGCCGCCAGAGCGTTGCTTTTTGCCTCATTCATTTGATGTCTGCTCTTGGTTGAGTATTTCTTGGCGCTTGCACAAATACTTGTGGAGCACTGTCGACACAGTCTCCTCTACGTCAGGCTGCTTCTCATTGATATGCCGCTCACAAATGCAGCGGCTATAGCAGCCGGCGTCTTGGCTTTCTTGATGAGCTTGCGCAGTGAGGTGAGATTTCGTGGCACAGGTACGTTTAGCCGCGCAAGGAACTTGAAGACGAGCCGCTGGCAGTTGTTCTGAGTAACCGAATATTGCCCCATGTTGGTGAAGGTAGCATGCTCGAGCAAGTTCTTAACATGCCATGCAGAGAAGGCGTAGGGGCCGAGGGTGATCTGAAATTTGAGAATAATCGAAATATTGCTTAAAGCAAAGCTGAAGTAGTGTGACAATTTTGTACAGACAATTGAGCCGGTAAGCCAGGTTGTAAGAATCATTTATAGACCAATTTAAGCTGTGCGTCACCTGTGTATTATATCGCAAAACTTTAAACACGCGAACCGGTACGGAACGCAGTGACTCAGCCTAACGTGTGCGTTTATACTTCCCGCGTATATGGAAGGTTGCATTGCTGCATGACACGTAGCACAGGTGGCCGATATTACTGGTTATGTCCAGTCTACATCACTGAACGGAGAGCGAGCGTTGTCTGCCTGAGTTATAACGTGCTTCGTATTGACGTGAGCAGCCCGACAGTGTTTACCTCGAGGTTTCAGTTCCATGAACTACCCTAGATGCAATGTGTAACGCAATTGTAGTGATTGGTGCCTCGTACACATACGACATCGTGTGCGACTTGCAAGGAATCTGACGAGCGGAGTCGCTGCGGCTCGTCATTGTGTCGTGCGCTCGCTATCCTATCAACGCCAAGATCCACGCGTCGGCGGCCGTAACCTCACCCCTAAGGAACAACTACATAGCCCGAGTTCCCGCTTATCTCTGTTCATTCTTAGATACCTTGTTTGAGCGCATACTTTACCTTTGAAGATTGCCGCCGTACAAGAGAACGATATCAAAACGGCTGGTAGTGAGGCGGCACCTGGCTTAGCAAATCCCAGACACACCACGCGCTTCGTCTCTCTTACACGAGGGCAGACGCCGGTAGCGCTCCCGAAGTTGCAACCGAGTAGGTATGTAACTTGTAGGTATGTAACGAAAGTTCCCTCACTACTTCCACTTTGAAAGAACAACGAATGTCCGTCTGCTACTGCACTTTTCTTGAATCTTTTGAGCTGCCCGCATACGTGTCAACTGTCTCACCTTAGTGTTCTTGGTCGACATGTAGACACGCTTAGAGAACCAGGAGGAGGCGCAAACGAGATGTCCAGTAGAGGCTTTGAAGCCCTCCACTGCCTGTACTGAGGGATTTTCCGGGTACATAAACACCATCCTCCAATGGCACAGGGCCACGTCGCCCCCCCTCAAATCGCTTGAGTGCCGGTCCTACCACAGAGGCACCAGTCCAGATGAACCAATTGTTGATTTCATGGAAACATATATCGATCGTCGTCGTCATTTCTGTGAAGGAAAGCAAGTCATGTTAGCAGCGCAACACCGACTTCATAACGCCGCGTATTCTGACAGCAACAGCTGCTATGAATACTGGGATTAACAGTTTCGTGGGAATGTGTTACACGTGCACATAAGGGAAGCCGTTAAGCGTGCACACAACCTTCACACAGCCCGCTTAAAACACAGCGCCGGTATGTTTCAGTTGGTTAACTAACGTAAGAAACTTGGCGGCTCGCAGGTGGCTTCATTAAGAATGCAGTCATCTGCTTGAGAAATCTGTGGTGTTCCATCTCAACAAAAAAAAGCGCCTACTTCATTGTTCAGAACCTTTACATCATTCTGAAGTGTCACATGCTATAAATGTTTTTGTGACAGTATAATGAAATTCACTGAAGGGAGGCTTGCAGCACACAGAAAACTTCATGGCAATATAAATGTAGTGTTGTCGCACTGATTGATGGCTCAACACTCTTCATCTCCCCGCCACACATAATCGGCACCACGGCCAGAGAATATTTGAAATGGAGGGTAAAAGGCAAATATGCGAGAAGTATACAACTGGGTAGGTTATCACGTGCCTCGTTTCTTTATTTCGATGTGACCGTCACACATGTGTACCCTTGCCTGTATTAATTTATACAGCGTCTCCCAGCTGATATGAGCCAACTTAAAATAAAAAAAATCGCGTCATATCCACGAAGTGAATGATGATGAGTGGGCGAAGCTCGATCGTTTTCATCCATGGCAGAAAGAGAATGTGTGGTCTGGAACGCGCTTATACTTCATGGTCATCAGCGTCATCGTCATCGTTATCACGTGTAGTGGGTACATTCCACTACACTGGAACGCGCTCATACTTCGTCGTTACCACGTGTAGTGGGTACATTCCACTACACTGCGTGATCGTCATCTTTATCACGTGGAGTGGGTAATTCCACTATACGTGGCTACCTACCTACTACTACTACCGCTACAGAGGAGGGACAGAGCCACACCCTAAGGAGCTAGCCCCTAAAATGTTGGAAAGTGAACCCACTTCATGGTCATCAGCGTCATCGTCACCGTTATCACTTGTAGTGGGTACATTCCACTATACTGGAACGCGCTTATACTTCATCGTTATCGCGTGTAGTGGGTACATTCCACTATACAGCGTCATCGCCATCTTTATCACGTGGAGTGGGTACATTCCACTATACGTGGCTACCTCTACTACTACAGAGGAGGGACAGACCCATACCCTAAGGAGCTTCGCCCCTAAAAGTGATACATACGAAGAAGCGACCACGGAGCTAGTGGTCGACCACCACACAGAGGTGAAGGCCCCTTGTTATGATGGCTGATCCTTATTTACAAGATAATGATTTTGCTGCAACATTTCTGCAATTTCAAGCTGCCATGGGGCATTGCATTCGAAAACATCCCGTTAAAAAAAGTTCTGCCTAGCTATATCATTCCTATATGCAATGTCCCCGCGTTTCACAACACTGCCTCTTGAGCGACAGAGAGAGCGCGCTCTGAAGGCGTTTAAAGCTTACATTGCATCCCAAAGTGAGATAGCGCTGGTCAAGTTTTTTGCTGCAGCGTGAGCAAACATAGACGCCATCGAAAAGGACGTTCACGCCAGCAGACACTGACGAGGAACACACTTCGGGAGGAGCGTCTGTGTCTTTCTGGCCCGCGTCTGCTTGCGCTGTCATACATTTTGATGCATTGAAGCTCCGAGCCCATAAAGCCACTTTCGGAAAGACGCCACCTCCTTATGCATTATAAAGTGAAACAGCACTGCCCATAGAAGCATGATTAGACAGCTGAGGGGACAGCACCACTGTCAAGTCTCATTGCACGTCTCATGTAGCCGGCAAAATAGAGATATGCACGATCGGAAACAAACAGGATGTGGCTACTTAACTACGCAAACAAGACAGCTCTCGAGCGAGATGCATATACCTCGCCAGTATGGTCATCAGCCCTGAAGTACGCGCTCTCTTACAAAATAGGAGCAATACATGACCCTATGTATATTCCGTCTTTATATTGCATACGAGGACTCCTTATTTTGGCCTAAAAGACGGAATATGCATAGGGTCATGTATTGCTCCTATTTTGTCCGACCTATATATGGCCCGCGGCAACAGATCGCTGAAACCTCTTTTTCTTGATCTGGGCATCACGGCTTGTTTTAGATACGTTGACGATTTTTTGCTTTGTGCCCCTGTTGCCCACGACCATAGCAGACTGGAAAGTGTTGTAACTCTGTTTGAGGACCGTTTCCAAGGGCTAGAGTTCACTTTAGAAAAACCAGTGGATGGTGCTATCAAATTTCTGGACATTGAAATTAATTTGAGCATGTATCACACTTGTTGGAAATATTCACCGAGGGGGGAGAAGGATCTGCTTAGGTTTGACTAGAGTGTACTAGAACAGGGGAGTGCTCGGAACGGCCGCAGCACCAATGTACAGAAAGTGAAGCCCAAACAGGGTCAATCCGCTCATGGCGCTGCGGTCGGTAGTCTGCAATGTGTCGTCGTTATAAGAGTTGCGCGCGGCTCCGCCAAAGTGGCTCAGGGGTAGAATGTCCGCTTCCCACTCAAGAGGCCCGGGTTCGAATCGCAGCTGGAGATGGTGGATTTTTATTCTTAGTGTCACCTGTTACAGCTGTATTCGTTTCCCTTTGTTTCTTAAATCTAGCTTCAGCTGCTTCGTATTGCCGCAAAAAGTAACGCAAAATGTGAAGTAAACAAGAATAAATTCGACAGCCAGCGTATTTATTTGCAGTTCCACCGCACGGGATTCAACAAAAACATAAAGTATGGCCTCCGAGATTTTAGCGAATACGAGATCTGGCCTGCGTGTGCTAGATACGCTGCTTCCGGTCGCCGGCCGCTGGCTGCCAATTTCTTCTTCTTTTCTTCACATTTTGCGTTACTTTTTGTAGCAATACGAACAATACGAAACAATTGAATCTATATTTAAGAAACAAAGGCAAACCAATACAGCTGTAACAAATGACACTAAGAATTAAAATCGACCATCTACAGCTGCGATTCGAACCCGGGCCATTTGAGTGGGAAGCGGGCATTCTGCCCCTGAACCACTTTGGCGGAGCCGCGCGCAGCTCTTAAAACGACGACACATTGCAGACTACCGACCGCAGCGCCACGAGCGGATTGACCCTGTTTGGGCTTCACTTTTCGAAGCTCGTTCCGGGCACTCCCCTGTTCTAGTACACTCTAGTTTGACTCTGGCCACTCGAAACTTGTCAAAAGAGGTGTGGCCGTGCAATGCATACAGCAATCCATTAAAAAGTCCTGTAGGCACGCGGTTCAAGATAGCATTGCCCGACAGGTTGCGAGGCTCAGGCAGGCCTTGTACCCCGATAAGTTGATTTGCTCGGTAGCCGAGAAGATACTACGCACCGTCACTTCCGGCAAGAAGGCTCCGTCTTGCTCAGGTCAGAGTGGACAGAGGCGAAAACCTGTGGTAATACCGTACGTTCATCACTTCTCACATAAGATCAAGAAAATTGCTGCTAAACACGACGTCGACGCTGTATTCTCGCCCCCCCCCCCCCCCTGAAATTGAAGGGTCTTTGCAGGAAGGTAAATGCTCCACTAAGCGAAGGCAAGGGAGACACTTGCACTATCAAACATAGGAACAAGTTTGTGGACTGCACAGATTGTGTTGTGTACGGCATCCCACTTTCTTGTGACAAGAAATACATCGGCCAGACAGGCCGTTGCTTTAACGTTCGGCTTAAGGAACACAACTATGCATGTTCACTATTGACACATCCCGGTAACTTGGCTGCGCACTGCGCCGCGTGCATGTGTAAGCCTTCTTTTTCGGGCACAGAAGTAATGAAGCGAGCAGCCGATCAAACAGAAAGAGAATTAATAGAGGCTTATTTCATTCACACAAGTGAAGGTTGCGTTAGCGCACCTTCTATCCTCATTTCTCAAAAAGAAATAGATTTCTTGAAATCAGGTATGATAACTTAGATATTTGACTGGCATGTGTTTGACGTAGAAGGTGACGTTCCACTTTGTTTCGTGTGTCTTATTGATTGGATATGTTTCCTTTCTTTTCTTTTTTTCTTTTGGGTCATACATAAGAAAGGTGTGGCACGAAAAATAAACAGTTCTTAGTACGCGCTTCACCCTGTGTGTCTGTCCCCTCTAGTGTAGTTCGTCCAGTTCCTGGCAGCGCGAACAAGCCATGTATTCGCACCAACTAGCCCCCCATTGCAGCTTTACTTGCATGTATTCCGTCGGATTAATTCTTTTATGAATTCGAAATAACGAAAGAAGCTGCGCCGCCAAACCTGATTTAAGGAAGCATTGCGGAAAAAAAGAGCGCAGAAAAAGTTTTTTTTATTTATTTATGACGTCTAGAATGTCTGTCAGTTTGCTGCTATCTTAGAACCGGCAATATAAATGCAGCGGAGGCATTATCCTCTTGGTTCTTACGAAACTAAACACCGAAACTGCACGGAACGACACACAACGCGTTTCTTTCCTGGATTGGGCGAGTTCCACCGAATGGCGAAAACCGTGGCGGGACAGGCACAGATGGAGAAAGCGCGCATTAGCTCTCGCCTGCGCTTTTTAAGCGCGCAGGTGATTCTTAGCGGCAAATACACGGTCGTGGTAGCTTTTGTGAGTCTGTGATTCAGCTATAAATTTCTAAGGACAGAAAATTTTCCACTGTTGATTTTACAAAGTTCCCGAATTAACGAACTCATTCGCGGGTCCCTGTATTTCTTAATCGACGTTCAAATGTAGTATACAGATTCGGGTGCCGTTGCATTTCTCTTATCGCACATTAATCACTTCCCATTGCGCGTGCACATTCTAAGCGCGCGTGTTGTATTGCAGTCATTAAATACTGAACATAGAGTCAGCGTGTTCCATGTGGGCTTCCTTGCCGTCCATGTAGTATATCGCCCCGTACAAGTCAATTAAAGAAAATAACAAGACCAACGATAGCGAGGCTCGCAGTTAAGGTATTGTTACGACAGTATTGCACCTCCAAACATACAATTAACATTGACTGTTGCAAATACGACGTCCTTAAAGATTCTGATACGCTTTTAATAGCACAATATATCACCATGTAAAGGAAGCCTCTGGTGGACAAGTTCACAATAGTACATAAGAACAATAATGACAACGCCCCAAAAACACTAGTTCGACGAATTACTAGGCGACTAAAGATTATACTCGCGAACCTGAATCTGAAAATGTGCTTAACTGCAGGACTAATTCACAAAAGGGGCAGCCATTGATGCCTACATTAAAAAAAGCAATTATTAGTTTAAAATATCGCGACAATAGCAAAGTGTTAGTAAATGTCACAAAACACCGCAACGGGCAAGGCCGAATTGACAATCGTGGTCATGCAGTGTTCTGGGCTGAAGGTTAAAAAACAATTACACCTGTATACACGTATTTTTAAACACGGCTTTGCTGTTGCTATATAGGGCGTCCAAATCGTCTTAAGTTGTTTATTCAGATTTGCCCTTGATCTAACACCAGTCTCACAAAGCAAACGCTCTTCTATCTCACCCGCACGCATGCAACACACACGCATATATATACCTGCCTGACAAAATGAGGGATGCTTCACCCCCTCTGCCCCCCGGCATCTCTCGCGAGATAGTTATGCGCTACTAGAGGCAACCCGCTTCGTCCGGCAGGAAAGCCACAAGTGGCACAGAACGTTCATTCGCTTTGTTAATTGTTTCGCTGATTGCTCATAGTTTACGGGAAAAATCAGCCTTAGCTGGAGTGAAGCTTTCTTAAGTGTGTTGCCCCGCTTCGGCAAATGATTGTCGCACTTTTTGGCGTTCAGCAAAGGAGTTAGAATGTCCGCACACACCTACAAGAAAAACGACACGGTCTCTCAGAGAAGTATTAATCAATTTGAGATAATGCCGGATTAAAGGTAACGCATATACCTTGAGTCACTTCGCTTATAATGTAAACGTGTTTATCAAAACGACCGTGTATTTCAATGAATACCATCGTTTCGAAAAAAAAAATAGTGTTTGACGGTACCTGCACTACGTCAACTACCAGCAGCCGCTGGACGCGTGGGGTCCTGCGTGCAGCTTTTCGGGGACAATGGCCATCTCGGGCTTCTGGCAGGCGACGGCTTGTTGCTAGTCTGTCGAGGAAAAATAGCGATCGTTAGAGTCACACCGAGGGCGAAAGGAGAGTCGGGAGTCAAATATTACGTCTTGAACTACTAAAATGGCTACATAGAAACAAGGTGCTCAAACAAAATCAGGTTACCCTGCGTTGTTCAAGAAGAAGGAATTACTACTCCTACTCCTACTAGTAGTGCTACGGCTGTACGACTTTTATTACGTCGAAAGCCTTCATGAGGGTTGTTTCGAAGACGCCCAGTTTATTTGAAATTATTGGAATTATTTGAAATGGAGGTAAAGTGCCTATACGCGGCACGTAAACAACTGGGTAGGTTGTCCCGCGCCTCGTTTATTTCGATATGACCGTCACACGTTTGTACCCTTGCGTGTATTAATTTATACAGCATCTGCCAGCTAATATGAGCCAACTTAATATAAAAAGTTCGACATACGAAGATGGCACCCACGGAGCTAGTGGTCGACCGGCACACAGACGCGATGGCCTGCTGTAACGATGGCTGATTAATTAGTGAATGTTATTTACAAGATAATCATTTTCCTGCGAAATTTCTGAAATTTCACATCACATGGGGCACTGCATTCGAAAACATCCCGTTAAAAAAAGTGACAGAGAGAGCGCGCTCCGAAGGCGTCGAAAGCTTGCATTGCATCCCAAAGTGACATAGCGTTGGTCAAGTATTCGCTGCAGCATGAGCAAACATAGACGATATCGAAGAGGAGGATAGCGCCAGCAGACACAGCCGAGGAAAACACTGCGGGAGGAGCGTTTGTGTCTTTCGCGCACGCGTCAGCTTGCGCTGTGGAACATTTTGACGCATTGAAGCCCATAAAGCCGCTTTCTCAATGACGCCGCCTCCTAATGTATTATAATGTGAAACAGCGCGCCCATAGGAGGATGATTAGAGAGCTAAGGGTACAGCAGCGCTGTCAAGTCTCATTCCACGTCTCACCTAGCCGGCAAAATACACATATTCACGATCGGAAACAAACAGGATGTGGCTACTTTACTACGCAAACAAGACGGCTCTTGAGCGGGATGCATATACGTCGCCAGTATCGTCATCAGCCCTCAAGTGCGCGCTTTCTTACTCGTTTAATGGAAGCTACGTTGCCTATACAACAAACATTCTCCTCAGGCGAAATCCCTAGATACCCCAACAAACGCGAATGTTAACCATCGGCGGCGTGCCGTGGTGTCGCAAAAAACTCAACATGGCTTGATGACGTCACCACAGGATTTGTTCACCAAGTCACAAATCACTAATATTTGTAACGTCATCTCGTGACACCTCAATGGGTAGAGCGACCGCTCCGCAAATGGCGTTGGTCCCGCGTTCGATCCCCGGACCATGATGAATATCCCGGCGAGCTTTCGTTGGGAGAAATCCCCATGGATTTCCCTCTGGCTGCGTGACAGAAACGGATGTTTGTCCATTTCCGCTTCCGTAAAATATACTTCGAACGGTCAAAAAAATACCCAAGGACAGCGCTCGCTCTCAAGTTCCCATTTCTTAAGGCGAAAGCCTTATGCCTCACCAAACGCGATAATTGACAAGCGTCTCGCGCGAACGTCCCACGTTAACGGTCACGTAATCTACCGGATCCCTCCGGCGCACACGAATACTTTCAACGCAGCAACTTGAAGGCGCCATGATTTGAAATTACCAGAGCACCAGATGAAATACGAAAATAATGACCGATTATGAAGCTCGGTGGCACATTGCACGATGCAACGGTGCACGTCGGTGTTACGGGTGCCGAGGAATCAGAGACGGGACAAAAACTGATCCGACAGACATCCTGATTTAAGGTTAACCCTAAAACGTGCATCCGTCGGCACGTCAATTTGCTTAAGCGATAAAGAGATCAAATTCCTCAAACCAATGTACAAGGACAGTAGAAACGGGATTTTACGTAACGCGATTATATGAATTTCCCGATTTAACGAACAAATTCGGATTCCACCCGCGGTGATCCGTCGGATTAATTCGTTTACGAACTCGAAATAACGAAAGAAGCTGTGCCGCCGGACCTGATTTAACGAATCATTCCGGAAAAAAAGATGCGTAGAAAAGGTTTTTTTTTATTTATTTAATTTATGGCGTGTTGAATGCCTGGCAGTGTGGTGCCATCGTATTACCGCTATAATAGATGGAGCGGAGGCATTATCCTCTTGGTTCTTACGAAACTAAACACCGAAACTGCACGGAACGACACACAGCGCGTTTCTTTGCAGGATTGGGTTAGTTCCATTCAATGGCGAAAGCGGTGGCGGGTCAGGTACAGATGGTGAAAGCGCGCATTAGCTTTCTCCTGCGCTTTTAAAGCGCGCAGGTGATTCTTTGTGGCAAATACGCGGACGTAGTAGCTTTTGGGAGTCTGTGATTCAACTATAAATTTGGAAGGACAGAAAATTTCCCCCTCTAGATTTTAAAGAGTTTCCGATTTAACGAACTCATTCGCGGGTCCCGGTGACTTTGTTAAATCGACCTTCAACTGTTGTACACAAATTGGGGTGCATTTGGATTTCTCTTTTCGCACATAATTACTTTGCAAGCGCGCGTGTTGTATTGCAGTCATTAAATCCTGAATATAGAGTCAGCGTGTTCCGTGTGGGCTTCCTTGCCGTCCATGTTGTACATCGGACCGTACACATCAGTTAAAGAAAAATCAAGACCAACGATAACGAGGCTCGCAGTTGAGGTATCGTTATGACAGTATTGCAGCTGCAAATATACACTAAACCTTGATTGTTGCAATTAAAGATTCTGATACGCTTTTAATATCATAATATATCACTTTCCAAAGAAAACTTGTTGTTGACAAGTTCACAACAGTACATAAGAAATATAATGACAACGCCCCAGATACACTAGTTCGACGACTTCCTGGGGCGACTAAAGATTGTACTCGCGAACCTGAATCAGAAATTTGTGCTTAGGTGCAGGACAAATCATTGACAAAAGGGGCAGACATTGATGCCTACATTAATACAAGAAATTATTAGTTTAAAATATCGCGACAATAGGAAAGTGTTAGTAAATGTCACAAAACACCGCAACGGGCAAGGCCGAATTGACAATCGTGGTCATGCAGTGTTCTGGGCTGAAGGTTAAAAAACAATTACACCTGTATACACGTATTTTTAAACACGGCTTTGCTGTTGCTATATAGGGCGTCCAAATCGTCTTAAGTTGTTTATTCAGATTTGCCCTTGATCTAACACCAGTCTCACAAAGCAAACGCTCTTCTCTCTCACCCGCACGCATGCAACACACACGCATATATATACCTGCCTGACAAAATGAGGGATGCTTCACCCCCTCTGCCCCCCCGGCATCTCTCGCGAGATAGTTATGCGCTACTAGAGGCAACCCGCTTCGTCCGGCAGGAAAGCCACAAGTGGCACAGAACGTTCATTCGCTTTGTTAATTGTTTCGCTGATTGCTCATAGTTTACGGGAAAAATCAGCCTTAGCTGGAGTGAAGCTTTCTTAAGTGTGTTGCCCCGCTTCGGCAAATGATTGTCGCACTTTTTGGCGTTCAGCAAAGGAGTTAGAATGTCCGCACACACCTACAAGAAAAACGACACGGTCTCTCAGAGAAGTATTAATCAATTTGAGATAATGCCGGATTAAAGGTAACGCATATACCTTGAGTCACTTTGCTTATAATGTAAACGTGTTTATCAAAACGACCGTGTATTTCAATGAATACCGTCGTTTCGAAAAAAAAAATAGTGTTTGACGGTACCTGCACTACGTCAACTACCAGCAGCCGCTGGACGCGTGGGGTCCTGCGTGCAGCTTTTCGGGGACAATGGTCATCTCGGGCTTCTGGCAGGCGACGGCTTGTTGCTAGTCTGTCGAGGAAAAATAGCGATCGTTAGAGTCACACCGAGGGCGAAAGGGGAGTCAGGAGTCAAATATTACGTCTTGAACTACTAAAATGGCTACATAGAAACAAGGTGCTCAAACAAAATCAGGTTACCCTGCGTTGTTCAAGAAGAAGGAATTACTACTCCTACTCCTACTAGTAGTGCTACGGCTGTACGACTTTTATTGCGTCGAAAGCCTTCATGAGGGTTGTTTCGGAAGACGCCCAGTTTATTTGAAATTATTGGTATTATTTGAAATGGAGGTAAAGTGCCTATACGCGGCACGTAAACAACTGGGGTAGGTTGTCCCGCGCCTCGTTTATTTCGATGTGACCGTCACACGTTTGTACCCTTGCGTGTATTAATTTATACAGCATCTGCCAGCTAATATGAGCCAACTTAATATAAAAAGTTCGACATACGAAGATGGCACCCACGGAGCTAGTGGTCGACCGGCACACAGACGCGATGGCCTCCTGTAACGATGGCTGATTAATTAGTGAATGTTATTTACAAGATAATCATTTTCCTGCGAAATTTCTGAAATTTCACATCACATGGGGCACTGCATTCGAAAACATCCCGTTAAAAAAAGTGACAGAGAGAGCGCGCTCCGAAGGCGTCGAAAGCTTGCATTGCATCCCAAAGTGACATAGCGTTGGTCAAGTATTCGCTGCAGCATGAGCAAACATAGACGCTATCGAAGAGGAGGATAGCGCCAGCAGACACAGCCGAGGAAAACACTGCGGGAGGAGCGTTTGTGTCTTTCGCGCACGCGTCAGCTTGCGCTGTGGAACATTTTGACGCATTGAAGCCCATAAAGCCGCTTTCTCAATGACGCCGCCTCCTAATGTATTATAATGTGAAACAGCGCGCCCATAGGAGGATGATTAGAGAGCTAAGGGTACAGCAGCGCTGTCAAGTCTCATTCCACGTCTCACCTAGCCGGCAAAATACACATATTCACGATCGGAAACAAACAGGATGTGGCTACTTTACTACGCAAACAAGACGGCTCTTGAGCGGGATGCATATACGTCGCCAGTATCGTCATCAGCCCTCAAGTGCGCGCTTTCTTACTCGTTTAATGGAAGCTACGTTGCCTATACAACAAACATTCTCCTCAGGCGAAATCCCTAGATACCCCAACAAACGCGAATGTTAACCATCGGCGGCGTGCCGTGGTGTCGCAAAAAACTCAACATGGCTTGATGACGTCACCACAGGATTTGTTCACCAAGTCACAAATCACTAATATTTGTAACGTCATCTCGTGACACCTCAATGGGTAGAGCGACCGCTCCGCAAATGGCGTTGGTCCCGCGTTCGATCCCCGGACCATGATGAATATCCCGGCGAGCTTTCGTTGGGAGAAATCCCCATGGATTTCCCTCTGGCTGCGTGACAGAAACGGATGTTTGTCCATTTCCGCTTCCGTAAAATATACTTCGAACGGTCAAAAAAATACCCAAGGACAGCGCTCGCTCTCAAGTTCCCATTTCTTAAGGCGAAAGCCTTATGCCTCACCAAACGCGATAGTTGACAAGCGTCTCGCGCGAACGTCCCACGTTAACGGTCACGTAATCTACCGGATCCCTCCGGCGCACACGAATACTTTCAACGCAGCAACTTGAAGGCGCCATGATTTGAAATTACCAGAGCACCAGATGAAATACGAAAATAATGACCGATTATGAAGCTCGGTGGCACATTGCACGATGCAACGGTGCACGTCGGTGTTACGGGTGCCGAGGAATCAGAGACGGGACAAAAACTGATCCGACAGACATCCTGATTTAACGTTAACCCTAAAACGTGCATCCGTCGGCACGTCAATTTCCTTAAGCGATAAAGAGATCAAATTCCTCAAACCAATGTACAAGGACAGTAGAAACGGGATTTTACGTAACGCGATTATATGAATTTCCCGATTTAACGAACAAATTCGGATTCCACCCGCGGTTGTCCGTCGGATTAATTCGTTTACGAACTCGAAATAACGAAAGAAGCTGTGCCGCCGGACCTGATTTAACGAATCATTCCGGAAAAAAAGATGCGTAGAAAAGGTTTTTTTTTATTTATTTAATTTATGGCGTGTTGAATGCCTGGCAGTGTGGTGCCATCGTATTACCGCTACAATAGATGGAGCGGAGGCATTATCCTCTTGGTTCTTACGAAACTAAACACCGAAATTGCACGGAACGACACACAGCGCGTTTCTTTGCAGGATTGGGTTAGTTCCATTCAATGGCGAAAGCGGTGGCGGGTCAGGTACAGATGGTGAAAGCGCGCATTAGCTTTCTCCTGCGCTTTTAAGCGCGCAGGTGATTCTTTGTGGCAAATACGCGGACGTAGTAGCTTTTGGGAGTCTGTGATTCAACTATAAATTTGGAAGGACAGAAAATTTCCCCCTCTAGATTTTAAAGAGTTTCCGATTTAACGAACTCATTCGCGGGTCCCGGTGACTTTGTTAAATCGACCTTCAACTGTTGTACACAAATTGGGGTGCATTTGGATTTCTCTTTTCGCACATAATTACTTTGCAAGCGCGCGTGTTGTATTGCAGTCATTAAATCCTGAATATAGAGTCAGCGTGTTCCGTGTGGGGCTTCCTTGCCGTCCATGTTGTACATCGGACCGTACACATCAGTTAAAGAAAAATCAAGACCAACGATAACGAGGCTCGCAGTTGAGGTATCGTTATGACAGTATTGCAGCTGCAAATATACACAAAACCTTGATTGTTGCAATTAAAGATTCTGATACGCTTTTAATATCATAATATATCACTTTCCAAAGGAAACTTGTTGTTGACAAGTTCACAACAGTACATAAGAAATATAATGACAACGCCCCAGATACACTAGTTCGACGACTTCCTGGGGCGACTAAAGATTGTACTCGCGAACCTGAATCAGAAATTTGTGCTTAGGTGCAGGACAAATCATTGACAAAAGGGGCAGACATTGATGCCTACATTAATACAAGAAATTATTAGTTTAAAATATCGCGACAATAGGAAAGTGTTAGTAAATGTCACAAAACACCGCAACGGGCAAGGCCGAATTGACAATCGTGGTCATGCAGTGTTCTGGGCTGAAGGTTAAAAAACAATTACACCTGTATACACGTATTTTTAAACGCGGCTTTGTTGTTGCTATATAGGGCGTCCAAATCGTCTTAAGTTGTTTATTCAGATTTGCCCTTGATCTCACACCAGTCTCACAAAGCAAACGCTCTTCTCTCTCACCCGCACGCATGCAACACACACGCATATATATACCTGCCTGACAAAATGAGGGATGCTTCACCCCCTCTGCCCCCCCGGCATCTCTCGCGAGATAGTTATGCGCTACTAGAGGCAACCCGCTTCGTCCGGCAGGAAAGACACAAGTGGCACAGAACGTTCATTCGCTTTGTTAATTGTTTCGCTGATTGCTCATAGTTTACGGGAAAAATCAGCCTTAGCTGGAGTGAAGCTTTCTTAAGTGTGTTGCCCCGCTTCGGCAAATGATTGTCGCACTTTTTGGCGTTCAGCAAAGGAGTTAGAATGTCCGCACACACCTACAAGAAAAACGACACGGTCTCTCAGAGAAGTATTAATCAATTTGAGATAATGCCGGATTAAAGGTAACGCATATACCTTGAGGCACTTCGCTTATAATGTAAACGTGTTTATCAAAACGACCGTGTATTTCAATGAATACCGTCGTTTCTAAAAAAAAATAGTGTTTGACGGTACCTGCACTACGTCAACTACCAGCAGCCGCTGGACGCGTGGGGTCCTGCGTGCAGCTTTTCGGGGACAATGGCCCATCTCGGGCTTCTGGCAGGCGACGGCTTGTTGCTAGTCTGTCGAGGAAAAATAGCGATCGTTAGAGTCACACCGAGGGCGAAAGGAGAGTCAGGAGTCAAATATTACGTCTTGAACTACTAAAATGGCTACATAGAAACAAGGTGCTCAAACAAAATCAGGTTACCCTGCATTGTTCAAGAAGAAGGAATTACTACTCCTACTCCTACTAGTAGTGCTACGGCTGTACGACTTTTATTGCGTCGAAAGCCTTCATGAGGGTTGTTTCGGAGACGCCCAGTTTATTTGAAATTATTGGTATTATTTGAAATGGAGGTAAAGTGCCTATACGCGGCACGTAAACAACGGGGTAGGTTGTCCCGCGCCTCGTTTATTTCGATGTGACCGTCACACGTTTGTACCCTTGCGTGTATTAATTTATACAGCATCTGCCAGCTAATATGAGCCAACTTAATATAAAAAGTTCGACATACGAAGATGGCACCCACGGAGCTAGTGGTCGACCGGCACACAGACGCGATGGCCTCCTGTAACGATGGCTGATTATTTAGTGAATGGTATTTACAAGATAATCATTTTCCTGCGAAATTTCTGAAATTTCACATCGCATGGGGCACTGCATTCGGAAACATCCCGTTAAAAAAATTGACGGCAGATCCACGAGGTGAATGATGATGAGATTGGGCGAAGCTCCTGGAAGTAATCATCGGTTAAACCGTGAAATTTCTTCCGTTAATTCGCCCGATAAAAATGACGTGAAACCATTGATGAAATGTTTTATCAAACTTTTATTGCTGGTCTCCGTTGTCCTTTCATTATGACCGCTTTGTGGTCGGTGAAATGTAAGCTAAGTGGTTCTTGCACTCGTTGCAGCGGCATCCTTATCCATACGAGCACACACCGACGGCAACGAGCATCGTCAACTACAAACCTGTATCGCGATATGGTTTTGATTATAAAACCATTGCTTTAGAAAACACCTGGCGTCTTTTGTTAAGCAGCTGGCGTCTTTTCGTTTTGCTTTAGAAACATCTGGCGTGTTTTCGTTTTGCTTTTAGAAAACATCTGGCGTCTTTCGTTGGTTTATTTCATCAATCAACGGCGTTTTGAACAAAATTTTTATTGTTTAATCACGCACAGGAGAAATCTCACCAGGCACTACCTTGGAGGTAAACAATGGCTGCTACTGGGAATGAGAGACAGGAGAAGTCGGCTTTTTTTTTTAACGTTTCCTACTGGAACATTCCAATGGCTGCTAATGGAGAATGAGAGACAGAAGAAGTCGGCTTTTAGTTAACGCGCACGCTGCGAATTTTTTATTCAACAACGCACAGGAGAAATCTCCCACCGGCACCACATTGGAGGTCAAAGCGTAAGACTAGTTACGCACTACGACTACTACAACCAGGGTTGCCAGATCTGGCTACTTTACGCCAAATTGGCTACTTTTAAAAGGCCGCGGCGACAAAAAATTGACGTTGGCTACTTGGCTACATTTTGGCTATTGTTCTCGCACTGGCATCAACAGCTAATATAGGCTAATATAGGCGAAATCAGGGCTCATCGTCTGACGTGTGGTCACCACCTCAACGCAATGTTAACGTCGCAAAGCCCAAGGAAGAGGCGACGAATGCGAAGAGCCCAGCCGGTTTTGTTTTTCACTGACTCTGGCTGCAGACTGCGTCATCTGTTTTGGGGCCGAACACGATGAACGCTTTGAAAGCCTTGCCAAAAGACGTATTTGGTCGCCCCGAGCACCGGATTAAGGAGCAAGTACGGCGCTTTCGTCCAGTTGAGGATGTGAGTACATGCCAGCAATGGAATTCTGGGTCAAAATATACACCTACCGGGATGCAAGACACTGCAGACGGCGCAATGAAACTCCTTGTTCTCCCAATACCTAACGCAGAAGCAGAACGAGTGTTTTCTTAAGGAATAGAATGTCGCACGAACTTCTCCTCCCGATCATCAGGATCAAATTTGGACTACGTCTGAGAGATGTTACAAGCTCTAAATTTACAGTGTCGCGGGGCATGCTGGCAAAAGTTAACTCTAATATGTACACTTGACTGTCGGTGCAGCATTAATGGCCAATTTTTGAATATGAATGCCTCCTCCAGGAAGTCCCGTGGTCGTTTTTTTTACTCTATTGTGATGTGATAAACATTCCTATGAAATATATTTTTGTATTTTTTGTGTCAGAACATGGTGATAATTCAGCTAAACTGAAATCACGTTTGGCTACTGTTCTGGCTCCAAAATAAAATAACGACTGGCATTTGGCTACTGTTTTGGCTACTTTGCTGAATTTTGTGGCTCTTTTTCTCTTCGAGGATCTGGCAACCCTGACTACAACAACGACAACGAGGGACGAACGGGTGCCGCTTTAAGGAGCTTCGCCCCTAAAAAAGTGACAGAGAGAGCGCGCTCCGAAGGCGTCGAAAGCTTGCATTGCTTCCCAAAGTGACATTGCGCTGGTCAAGTATTCGCTGCAGCATGAGCAAACATAGACGCTATCGAAGAGGAGGATAGCGCCAGCAGACACTGCCGAGGAAAACACTGCGGGAGGAGCGTTTGTGTCTTTCGCGCACGCGTCAGCTTGCGCTGTGGAACATTTTGACGCATTGAAGCCCATAAAGCCGCTTTCTCAATGACGCCGCCTCCTAATGTATTATAATGTGAAACAGCGCGCCCATAGGAGGATGATTAGAGAGCTAAGGGTACAGCAGCGCTGTCAAGTCTCATTCCACGTCTCACCTAGCCGGCAAAATACACATATTCACGATCGGAAACAAACAGGATGTGGCTACTTTACTACGCAAACAAGACGGCTCTTGAGCGGGATGCATATACGTCGCCAGTATCGTCATCAGCCCTCAAGTGCGCGCTTTCTTACTCGTTTAATGGAAGCTACGTTGCCTATACAACAAACATTCTCCTCAGGCGAAATCCCTAGATACCCCAACGTTAACCCCAATGTTAACCATCGGCGGCGTGCCGTGGTGTCGCAAAAAACTCAACATGGCTTGATGACGTCACCACAGGATGTGTTCAACAAGTCACAAATCACTAATATTTGTAACGTCATCTCGTGACACCTCAATGGGTAGAGCGACCGCTCCGCAAATGGCGTTGGTCCCGCGTTCGATCCCCGGACCATGATGAATATCCCGGCGAGCTTTCGTTGGGAGAAATCCCCATGGATTTCCCTCTGGCTGCGTGACAGAAACGGATGTTTGTCCATTTCCGCTTCCGTAAAATATACTTCGAACGGTCAAAAAAATACCCAAGGACAGCGCTCGCTCTCAAGTTCCCATTTCTTAAGGCGAAAGCCGTATGCCTCACCAAACGCGATAGTTGACAAGCGTCTCGCGCGAACGTCCCACGTTAACGGTAACGTAATCTACCGGATCCCTCCGGCGCACACGAATACTTTCAACGCAGCAACTTGAAGGCGCCATGATTTGAAATTACCAGAGCACCAGATGAAATACGAAAATAATGACCGATTATGAAGCTCGGTGGCACATTGCACGATGCAACGGTGCACGTCGGTGTTACGGGTGCCGAGGAATCAGAGACGGGACAAAAACTGATCCGACAGACATCCTGATTTAACGTTAACCCTAAAACGTGCATCCGTCGGCACGTCAATTTCCTTAAGCGATAAAGAGATCAAATTCCTCAAACCAATGTACAAGGACAGTAGAAACGGGATTTTACGTAACGCGATTATATGAATTTCCCGATTTAACGAACAAATTCGGATTCCACCCGCGGTTGCCTGTCGGATTAATTCGTTTACGAACTCGAAATAGCGAAAGAAGCTGTGCCGCCGGACCTGATTTAACGAATCATTCCGGAAAAAAAGATGCGTAGAAAAGGTTTTGTTTTTTTTTAATTTAATTTATGGCGTGTTGAATGCCTGGCAGTGTGGTGCCATCGTATTACCGCTACAATACATGGAGCGGAGGCATTATCCTCTTGGTTCTTACGAAACTAAACACCGAAATTGCACGGAACGACACACAGCGCGTTTCTTTGCAGGATTGGGTTAGTTCCATTGAATGGCGAAAGCGGTGGCGGGTCAGGTACAGATGGTGAAAGCGCGCATTAGCTTTCACCTGCGCTTTTAAGCGCGCAGGTGATTCTTTGTGGCAAATACGCAGACGTAGTAGCTTTTGTGAGTCTGTGATTCAACTATAAATTTGGAAGGACAGAAAATTTCCCCGTCTAGATTTTAAAGAGTTCCCGATTTAACGAACTCATTCGCGGGTCCCGGTGACCTTGTTAAATCGTTGTTCGACTGTCGTACACAAATTGGGGTGCATTTTTTGTTTCTCTTTTCGCACATAATTATTTTCCAAGCGCGCGTGTTGTATTGAGGTCATTCATTCCTGAATAGCGCGCGCGCACGGGTGGACAAGTCGCGGCCTCCCATGGCGGCCCCAGTAACTCCCGAGATCGTCATGCTCAAATCAGCCTATGGCAGATACAATGGCTGTGACGAGTGATTTTTTGAGCTTGTAGCGTCATTTGACGAGAGAAGAGAAAGCAATTTTTAGCTGACTTTGAGAATTTATAGTGAATTCCAGGCCGCGTGCTGCGCTATAATGTTTGGCTCGCGTGTTTTGGAGAGCCTCGACTAGCGATCGGCGGCGTTATCTGACCATGCTTAAAAAGTGTTGCAGGGCCCCTTTAGTGGTTCGCCCATCCTGGAGCAGGCTTTCGTCTTCAATTGTTACAAGTGGGTTGACATGCTGCGAATATTGTATTACAACTACGACTACTACAGCTACTACTACCAACACGAGCACCATAACCAATACGGCCGCGACTACTATTACAACAACTACATCTGCTTCTGCAACACTACTGGTGCTGCGGCTTGCGTCCGCCTGCTATGACGATAGTAGTTCTTTTTCCGACTGGTCGCTCTGTACGCGGCCGCTGCCGCTAAAGGAAATGCCCGACAGCTGAACTTCGATGAAATCTAATATGTGCGCACAAAATATCTCTCACCGACTCCGAGGCTGCTGCCGTCTGAAGTCCGTCAGCCTCGAAGGTTGGCGACCATCTTGATGGTGCCCAGGCTTGTGACGGCTGTCGCCCAGGGGTGGCCCGAGTGTTGCAGCTAGCTGCGACTGATGCCCATCCACCGCCGCGCCAGTGCTGCTGCGGTCACTAGCAGTAGACCCCGTAGTGCAGTAGACCCCGTAGCTCGAGACATTCCCACGCGCACCGCGCACCAGTCAGGTGCTTAATTCTTGTCCTTATGGCTCATACCCACACTATGGGATCAGTCATAAGTTGATTATATGGATTTTGAAAAATATTTGCATTATTAACTAAAGGTCCAAAGAAAATAAAAACAAAAATGAAAAAGTGCAATATGTGCTTATTTGTAAAGTTTAAGAGTTACTTCAAAAAGAAACTTGAATAATCAAATCCATCTGTAGCCCGAAGTTTTTTCGCTTATTACTTCAGCTTCTTTCTCATTCGTTAAACACACACACACACACCAAAAAAAATAACAAGAACGAGTGCAAACATCACTTGCGCTGACTGCCAACTGTTTTGATTTATTGTAAGAGCACACTGACATACTGTAACGGACACTTTATAGGCGTTAGAGGTAAAAAAAATTTAGTCAGCTTCACACTTGGAGTGCGAAGATGGGAGGCCTTCTTTTTAAATGCGAAGCATTTCTTAGCGAACTTCGGCGAGTTTGAGCATATCTATCTATCTATCTATCTATCTATCTATCTATCTATCTATCTATCTATCTATCTATCTATCTATCTATCTATCTATCTATCTATCTATCTATCTATCTATCTATCTATCTATCTATCTATCTATCTATCTATCTATCTATCTATCTATCTATCTATCTATCTATCTATCTATCTATCTAGCCGCCTACGACTTTGTGCTCTCCTGGCCATATCGTTAATGGGATTTATACCAAATTTGGTATGGCATAACATGACTGTATGACAAACATCAATGACTGGTCATATCATGAAAATCATGACTAACTTGCCATGAAAAGTATGATTTACATGCCGTGGTCATAGTGCTCCTGAGGCCGTTTTCTTAATTTGATATATCCAAAAATTGGTACGATGAGACATTTCTGCATGACCAACATAAATTATAGGTGGTAATATGAAAATCCTGACCTGCATGTCATGTACAACATGATTTACATGCCACGCTCATGGCGCGCTGACGGCCATTTCGCTAGCTTGATATACACCAAATATGGTATTGCGTGACGTGACTGTATGACGGACATAAATGCCAAGTGGTAATATGGAAATCATGACATGTCATGTGCAACATGACTTGCATGCCACGCTCATGACAGTCTCAGGGCCGTTTAGCTAGCTTGATATACACCATATTTGGTATTGAGGAACGTGACTGCGTGACGAGCATAAATGACAAGTGGTAATATGGAAATCATGACATGTCATGTGCAACATGACTTGCATGCCACACTCATGACACTCTCGTGGCCGTTTTACCAGCTTGATATACACGAAATTTTTAAGGCGAAATCCTTTAATGTCTCATGCTCACGTCATCCCGTCCGGTCGTCCGTCCGTCCCTCCAGCAGTGCCCTGGCACGGTGCCAAGGGGGCACCGGGGCGCGCAAACGGATGCCGGTCGCGTTGGACTCTACAGCGCTCGCGCTTTGCTTGTGTAGCGTCGCTGGGCCCAGCGTCTCTAATCATGCAAGGAAGGAGACGCGCGCATCACGTTCCATTCTTACCCACCGCTTCTGAGTGGGAACAGGCGTTCGAGGAACACACTTGGGAATTGACAAAATGTCCGTCAATTTAAACGCTGGAACGCGGATGGCGTCTGCACAATGCGCAGAACGCGAGAGTACGAACGCATGCGAAAGGGATGCAGATTGGTCTCGCGTCTCGCTGCGATTCGAGGTAACAAATTAGGCGAACATAAGTGGCAGGTGGTAACATGAAAATATTGGCATGCATGTCATCTACAACGCCATTTACATGCCACTCTTATGGTGCGCTTGCGTGCAGTTCGCTAGCTTGATATACACCAAAATTGGTATTGCATGACGTGACTGTATGATGAACACAAATGACAGGTCTTGACATGTGAATAATGACATGCATATTATGTACGGGATGATTTGCTTCTTGCTGACTGCTTCGCATGACATCGATTCCCAGTGCGTGGGATCTGCCGGTTTTTTTCTTTCTGTTTTTAATTCTTCTCTTTGGTTATCTCAGGTTTTTTCTTTCTCTTTATTACGATACTATGCCGCACCGTCTATCCTACTGCTTTCACTCCTTTTCACGCGCTCTTCACTCGCCCATCCCCTTGGTGAACAATAATATACAAGAATATTTTATGCTCTGCTGGCGTGCCGAGACCACCTAGGGGTTACGATGCTCGCCTTGGGATCGTAAGTAAGCTGGTTGAAATCTCGCCTCAATGAAAAAAATTGGTCGCGTATCTTCGTGCTCCTCTGCAGAGAGAGAGAGAGAGAAACAACTTTATTGACGTGAAAAAGATGTTCACAGAGGGATGGCGGTTAGGCCGTGCCTGGCCGCCACCTGCTCGGCACGTCGTATGGCCCGGAGCTGTACTTCGAGGCTCGCATAGTGGAGTACGCTTTCCCACGCCTCAGGCGAGGGAGTGGTCAGGAGATCAGGCGGGGGAGGATCCTCGCTGCAGTCCCATAGTATGTGAGAGATGGAGGCGACTGAGCCACACTGCGATCAATGCGGACTGAAAAGATAGGGGTAAATGTGTGTGTATATCTGTGGGAACGGAAAGGAGTTCGTTTAGAGGCGACGCCACGCGATCTCTTGTGGTTTCGTGAGTTTGGGATGCGGCGGTGGTTTGGTTCGTCGCGCGAGGCGATAGTCCTGGGCTATTTCGTGATCGGAGGTCAGGGGCTCACCGAGGTCCTCGGGATCCGTGGCGCGGCCCATCGCTCGGTTGACGAATTCTCGAGCTTGCCGGTGGGCGGCCTCGTTACCCGGGTTTCCCGCGTGTGCTGGGAGCCAGACGAGAGATATGAGAATTTGATCCTCGTCTTCACGGTAGGCGAGGAACCTAAGGAGCCGTAGGGTACCGGGAGCAACGATACCGCGAGCGAAATGGGAGATGGCAGTTTTCGAGTCGCTGAGAATCGTGGTGGACCTGGAGATTACCGCGAGAGCTATAGCCGCTTCCTCAGCTTCGGCGGTGTGGAGGGCTCGGACCGAGCCGGCTACTCGTAAGACTGCGTTGGTGTCGATAGGGGTGCGAGTAGCCATTACGCTGAGAGCGTAGGCGCTTGGTTGAGTGGGGTAGCGGGCCGCGTCGACGTAGGCCGCATCGGTCCGTGAGGCGTAGGCGTCGCATAATGCTTGGGCTCGTGCTCGCCGTCAACAGTCGTGGTGTCCAGCAAGCATATTTTTCGGCAGTGGCTTGATATAAAAATGCCCCACCTCCCCGAAGGGAATCGTGAGGAAATGCGAATGCATTTCTTGCGCCGAGAGATTTCGCCTTCACCGACTTCTGCCATCGCCTTGAGAGGCGCCCAGCCAGCCAACGGTCGAGAGCACGGTGCAAGAAAAAAATTACACCATCTCCCGCTAAAGGGAACCATGTGTAGATGTGAAGCAGCGGGCGCTAACGCTTACACTGGCGGCGGCGTTGACGCTGGCGCTCATCGCAGCGTTGCGCAGGAGAGAAAACTGGGGAGGCGCAAAGCAGGCAGTGATGGAACAGTGTTTCCTACTGGAACATGCCAATCGCTGCTAATGGGCAATGAGAGACAGAAGACTCCGACTGGACACAGAGACCCGCACTCCACTTTTAGTTAACGCGCACGCTGAGAATTTTTATTGTTCAACAACGCACAGGCGAATTCTTCCACCGGCACCACCTTGGAGGTCACGATCCATTGCCATATATACGGGATGGCCAGTGAACGGTTGTGCAGCGTGAGCAGTCGGTTTTTTCAACCAAGAAACTCGCTAGCAGACGCTGCCTGCGTCGGCGTCGCGAGGCGAGAGAGGGGGAAGCGGAGGAGAGGAGAGAAAGGGGGTGACACGCATGCGCAGTGGGAGTGTGAACGCCGTGGGCAGGGATGCGTAGAGGAGAGAGGGGGGAGCGTAGGAGAGGAGAGAGAGGGGGGGACGCGCATGCGCAGGGGGGAGTTCGACGCCGCGGGCAGGGATGGAGAGAGGGGGGGGGAGTGTAAGAGGGGGAGAGAGGAAGGGAGGCGCATGCGCAGTGAGGGTGTGGTTGCCGTGGGGAGGGATGCCTAGAGGAGAGGGAGGGGGAGAGGAGGTTTTTTTATTTTTATTTTTTCTTTAACTGTTTGCGCATGCGCAGTAAGGGTGGGCACGCGGCACACCACCACCACCACCACCACCACCACCACCACCGGATTAAGCTTCGCCATAAGATGCTTCACATCTAATAATTTAGGTGGGGACACTCTCCGCCCGTCTCGACGGAGAGCGCGTCCAGATAATGTTCGGCTTTAGTGCATGCGCCGGCCGCATTTTCGTGGCACTAAAGCGAAGGGGCGCTCTGACGCGGGGGCCTAAAGGGACCGAACGCGACGAGGCGGACGCACGGTTTTCTTTCTTTTATCTCGTTGTATATTTTTAAATCACCGTGCACGCTGGCAACTATAAGGTTAGCCAACTAGAGATAGAAACGCATGCCGCGTTTGCCTCCGCATTAGGCACGGACGCTACGTGCGCACGTGCGCAGCTCGTTCTCTGTAGTACATACGCCGGCCGCAATTGCGTGGGTACGCTGCGACGTGGGGTCCTAAAGAGACCGAAAGCGCCGAACATTATCTGGACGCGCTGTGGGACGGAGTGTCCACACCTTAGTCGAGAGTGAGGCGCGAGCGGACGGGAGAGTGGGGCGCAGGGAGGAGAGAGAGCGAACGGCGAGAGAAGGAGCGGCGAAGCACTGCACCTACCCTCTCCTACACTCTCTCGCACCACATGCTCCGGTTGCTAGGGGCGAGGATAAGCGCGCGCGCCCGCAGCTGTTGCTATGGGAGAGGGAGTGAGAGCGGCGGCGTCCGCGGACAACGCCGCCTGACATAGCCCGACTACTAGGCACTGTAGCCAGACTAAGAAATGCATTCGCATTTAAAATAGCTGTGCGGCGCGCGAGTGCGTCGCGTGGCCGTAACTCCGCGTCCCTAGCCATAGTTCTAGCTCGCTCCGCGAAGAATCGCAGCCGACCAACGGGGAACACACGACGCGCGTTGTGTTTCCCTCTGGTCGGGCAGCGTTGTTCAATAACTCGAATATGCCGCGAGTAGGCGACCTTATCCCAAGTTCGGTGCCCAATCATTGACGCTCTTCTGGCTGTCACACCACTTTCAATGACTCCGCTCTCCCCGTACAGCTACCACAGGCATCTATGACCACAAGGGTTTCTTTAATTATTCATCATAGACGTTAGTCGTCGGGATACAGATGTAACATCAAGCGTCAACGTGGATGCATCTACGTTAAAGGGTGCTATAACTGTCAACACACGCATAGACATTGTGCAAGCTCTCTTATATCAATGTACAGTAAACATTCGACTACTTCTGTAAGGACACGTTTCACTTTCGTGTTATACCGATTCCTATGACGAAGGGATCAACCATGTTTTCCTTTTTTTCGTGCCGGTGTCGGCCACGAGGCCTGCCTACGACTTCGCGTCCCTCCTGAACTGCTTTCTGCTCCGCTCTCTCTTCGGCAAGCATGAACGCGGCTATCCCTCCGCCTCCGTTTCTTGAGTGCCCCGGCGTACCGCCTATTCCATGGAGGCAGTGGCGTCCTGTGTTACAGGTTTACATCGACGCCGCTACCAGGGACGCCACGCCGGAGCACAAGAAGGCGCTGCTGCTGAACGCCTTAGGCGTCGAGGGACTCAACGCCTACCTGCGTGCCGCCGAAGATGAGCAGCAGCCGGGTGCCGACCGGCCAACTCGGGAGGAGACGCCGAACGTTTACGAAGCAGCCCTTGCACTGCTAAATCAGCTTTGTGACTCTCAATCGGACACGGCGTGTCTGCGCGCCCACTTCAAAGCCATGCGTCAGGGACCGGACGAGTCGGCAGTTCAATTCATCCAGGAGGTGCGCCGAGTAGCCAAGCTTTGTGAATTCGGCGCGGCGAGTGACATTCTCGCTTTCGACCAGATCGTCTCTGGCATCGCGTCGCCGCACCTGCAAAGAATCTTTTTCAAGATGGGCAAGGACTTCTCCGTACAAAAGGCGCTCGACGTAGCGATAGAGGAGGAGCGCGTCGACCGCGCGTTAGTGCAATTATCCAGAGTACAAACCGACGCCGTGTCGTCGCGTCCAATTCAAGACGCACAGAGCTGCTGTCAGGAGCATCCTAGGGCTCCCAAAGCACTCTCCGATCGCAGCAACGCTGGCAGAGGCTGGTGATTGGCCGCTCTCACTGAGGATGCTCGAACGAGCCCTGGGGCACATCGACCGCCTTCATCGTGCTCCAGATGGCGGAGCCCTGCTGGCCAGACTTCGCAGCCAGCCGTCCTCCCGGATGGGCGGTCTTTGCCGATTATATGAGCAGGTGATCGCCAACCCCCCTGTGCCAATCGCCCTGTCGCCACCACATCAGCGCCCTGCGGACGTCCATCTGTCGCTCGGTAGGTCAACCAAACGGCGGACACCAGCGGCTGCCCTGCGGCAGGCTGCTGCCTGCAAGCTCCACGAGCAGCTGGACGGAAGACTGCTGGTGTTCACGGATGGATCAGTTCGGGCTGACGGATCCGCCGCTGCAGCGTGCACGATCTCGGCTAGGGCAATGAACCGACAATGCCGGCTCCCCTTCCCTGCGAGTTCCACCGCGGAGAGCTGGCGGGCCTCCATCTAGCCGCCGATGCTTTGGCTGAGGACCCTCCTGAGCAACCAGTGGCAGTACTCTGCGACTCAAAGCCAGCGCTGCAGAGCCTCATGAACAACCGACGATCCGGGCTTACCGGGTCTTTGCTCAATTCAAAGTTCTCCGCATTGGCTGCTGCAGGGGTATCTGTCTCCTTTCATTGGATGCCGGCTCATGTGGGAATCTCCGGTAACGAGCAAGCGGACACCCTTGCTACAACAGCCCACCACCCTGGCGGGCCGCTTACACGAGCAGTTGCTGCCTCTGATTTTTCGAGGCAGCGTCTGAGACAGCTGCTCACAACCCTTCACTCGGATGCCAGAGTGGCCAATGGCAAAAGCCCGAAGCCTCTTCCAGATGGGGGCCTTACTAAGCGGGATCGCGCCACTCTTCTTCGCCTCCGGACGGGCTCTGTGTGGACAGCGGCGCGCTTGTTCTCCAAGGGACGCGCCCCCTCACCGGCCTGCGAACGTTGTGGCGACGACGAGACCCTTGAGCATTTTCTCTGTGGCTGCCCAGCGCTGACGCAGGAACACTCAAGGCTTACCACCGCCTACAGACTAGAGGGACTCCCTGCGACGACCGCAGACGAACTGCTGTTCCCATCGCCTCCCAAACTCCGGGCTCCCCAAAGCCTCTTGGAGTTTGTGGAGGTGACTGGGATCACCACCTTCCGTTGAGCGCCCAGTACTTGCTGGCATCACTTCACCATCGGCCTCTCCCATGAATGGACGAGACCCTGTCCGTTTCTCTTTTTCTTTTTCTACTATCTTCTTTATTTCCCACTTCCGCTTCCCCTGACGCTGCGCCGTGCTCCCTATTGGGCTGCAGAAATAAGCGTCATTTCCTTAAAGGGCCCCTCACCAGGCCCCATAACAAATTTTAGTTAGACGCTGGCAGTTGTTGTGTGTCCGATGAGGAGCATTATGCCACAAGAATTTTTTCAATCGGTTCATTAGGCGCTGAGAAAACCGATATTTTGATGTGGCGCGAAACCATGATGCGAGGAGGCGAGCTCGAAACCCTTGCCGCTCGGCCCGCGTAGCCTTCGCAAGCCAAATCTCTTCCCTACCTTCTCCGGCGTCTGAGAGAAAGCAACACGTCATGGCACGGAAGGTCACGTGTGCATGACGTGACCGAGGAAGCCCAGCCCCCGAGCACGCGTGCGGCGTTGTTTTGTTGACCAGCGTTATTTTGTGGTCTATTGCCTGTTTCTGCGGGATGGATGCCTCGGTGTGCGTTCGTTTCACTTTTCACTGGCACGAGAGCGGCGGTATCATGAGCCAGTGCTGAATTTACGTTTACTTGGACGCGCTAGAATAAATGAGCACATTGAGTGCTCGAACGCGCCAGGGGTGCTATTCTGGACATTGTCAAATTCCGCCATGTTGTCAAATTCCGCCATTAGCCTGATTTGATTGGTCACGCGAGGTCGTTCGTGTTGTGGCGCTGTAATAGCGTTACGACACAGGAATTCGCGATGACGTAACATGAGAAAAAAAAGTTATTTTTTTCTGAAGTAGCCCTTCACCGTGCTCTACCATGTATAAAGAAAGGTTTGGACTGAATAACGAAACCGAAATATGGTACTAAGGTGCGCGTACGATGGAATTGCGGTTTGTCGAAACTATTGCTCGCTTGATGAAGAACCGCCATGTCAGTAACATGATTGGACATTGAACTCATGGTGGTCGTTGCGTCACAGGGCCTCACTTTTTGGAGCGTCAAAATGACGTTGCGTGACGTTGCATACCGCCATATTTGCTACCTAAAATGTGAGAACGACGAAGTGCCCCAAATTGGCCGCCATATTGTTGTAAATTGAGTTGCTTGCGGTTGCTCGTTCGATGTGTCGCCTCCCATACGTATGAGTAGATGTCATTCCGTAAATTACTTTGCTAGCATGTTTCGGTTAATATTATCACAAAGTGGTGTATGTAAAGTTTGCTTGTAAAAATAAAAGCTTGTTACTTCATTTGACTTGTTCGAAGTTGTGGTTCTGGCCGCAAGAGAACGCTTCATATGCGACAGAAAATGGCGCTGTCCTTCGTCGTGTGGTAGTTGGAGGTGCAGGAGCGAAAACAATTCCGCGATAACCGCGATAACCGCGATACGTTTGCCATGCCCGATGAATCGTTTCGACTGCGGTGCCGGCTGACGACAAGCGTGGTGCGATGACTGCGCGGGAAGCTTCGCCAGGACCTGGAGAGGCGGCGTACGGGCACGAAGAACAGCCCCGACCATTGATCTGCAAGTGCTTTGCGCCCTTCGCTTCATCGCCACCGGCATTTACCACGGCGCGATCGCAAATGACGAGGACGTGGCGACGAGCCTGTCCAGTGCGAGGCGCACGATTAATGCAGTCGGGGTCGGGGAAGCAATCGTCGAGCGCGTCGGCGTCATGTGGATCACCTTCCCTGCCAGCGCGGAGGAGCCGGCCGCGGCGAAGGAAGGCTTCGTCCACATGGATTCAAGGTCTCAAGGCTGCCTACTTTTCCAGAAACGACTTTTACACCCTCAACGTCATAGTGGTGAGGACAAATTTTATCTTATTTAAAGTTCTGCATGCCGTTAGTAGAGAATGCGAAGGAGGCACTTGAAAGACAGCTTTTGGCCACTGTCCCATATTTTAACGACATTTTCCGTGGCTTCAGTGATAGTAAAGAACGCAGTAGTCGGTGTTTACGACTACTGCGTTTAAGTTTACGTCACTATTTAGCTTCGATAGAAGTGAGTTGATGACACACACAGAAAAAAAGGTTCATCGTGCTTCATACTTCATCGTGGTACATGCCTTGTATTGAAGAGATGTAATCCATGAAAGGAAACCAGACGTACTGGGTGCGCCCCAATTTCACAAACATTGATATGCAGACAAGCAGTAACTGCCACGTATGAAATGAGAAATAAAGCTGTCGAAGCTGCGCTTCAAAATCAAATGTAGAGAAATAAGTTCACTGCACCACTGAATTACGGTGGTACTGCGTGTGGCTGGCTGTATTCCTGTTGCCGACTTTCTTCCACTGCACACAACACTTTGTAGGTATCTGACCAGTGTCGCGGATCACTGCTCTGGTACCTTGAGTTTGTACACGACATCTTTGCGTGGAGGGCATCTGCTATGAGCCGGTGCTTAGGCAGCGGACGCCGTGGTAGTTGATAGGTATACAAGCTTGAGAATGCGTGTATGGTGTTTAATGTAGCAAAGGCATTAGTCATGGTTCTTTTATTACTGCGAGGTTCCCAACTTCTCAAGTTTGTTTTATCCTCTTAATTTCTGCCCCATATGTTAGTACTGGCAGCATACCCCAGTTGCATAGGTCGGCACTTTAAGGGAGTACTCACTCACCACAATTTTTTCAGCCATCCCACTCACTCACGTTCATACTCACACCCACTCACCCTCATGAGTGCTCATTCACGTTCACTCACACGTGCACTCACTCTCATGAGTACTCACGTTCGTACTCACACCTACTCACCCTCATGAGTGCTCACTCACGTTCACTCATACGTGCACTCACTCTCATGAGTACTCACGTTCACACTCATGCCCACTCACACTCATGAGTTCTCACTCACGACCGCTCACACTCATGAGTTCTCACTCACGTTCACACTTATGTCAACTCACACTCATGAGTGCTCACTCACGTTCACACTCACTACCACTCACACTCATAAGTTCTCACGACCACTCACACTCATGAGTTCACACTCACGACCACTCACACTCATGAGTTCTCACTCACATTCACACTCACACTCATGAGTACTCACTCATACTCAACTCACCACGTTCAAATGAGTATGAGTGAGTGTGAGTTGAGTGCACTCAGGAGTGAGTGTGCCGAGCTATGCCCAGTTGTACACTATCTTCTCTGGTAGCGCCGGTGTTCCCGTCATTGAAAAATCTCTCGGGCACATATCTTACAAAACAAATCGTACTGAGAGCCCTGGCAGCGCACAATAATCCATCTAGTTCTCAGTGTATAATTGCAACTTGTCTTTCTGTGGTCGTGGGAAAGACTGCTAGTGCAATAGAAAAGTCAAGCATGAAAGAAACTTCCATGACGACATCGTGTGATCCTTTATTATAAAGTGGTGAAATAGTATAAATAGTAAACATGTCACGATACAGAAATGAAATGCTACATTCAGAGGCTATGGTCATTAAAAGAATGGATGAAATTGAACTGCCTTAAATGTGCATTCACAGAAACAAATCATATGCATATAGAGGACAGCTTCTATGAAAAAAGAAATACAAATAAGCAAGCACCGCCTAGTGCAATACAGAAATAAAATGAATTAACTGGCTTGACTCAAGGGTACCTCAGTGATGGTTCATAAAAATAACTAAAGACAATCCGAACCATTGCAAAAGAAATCTGCTGTCACTTTATATTTACAGCATAAGCACAACAAAAATTTGGGGGGACGCTTAAGCTTCGCCTTTAAGAGTTGAATGCGATAGCGATATCCCGTCCCTAGTGCGTACTTCAATCACTTAGTGCATACTATGTAATGGGTAGTATGCTTTAAACCAGGAGCAATTATGCGCGGCAAATGTGGGAAATGTTTTCGAACTTGCTGTGCACCCACTACGGGGGTGTTAAGGGAATACGCGCAGTAAGGTGTGTGCCATTTGTAATGGGTGGCTGGCTTTAAACTATGATGTTGTGGGATATATGGCGTGGAGCAGCCGTGGAAGAACTCGATGCCGTCAAGGTTATTAAAAAATGTTTTTATTAATACTGACTGAGTCCATTAAGACCCTGCTACTAGTCTAGCTACCCCGTTTCTCTCCTCGTGCTGGCTGGCGCTTCTTCTTCATCTAGTGGTGGTCCGCCAGCGCTCGCGATAGAATCAACAATCTCGTTATGATAGTCACATATTCTGACGCCCGATGGCAATGTACGCTTGTACCAAACAATATTCCTGGGATATTACATGTTATATTGCGACGCCTATATAAAGGACGCTTGCGTTTGCGAAGCATGGAAGTTATTTTCACTGCATTTCCAAGCAGAGGAAGTTATTTTCACATTATTTCCAAGCAGAGGCATGGCTGTGTGGTAGAACACCTGCTTGCGACGCAGACGACCCGGGTTCGATCCTCACTCGGACCCGAAATTTTTTATTATTTATTTTATTTGCATCTTTCTCAATTTTTCGGTCACGGGCAAGATGATGATTTTTCGGTCACGGCAAGATGATGATTTTTCACTCACAACCAACGACGCCGACACCGACGCCGGAATTTCAGCGAAACGAACTCTTTAACGCTATCGCGTTAAAACAAAGGGAAACCAAGCCTTGAGTGCACTGCCCGCCTGCGCCCCCCCCCCCCCCCCAAATCAGTCCTATTCAAACAAATGAAACCACTACACCTTCTTCACCAAAGTCACTCGCCCCTCCTGGTCTATGAAAAAAGTTAAAGGTTGCACTTCAGCATCTTCATTGTCCTTCCCCTGACGAAGGAATCAAGCTGATTCTAAACCATTTGGAAATAAACCCATTTTTTTTCATTGGAGCCTTTGAAAGCTGTAATTAGCTAACCCAACCAGACAAGCAATTTTGTGAATATGTCTATCTGCAGAAAAATGAAAAGACAATACATATCGCTGACACAGTATCTTTTAAAAGAAGTGAGAGAGGTATGGCACATATTCAAGAGTATATTTATATTATGCTAATCAGAACACTGTCCCGCGCAGACTCGGTGCATAACCTCTGCAACCTTGGCTGCTTGTCCCCAACCCTGGAGTACATCCTGCGGGATCCCCTCCTGCCCGATTCAACCGCACCCACTGATCACTGTGATGCGTCGTGAAACAGTGCGTTGGAGTCCTCACGGCCCGCTTTCGGTGCGTGCAGAGGTACAGAGCACTACTATGGCCCACTCTGCACGTCAAAAATCGTCGCAGTTTGCGTGGTGCTTCACAACCTCGGTGTTCGGCAGCAGCTGTCCGAGTCAGACAACATCACTGGCATTGATCCTGAATAAGAAGATGCGGACTTTTACAGCAACAGCGACGATCCGGCAACAGTAGGCGGGACCACCTTCTGCAGCGGTTCACAGCTGGGCACCCTTGCATGTGACAGGCTTATATTTCTGCGAGATCTGCGGATAAACATGAAACAGAAGAAGCTCTTTTTTTTTGCTCAAAGCAAAGTAGCTACTTGCATTGTTTTCGATCCTGTGCCTATCACCTGTACTTCTGTTCAGCAGGAATTTCACACTGACAAAAGCTGCTTGCTTGTTCATGGCAAGGTGGCCGCTTGCCTTGTGTTTCATCTGATACCTATCACATCTACGTGTGTTCTTGCAGAAATTGTATTCTGACAAAAGCTTCGTTGTGTCCTTTCGTTGAGAGCATGCTAATTGTACCAGCCAGTTAAGCAAAAACATGCTCATCTCTGGCGAATCATCATAGGACTAGTTTCTTGAGGCCATAGTAACTCTGGAAAAAGCCCGCGTTATTTTATACCGGTGCATGCAACCTCAAACTTCATTCCAAAGCGTTGTTTTCAGCACTTTATTATTCACTATGCGAACCCAGTGAAAGACTTTCCATTGCATATGATGGCTGTACGAATCTCACAGGTGCTGCACAAAAGCTCTATTCATTTATAGCCACTCCAACGTGCAAGAGCACAAGCTTGCTCCTGTTGGAAATCTGTGTAAATATTTAGAGCGCACAAAACGAACCAGTACAGAAAGGGGTGACGCGGACAGAGTGCAGTGTCATTCCTTTCTGTCCTGGTTTCTCTTGTGCACTAAAAAAAGTTTACATGCAAGAGTAATGTGTAATATTTTAGAATATGCTGCCAGGCAATTTACTTTCTTCTGTAATGATTTTCCAAGTGCTCTGACGAAATCGCCTTGATTTTTATAGCTCTTGAACAACAATGTTATGGTCCGTCTTTGCAATAATAAAAAGCCGTCAAGTTGTCTCATTGTTTACATCATTGTCTCATCATTCACTGCTGCCAACAACAAAGGATGCGTCTAATATTGTGCCAGCCAGTTTTGAAACAAGTACATGTACAAAAAAGACCTTTCTTTGCATGCAGTTTGTACATTTCTTAGTGCTACCAGTGCAAAGTAACATCAACTGCGTAAAATACAATCCCTTTTCTTTATCTGAGGCCGTTATACAGTTCTTATTCGTGTGTTGTAAGCAAGATTCGCCTCAAGACCATATCTTTCAGATTGAATTGATCGTGCATTACATGAGGTCCTGAAACTTAGCTCTTTTTGCACGTACGTCTGTATATTTACACGATTGTAATTTATTTTGCAGTAGTCCGTAAGCATCCTCATCAAAACATATAACACCATCTCAATGATCACGACAGTTCAGGATCATAGTTCCCGCATCGTAGACATAAATAGCAGGACTCGCTGTAGGGCTAGTTGGCACATTACTTCAAATAAACTCGGAACTGAACCGCCGCCACAACAAAATAGACAGAAGAAACAGAAGGGGCATTATCAATACTTGCAATGCTGAGCAGCTCCTTATCTCTTCACTGTCGGCAGCGCCTTTGGACGCCACACGCCTTGGGAATAAGGGGCCGCCGCAGCCCAACACGGAGCCGACGTGCACAACTGTAATGATGCCGGCGTCGCCAAATCAAACGCGTCTCCGCCTGTTCTCCTGCAATAGACGTCAGACTCTGGAGTTTTGCAGACAAGTAGCGCCACCTGTCGGAGCAGTTTTGGGTAGTGCAATGTCCGGCTCCCTTGCACAGTTTGCTGTGCAACCAGGTGTAACTATAGCGATTGGAAACAACGATTAACCTAAATATTTGGTGTGTTGGCGCATTGAACACTCAGAAAAAGAGCTACGAATTTCTCTCCACGCGCAACCGAACCGCCATGAAGTGCGCGCCAGAACGACGGCGAAAACAAGAGCAGACGCAACAGCTCCGCGCGCTGCGAAGGAAGTCCTCAGTCGACGCTACTGTTGCGTTGTGAATTGCCACGGACGTAAAGTACTTCAGTTTTCCCTATTTCCGTAGCTGTTGCACGACGCAGAACGGCGAGAGCTCAGGATACGGGCCTTTGCGAACGTGTTGGGTAAGCGAATTACCCGCGTTCTCCACAGCCGGTCGCATGAGAAAGTGTGATAACGTGGGTCTCATGTGTTTTGAGTAGCCTGACGTAGAACCGTGGTAACCTTGACTATTGTCACGTGGTCGTGACGTCGACGAAGGCAGGAGTCGGTAGGTCCAAAATGAAACTGTTTATTAGGCCGAACTTGTGGCCGGTAAACAGAAAGTCAGATTACAGCAATACACACTGCACTGATAGCGGCGAACAGAGCGTCGGCCGTCGATGAACTGAACTTCGTTGGAACGCGCCGGCTTTTATAAATCACGCGTCGAACATTCTAGCCTTATCACTAGTCGTCGCGCAAGCTCTGGAATAATCTTGGGTGTTCGCGTCTTGCGCGCAATCTTAACAAAATGATCTACTAGAAGCGCGAACCTTCTCGAACACTGCAGGGGCGGTTTGTTCACAGTCTTTGTGGGCGTAAACACGAATACAGAAAACGCGAAAATAAGAAACACGCGTGGCAATGCCCCCCCTCTGAAAAAAGCATCGTCCCGATGCTTAAAACGGAACACGGGGGAAAAATGCATGCTACAATAAACAACAATAAAGCAAGAAAGTACAATAATAAAGCAATAGGTGCAGTCCTCAGGTTCGCTAACGCGCGTAGTACGGCTTGAGGCGTACGACATGGACGACTTCAGGTCGCGCACGGCGCCGTTGAGAATTCGTAATGCCGTCCGGGACAACCTCGTAGTCCAGAGAGCCTAGACGTCGAAGCACTTTGTATGGCCCGAAGTATCGCCGAAGAAGTTTTTCACAAAGTCCACGTCGGCGTATCGGCGTCCACACCCAAACGCGGTCGCCGGGCTGGTATTCCACGAAGCGTCGTCGAAGGTTGTAGCGGCGGCTGTCACTCGCCTGCTGATTCTTGATACGTAGGCGGGCGAGTTGTCGGGCTTCTTCCGCGCGCTGTAGGTAGGTGGTGACGTCGATGTTTTCCTCGTCGGTGACGTTTGGTAACATGGCGTCAAGCGTCGTTGATGGGCTCCGTCCGTAGACCAGCTTGTACGGCGACAGCTGCGTCGTTTCTTGCACTGCCGTGTTGTATGCGAAGGTCACGAACGGAAGGATGGCATCCCATGTCTTGTGCTCGACGTCGACGTACATGGCCAGCATGTCGGCGATAGTCTTGTTCAGACGCTCGGTGAGGCCGTTGGTCTGTGGGTGATAGGCGGTGGTGCGACGGTGGCTTGTTTGGCTGTATCTTAAAATGGCCTGAGTTAGCTCTGCAGTAAAGGCCGTACCTCTGTCGGTGATGAGGACCTCTGGGGCGCCATGACGCAGCACAATGTCTTCAACGAAGAATTTCGCTACCTCGGCGGCACTGCCTCTAGGTAGGGCCCTTGTTTCGGCGTAGCGGGTGAGGTAGTCGGTAGCTACGATGATCCATTTATTCCCGCAATTCGACGTAGGAAGCGGCCCCAGTAGGTCCCATACCGATTTGCTGGAACGGGCGGTGAGGTGGTTCGATCGGCTGAAGAAAGCCTGCTGGTTTTGTCGGCGGTGTCTTGCGTCGCTGACAGTCTCGACATGTCCTGACGTAACGAGCGACGTCGGCGGCAAGGCGTGGCCAGTAGTACTTCTCTTGTATCCTTGCGAGCGTGCGGGAAACACCGAGGTGTCCAGCCGTCGGGTCGTCGTGTAGGGCCAGGAGGACTTCTGGCCTCACTGTTGAAGGAACCACGAGGAGGTGTTCGGCTCGAAGGGGCGAGAAGTTCTTCTTTAGGAGAACTCCGTTTCTCAGGAAGAACGACGCCAGTCCTCTCTTGAATACCTTCGGAACAGTGGTGCTCTTGCCCTCGAGGTATTCTATAAGGCCCCTTAGTTCTTGGTCCGCTCGCTGTCGCTCGGCGAAATCGTCGGTACTTATGGTTCCCAGGAAGCTGTCGTCATCCTGGTCGTCCTGCGGAGGTGGGTCGACGGGGGGCACGAGATAGGCAGTCGGCGTCGGAGTGTTTTCGCCCGGACTTGTAAACGACGGTAATGTCGAATTCTTGAAGTCTCAGGCTCCACCGTGCGAGGCGACCCGAAGGGTCTTTCAAGTTAGCTAGCCAACACAAGGCGTGGTGGTCGCTCACAACTTTGAAGGGCCTGCCGTAAAGGTAGGGGCGAAACTTTGATGTAGCCCAGATGATGGCAAGGCACTCCTTTTCTGTTGTGGAGTAGTTGGCCTCTGCCTTGGATAGCGACCGGCTAGCATAACTGATAACCCTTTCCAGCCCATCAGTCCTCTGCACAAGGACGGCGCCGAGTCCCACGCTGCTTGCGTCGGTGTGCACTTCTGTTTCGGCGTGGTCGTCGAAATGCGCAAGTAACGGAGGCGTTTGCAGGCGTCGTTTTAGCTCTTGAAATGCTTCCTCCTGCGGCGTTTCCCACTTAAACTCGACGTCAGCCCTGGTGAGGTTAGTGAGTGGCTCGGCGATGCGGGCGAAGTTTTTGACAAATCGCCTGTAATAGGCGCACAGGCCAAGAAATCGACGCACAGCCTTCTTGTCGGCGGGTGGCGGGAATGCAGCGATGGCGGTTGTCTTCTGCGGATCAGGGCGTACTCCGGACTTACTTATTACGTGGCCCAAGAACAAAAGTTCTTCGTACGCGAAGCGGCACTTTTCTGGCTTGAGTGTGAGTCCGGAGGTCTTTATTGCTTGAAGTACAGCTTCAAGGCGCCGGAGGTGTTCGTCGAAGTTTGCGGAAAACACAACGACGTCGTCCAAGTACACAAGGCAAGTCTGCCACTTCAACCCGGCCAGTACAGTATCCATAACGCGTTGGAAGGTCGCGGGGGCCGAGCAAAGACCGAAAGGCATGACCTTGAACTCGAACAGGCCGTCTGGTGTTATAAAGGCCGTCTTTTCTCGGTCTCTCTCGTCGACTTCGATCTGCCAGTAGCCTGTCTTCAGGTCCATCGAGGAAAAGTACTTCGCGTTGTGGAGTCGATCCAGGGCGTCGTCTATACGTGGGAGGGGATACACGTCCTTCTTCGTGATCTTGTTCAGGCGACGATAGTCGACGCAGAAACGTAGGGTTCCGTCCTTCTTCTTCACCAACACCACGGGGGACGCCCAGGGACTCTTGGACGGCTTGATTATGTCGTCGCGAAGCATTTCATCGACTTGTTTCTTTACGGCTTCCCGTTCTCGCGTAGAAACTCGATACGGGCTCTGACGGATTGGTCGGGCAGTTTCTTCTGTTATGATACGATGTTTCGCCACTGGGGTCTGTCGAATTCTTGACGACGACGAGAAGCAGTCCTTAAATTGCAGGAGCAGACTTTTGAGCTGGTCTTGCTTGTGCTTTGGGAGACTCGGGTTGACGTCGAAATCTATTCCGGGACCTCGATTCGTCGAAGCAGGTTCGGTAGCATCGGAGAGGGCGAAAGCATTGCTGGTGTCCACGAATTTCTCGATGTAGGCAACCGTCGTACCAATGTTAAGGTGCCTATATTCGTGGCTGAAGTTTGTGAGCAGTACCTTTGCTTTACCGTCACGCAGCTCGGCTATACCTCTTGCGACGCAAATTTGACGGTTCAGGAGTAGGTGCTGATCGCCCTCGATGACGCCTTCAAGGTTCGCAGGGTTTTCGGTGCCGACGGAAATAATGACGCTGGAGAGTGGCGGAACGGTCACCTGCTCTTCTATCACATTTAATGCATGGTTCCCTGGCGCTGCGTCGGGCGGGAGCGCTTTGTCTGAGGTTAGTGTTATCGACTCAGACCTCAGGTCGATGACGGCGCCGTGTTGACTTAGGAAGTCCATTCCAAGTATCACATCCCTGGAGCAGTTTTGTAGGATTACAAAGCTCGCAGGATAAGTCCGGTTATTGATGGTGACTCTCGCCGTGCAGACTCCAATCGGTGTTATCAGGTGGCCTCCAGCTGTCCGGATTTCGGGTCCACTCCAAGCGGTCTTTACTTTCTTCAGCTTGGTGGCGAATGGCCCACTGACGACGGAATAGTCGGCCCCAGTGTCTACGAGAGCGGTGACTTTGTGGCCGTCGATGAGAACGTCGAGGTCGCTAGTACGTCGCCTTGCGTTGCGGTTAGGTCGCGGCGTCGGATCACGGCTGCGTCGAGTTGTTGCGGTGCTTCCATGCTGCGTCGTCAGGTTTTCTTCGATCCGCCAGGTTTCGTCGGCAGGGACTCGTCCGCCTCGCGTCGTGTCCTGCAGGTCTCGTCGCGTTGTCGTCGTCGGCGGCCGCGGAGGATCTTCGGCATTTCGTCGTACAGCAACCGCACCTCCATCGGTTGCTGCCCTTAGTTTCCCGGATACGGGCTAGGCGACCGGCCCCGGTTTGGGCCAGCGTACTGCCGGCGGTGTGGTGACATGCAGAGGCCGGGCGACGGCGAGCGGGAAGGTCGGCGCTCTTGCCACTGTGCTCCGGTGAGGTAGTCGTCGATGTCGCGAGGTCGTTCACCTGGCTGTGGACGCGGCGCGTTGACGGCGAAACCACGCAGCCCCATCTGTCGGTACTGGCAGCGGCGGTAGGTGTGGCCGGCCTCTCCGCAGTGGTAGCAGAGCGGGCGGTTGTCAGGTGCGCGCCAAACGTCGGTTTTCCTTGGCGCGTAGCGCTGGCCGGTTGGCGGGCGGTATGACGTCGATGGTGGCGGCGGCGGTGTCTGACGACGGAACTGCGGTGGAGTGGCGTCTTGACGAGGGCGGGGAGGGGTAGCGGGACGGCGGACAGCAGCAGCGTAGCTCCTAGCCTGTGGCTGTGGCTCTGCTTGGTGAGGAACGCCCAGGGTTTGCTGGATCTCATGGCGCACGACGTCGGCAATGGAATCCACTTGAGGCTGCGATGGAGGCAAGAATTTTCGCAGCTCTTCCTGCACGATCGCTCTGATCGTTTCGCGCAGGTCGGCGGAGCAGAGCCCTTGGATATCGGTGAACTGTGGCGTCGAACGGCGATTGTACTGCCGGTTGCGCATGTCCAGGGTCTTCTCGATTGTCGTCGCTTCCGAGACAAATTCGTGAACACTGTTCGGAGGGTTCCGCATCAGTCCCGCAAAAAGTTCCTGTTTAACTCCTCGCATGAGGAGCCGAACTTTCTTGTCTTCTGGCATTTCGGGGTCTGCGTGGCGGAAGAGTTTAGTCATTTCTTCCGTGAATAGCATGACACTTTCGTTGGGGAGCTGGACACGGGTTTCAAGCAGAGTTTCGGCTCTCTCTTTGCGGACGACGCTACCGAAGATAGCCAGGAACTTGGTTCGAAAAACGTCCCATGATGTTAGGGTCGACTCTTGGTTCTCGAACCACGTTCTAGCTGCGTCTTCTAAGGCGAAGTACGCGTGCCTCAGCTTGTCTTCATTGCTCCAATGGTTGAAGACGGCAACCCGGTCATATTCATCGAGCCAGCTTTCGGGGTCCTCGCACGATGACCCCCGGAATTTCGGCGGCTCCCTGGGCTGCTGAAGCAGGAAGGGTGTAGGCTGCGCAGGTGTTGTCATCGTGCCTGCGGTCGAGGTCAATTTCTTGGTTGTCCTGGTGCTTTCCGGCAGGAGCCCGTGCTCTGGCTGTAATCCCTGCTGCCTGCGGCTGGTGCGACGAAGAGGGTTATCCTTTACGTCGTCTTCTTCGCGGCTTGGGCTTGGGTCAGCGCCTCGTGGGGGGCGTCCGGAGCATGGACGAAGCAGCACCTCCACCAGATGTCACGTGGTCGTGACGTCGACGAAGGCAGGAGTCGGTAGGTCCAAAATGGAACTGTTTATTAGGCCGAACTTGTGGCCGGTAAACAGAAAGTCAGATTACAGCAATACACACTGCACTGATAGCGGCGAACAGAGCGTCGGCCGTCGATGAACTGAACTTCGTTGGAACGCGCCGGCTTTTATAAATCACGCGTCGAACATTCTAGCCTTATCACTAGTCGTCGCGCAAGCTCTGGAATAATCTTGGGTGTTCGCGTCTTGCGCGCAATCTTAACAAAATGATCTACTAGAAGCGCGAACCTTCTCGAACACTGCAGGGGCGGTTTGTTCACAGTCTTTGTGGGCGTAAACACGAATACAGAAAACGCGAAAATAAGAAACACGCGTGGCAACTATGAAGCTCAGCAGAGCCTCAGACCGCAGTGCGCGCCGTGCAGCAGTTAAATGCATGCAGACTGGTGAAGCGCGCGATAAACATCGCGCACTCCGCGACCACCTACAATCTTAACTGGTCGTCATCACACAGCATCGCGCACGTACGCATGCATTGAAGGTTCAAAGTTCCGGCCTTAACTGGCAAATGCTAACACGTGCGTCATACAAGTAAATCGCAAAACGTTGGTCGTGACCACCGTCAGGTTTTTCTTGCCTGTGCTCTCCGCGATTACCGGAGCTTTCTCGGAGGTCACGGTTTTGCCTTTCGTTGTACACCGAGAAAGTGGACACGCATGTACGTATCCCCATTTGCAGTATTAACGGAAGACAACCGTAAACAGTACATTCGTGGATGCGTAATAAAACAGTTCAACGCACATGAAGCGAGAGATTGATGAAGAATGCAACTGCAAAGGCGAAAATCGCTGGGGCCATTCGTGCCTGATTGCTCGTGTACGTACTTCATCGCTTTGACATTATGTATATGCCCAAATTTAACGCATGTAGACGTTACAGAACGCACGCCGGAGTGCCTCGAACTCGATGCCATGCGATGCTCGCTTGCGCTTGCGAGTTGCAGCACGCCGAAATAACAAACATAGTTTGCATTGCAGCCGCAGTTCACTTTTATGAGCTTCCTACTTTTCTGAAGCGAGGGTGGATCGACGGAAGAAGCTTTCCAGGTACTTGATTTCAGGAAACCACGCCTCAACGCCAGCGAAAGAGGGGGGTTCTATATTGGCCTATGCGCATTCGCTTGCGGACGGCTCTCTTTGCACTACCCAGTTATGGCCAGGGTGGCGATAAGAGCGCTGGTGGCGGCGCTTTTCGCAGCGCCGCCTGGGCAGAGTCTGACGTCTATAAGCACGTGCATAGCTGAAACGTCAAGACCACCCAATTTAAACGCAAGCTTGCCTGATTGCGCTGCGATTCCTCGCCTCGGGATCGCGCTGCCACCACTTTCCTTCTCCGGCGTCGACCTTCTGCTGGGGACCAGTCGGTAAAGGCGCTCTGTCAGCGTCTGTCACAGCTCCCGTCGTACCAGCGGCAGCAAGTCGCCTTCCAATTATGGGGACGATCAGTAATAAAATCTAACATCGCGGCCCACTGATCGGCGCTCAGTCTCAGTCACAACAAACAAAACACCCCACAAAATAACGATGCACGCAATGTCGACGCTGGCTTGACTGGTTCGCTTAGTGCCTAGAAAAGTTGCTATGGCTGCTCTAAATGGCAGACAATATCGTCTGATTCACGACTTTAAAGCCACACGCTTCACTTTCGTTTTATTTTCTTGTTGTTGCGTTTACAATTAAGGAGACAAAATGGTACTTAACTGCACGTTTCTTTGCATTTCATGACGCCCTTACGTCACGTTTCGCAAGCAGTTCATGCGTTTTCGTCACCATTGTGTACACGTCATGCCTACGTAAAATTTGACAGAAAATGGCGGAAGTCCAGAATAGCACCGCAGGACATCACTTTCGTTTCCAGGGCTGGCGTCTCCTCAATGCGTTAACCGCGGGGACACGAACGCATGCGAAACGGGGGCACATTAGCCCCGCATATCGCTGCAATTCACAAAAAAAATGAAAAAGACGCAGACATTCCCCTTGTGCGTCTCATTATTTCTCTCAAGTTTTATTCATCTATTCAAGCAACAAATTCCACAAATTACACACGTCGTGTCAAATAATTTTCGCGGTGTCACGTGCTACTGCTGTCGACGTCAGTGCACAGCCGTCTACGTAGGCAACCGACGTCACAGCACTGCCATCTGCGTAGGGCCATTCCGCCGTGTACGTCATCCCCTCATTCTCTATGCGCGAGCACGCGAAACTAAGGGCAAGCAGCGTTCAGCTTGAAATTTGACCCATTTCCGCGGCGCGTAGCGTTCCAAAATTTGGCAGACGTGATCGTGAACGCTCAGTGTATGAATTGCGCTCGTCGGCTCAAAATTGTCAAACCTGGTGAGGGGCCCTTTAATAAAACCACTACTACAATTCAAGACGGCGTCTCGCCTCGTCGGCTTCAAAATGCCGGGCCAAATGGTGGCCTTTCTTCCCAAGTGTCGCCGCAAGATGGCGCCGGCGGGTCCTCTCCTGCGAGCGCCTCCTCGCCCACCGGTACTGCGGACACCTCCTCTCCAGATCCGCCGTCGGTTCGCGCGGCTGCGTGCTACCGCTGCGGGTCTGCGTGCTACCGCTGCGGCTCGACGCAGCATTGGGCCAACTCCGCCGCCTGCCCTGCTAGGAGCCGGACGTGCTCGCGGTGCGGACGGCGTGGACACTTCGCGAGAGTCTGCCGCTCTACGATGGAGCCGTCGGCTTGTCGTCAAGGCACATCGACGGGTGACCACAGTCGACTAGATGCTGCTGAAGTCAACCGGGTGAGCCCGCCAAACTGCAGTGCTGATGTTTTTCTTGTAAATGCACGTCTTCCTACTACTGATCAGTTACCGCGGCGTAATACCTGTGATAATTCTTTTCCTGAGAAACCGTGGGAGAAGTTAGGCAGGGACATTATTGGTCCTCTTTCAAATGTTCCCTCAGACTGTCGCTTTGCAATCACTTTAATTGACTATTACTCCAAATGGCCGGAGGTTTGTTTTGTTCGAGACGTTACGTCTGATGCAGTCATGACCTTCTTGACTTCGATCTTCTGCCGTGAAAGCTTTCCAGTATGCTTAGTAACAGACAACGGTCCCCAGTTCAAGTCTCATCAGTTTGAAACTTTCCTTTCCGAACTAGGTATTCAACACCTCTGTTCTTCCAACTACTATCCTCAAGCCAACGGGCAGGTTGAGCGGTTCAACGGGGTCCTCAAAGAGTACATTCAGCTAGCTGAACTGGAACAACGTCCTCTAAAGAAGGCAATTACCGAGTATTTGTGTACTTACCGATTTTCTTCTCAGGCAACTACATGATTGTCTCCTGCTATGTTGCTACATAAGCGTCCATCCCGCACAGCGGTTGACATAACTGACCTGCCGTTACCTTCTACTTTTCAGTCCTTTGCGCACAATACCATAAGGACGCGTATTTTTCATAGGCAGAAGTACATGAATAGTTATGTCGATCAGAAGCGAGGAGGCAAACCTTCAGTCATTCAGGTTGGCCAAAGAGTCAAAGCACGTGTTCCAGGAAAAAAAATAAGTATAGAGGTCCGTTTACAGTTATGTCTTCGGTGGGTTCCCATGCATTTAAGCTCAGTGATGGATCGGTTTGGAATGCTTCTAAGCTTGTCATCGTCCATTCCGAACGGGAACCACTTTCACACTTGCACTCTCCAATACCTTTACAAAATCAGCTGCAATCTTCCAGTTCGGTTCCTCGTTTGATCTCTGTTCCTATTCCTGGAGCATCACCATCTTCCCCTGGCGGGAATGGTCTCCAGGCACCAGTTCAATGCCCGGCTGTGGTGCCCAGCCCCAATGATTCTCCTTCGTTGCATATGCCTTTAGCTGAGCCGCAGGGCTCTTTAGCGGCACCGGTTCAACGTCCGGCTGTGGTGCCCAGCCCCCATGTTTTTCCTCCGTGCCCCGAGCACGTTTCAGAGTCGCCGGACTCTTTACAGGCACTTTCACAATACTCGACTGCCGTGGCCTGTCCCCATATGCTGATACTGCTTCTAACAATAACGGACATGACTCAGAGCTGTCAGCCTCCCATGCATCGCGTTGTCATTCTGCTTCCCCAGCCAATGTGAGGGGCGCTTCAGCGAGTCGTCAGACTCTCATTATTCTCCCCCGCTCTCGGACGTTTCTGAGCAGTGCGTAAGCGAGTCAACGGGCTCAACTTCTTCTGCACTACCTTCTGCTCCAACGAAGTGTGCTTCGGAGCAACATGTTCCTCGGCGATCTACACGATCGCGAAAGAAACCTTCTAAGTTCAAGGACTTTGTGTCTTGATTTTTTTTTGTTGCAATGTTATTGCAATGTTCTGTGTGCATTTCAGTTTTCTTATGTCATTCTTGTCATTACGCCATGAACGCTGTGTATTGTTCACTTAAGATGTACTGTGTGCATGATCGCTGTGCATTTTTGATACTAGGGGGGGGGGGGGGGATATGCTATGTGCTTAACTACTGTATAAGGATGTACAACCCCCGTCTCCTCTCTCAACAAGGGGGGGGGGGAGGGATGATGTGGTGTGGCTAGCTAGTTTCGATTGCACGTAGTTTCGGTTCTGGATTCATGCAGCGCATTTCCGCCCTTAGGGGGCGCTTCCCCAGTGTATATAGGCCCGACGCCATGTAAAATAAATCAGTTCCTGCTTGGTTACCGGCTGCTGCTCTGTCTCCTTACGGCTGGCGCTTCGGGCGCCGTGCCCTTTGTTCTCCATCGGCGTAGCGTCGACACAATATTTACGTATCGATGTGGCGCCTTAGATATGTGTAATATTGCTTTTTGATCGAAAATCTTCGCAAGTATGAGCGCAAACACCAGTTATAGATGGCAGGGCGTTCAGCAAGTGCTTAAACTTTGGCCGCGTGGCTGAATTGTGCGACAGACAGACATGAAAGACCGACAGACAGACAGACAGACAGACAGACAGACAGACAGACAGACAGACCAAAAGTTCTGCGTTGATCTATACCATAAAGACTATCGTCTTTAAAAATTGGCCGCGTATCTGCGTGCTTCGCTGCAAATGTCGTCGAAAGACGATAGATAGTCTTGTGCCGGCCGTACTACTATGTTTTGCCTTGCCTCAGACAGCGCCTACTCTAGTTGAATCGGCCGCATCTGGCTGGCATTTATATAATAGAGCACGCGCTGCGTGAGAAACGGACGCAATTTGGCAGTCGCGTCGAAAAACATGGGCTTGTGCAGAACGCACGGCCACTGCCAGCGGCAGCACCATATCGTCGGCAGAGGGCTTTTTCGTGCATAGCATTGCAGTTCGTGCACAGCGTCGCATTTTCAGCGCAGCCTAAGAAACACTAGGGTCTTTAGAATTACATATCTATCTAAAGGAAAACCAGCAAGACATAATCCCATGTACTTTAACAAAATAAGGCGTTGAATATAGTGATACTGCTCTCGCTAACAAATTCAATGATCATTTTTTACGGACAGGGGGGGGGGCAACTAAGTTTAATGCTGCTTTATCGCATTCTGAAAAATTCGTAAAACAACGAGTGCTCCAATTCTATTTTCTTACCACCTTGCACTGAAACGGAGGTTTATCGCATTCTTAAGGCATTGAAAAAAGATTCTGCATCAGGAATAGATGATATCAAAGCAGTTAAAATTATAGCTGCTGCTGATATTATCACCGCTTCATTATGCCATATCTTTAACAGTGCTTTTACTAACGGGATCTTTCCTGATACAATGCAAATTGCTAAAGTGATTGTACTGCATAAAGTGGCCCCGTGAATGATTTAAATAATTACCGACCAATATCGGTACTACCCCTTTTTTCGAAGGCGCTTGAACGTCTCCTTATGTGCCGACTAACTAAGTTCCTCGATGACACACCTGCCCTTGTAGATCAGCAGTTTGGCTTCCGTGAACATAGGTCTACGGAAACAGCTCTTGTTGAGGTGAAGGAAAAAATTCTTAGTAATTTTGAGAACAAATTATACACGGTCGGTCTCTTCCTAGACCTCAGAAAAGCTTTTGATTCGATTAAACATGCCATCTTATTTAATAAACTAGCGTACTATGGAATTCGTGGGGTTGCTCTCAGCATGATTAAAAATTACTGCACCTCGAGATTACAATACACATGTTATAACGGGTTTTCTTCACAGATGAAAGAAATAACTCTTGGGGTCCCACAAGGATCAATATTAGGTCCTCTTTTCTGTATATTATATATAAACGACATTGTTACCATACCACTTACTCCAGATATAGTTTTGTACACTGACGACACAGGTTTATTTTTTTTCCGGTAACAGTCTATGTGGGCTAGAAACGGCAGCTAATAATTGGCTAGATCAACTTTATGTTTGGCTTTCAGCGAACCAGTTACAGTTGAATGTCAGTAAAACCAAATATGTTGTTTTTAAGCCTGTAAATAAACCTGACGACTGTTCTATTTGTATAAAGTTTAATAACGCCGTAATCGAAGGGACTTCAGTTTTTAAGTTTCTCGGAGTTCTCTTTGATGAAAACCTGAGTTTCACTCAATATGTCATGAAGGTTCATTCTAGCCTCTGTAAGTCAACTGGTACATTGTTTAGGATTAGGCACTTCGTTCCCGTTTGGTTAAAACGTCGTTTGTATCACGCATTAATTCAATCTCACCTTAGTTACTGCCTACTGATATGGGCAACCACATGCCAATCAAATCTGAATCGGCTCATAACTCTTCAGAAGCGAGCAGTTCGCTCAATAGAAAACCTTGGATACCGTGATCATAGGGCCAATGTATTCTTAAAGGGACCCTGAAACGGTTTTGACGATTTTGTACAAACACATTGAGCCAGTAGACCAAGTCCTAAGGCTCATTTACAGACTAATTTAAGCTCTCTGCGTACACTGTGTAATTGATTACAACGCTATAAAGCTGCGAATCGCTGCAGATCACTGCGGCTCAGCCCAAAGCGTTTTCAACCGCCCCTCCCCAGTATGACACGCAGTGTGCGCACGATCTGATTGGCTGCGGTGTGCGCGCACGAAAAATTGGCTGGTAGGGTGGCGGCACCTGTCGGAGCAGATATCAACCCCTCCGCGATGTCTCTGTTGCCAGACGGCGTGCGTGCTGCCGGGCGCACTGGGGCTATGGTCTCCGAGATGCACGCAACCTGTCGGCGTGCAGTCTCAGAGGTCATCACCGGGCGAAGCTCAAATCATCGAGTGTGCTCACATGAGCTCTGCGATCGCCAGCGATGCCAGCGTGTATCATGAGTTGAGGAGGCAAGGCAGGGGTAAGAAGGAGGGTATGATATAATTGGCCGTAGCCGCCTTGGTACACGGCGTGCAGCGAAATTTGTGGTGCCAATGGTTCGATGATGCTCTAGCCTAAACGCTGACAAAGCTTCAAATAACCGTTTCAGGGTCCCTTTAAAACATGGCCTTTTAAAAATTACTGACTTATATAATCTTAGGCTCGCCACATACATACGAGGTGAACTCGAGAAAAATGCAACCCTTTTTCTTCAAAGGTACCTTTCAACTAACACTCAATACAATTTCAGGCAAGATCAGTTTAGAGTTCCCTTTTGTAGAACATTATACGGTACAAAACAGCTTGAATACTTAATCCCATCCTTTATAAATGCACATCGCAGTACTATCAGTATTGCGCAAAACTACAAGTCATTGAGTTACATTAAAAATGCCATGAAGAGGTACTTGCTTTCTGTTAGTGACTGAATTCATTGCTAGGTCCCTTCTGTTGGACGTATCGTTTTGGTTAAGTGCTGTATGCATAATTATTTTTTGAGTTTGCCGCGTTGTCAGTGCCACATTGTACGTGTAAACATTTTTTCTTGTTATTACAAATTGTATTAGCGTATACAACACTTGTTTCTTAGAAAGTGTGTTGTTAGTTTTGTATGTCATTTATATGTAACAAGTTTATGTTTGTTACTCTTTTGCACAAACTTTATGTATCCCCTTGTGCTCTGTGCTGCCGCACTGTTGGAGCAATGTATGGGTGACAAGGCCTTAGTCAGGCAGACAACGTTCTGCCTTTAGCCTTGTCATCCAAGACTCACTCTGTGTCTGAAATAAATCAATTATTATTATTATGTATTTTCTAATAAAAGAACACACCTGATACTGACGTATTGATGTTGCGCCTCAGATATGCGTATTTGCTTTTTGATCGAAAATGTTGAAAAGTATGAACGCAAGCACCAGTTCTGGATGGCTGGGCGTTCAGCAAGTGCTTCAACTTTGGCCGTGTGGCTGAATCGTGCGACAGACAGACAGATAGAAAGACAGACAGATCAAAATTTCCGCGTTGAAGTTTCTCAAGAAAGACTATCGTTTTTAAAATAAAATGAGAAAAAAAATACCCAGGATTAAAGGGACTTGAACCCGGACCCTATATGTGGCAGTCGAGTATTCCACCACACAGCCACACTGCTGCTTGAAACTCATTTGCAAAAGACCCTGCACAGTCATCATGCCGGGCAAGGAATTGCGTGAACCCCATGTAAAAAAAAATTACATCATCTCCCGCTAAAGGGAACCATGTGTAGATGTGAAGTAGCGGGCGCTAACGCTTAGATTGGCGGTGGCGTTGACGCTGGTGCTCATCGCAGCTTTGCGCAGGACAGAAAAATGGGGAGGCGCAAAGCAAGCAGTGATGGAGCGGTGTTTCCTACTGGAACATGCCAATCGCTGCTAATGGGCAATGAAAGACAGAAGACTCCGACTGGACACAGAGACCCGCAGTCCGCTTTTAGTTAACGCGCACGCTGCGAATTTTTATTGTTCAACAACGCACAGGAGAAATCTTCAACCGGCAGCACCTTGGAGGTCAAGATCCATTGCCATATATACGGGGTGGCCAGTGAACGGTTGTGCAGCGCGAGCAGTCGGTTTTTTGAACCAAGAAACTCGCTAGCAGACGCTGCCTGTGTCGGCGTCGCGAGGCGAGAGAGGGGGGAGAGCGTAGGAGAGGAGAGAGAGGCGGGGGGACGCCGCGGGCAGGGGATGCCTAGAGGAGAGAGGGGGAGCGTAGGAGAGGAGAGAGGAGGGGAGGCGCATGCGCAGTGAGGGTGTGCTTGCCGCGGGGAGGGATGCCTAGAGAAGAGAGAGGGGGAGAGGAGGTTTTTTTTGTTTTTTGAAAGGTTTGCGCATGCGCAGTAAGGGTGGTCACGCCCACACACCACCACCAGCGGATTAAGCTTCGCCATAAGATGCTTCACATCTAAAAAGCTGCTGTGGCTTAACTCGGTTATGCCTGAGTGTGCATAGAGAGAGGTACGGTTAATTTTATTGGACAAATTTAGTTGAGCGTCCGCAACAGCTTTGCGGATGCCGAAATAAATCTGTCTATTGTTAAGCTTGGTTCTTTGTACGGTTACACTTCTGGAGGCGTGCGGCTCGTTCTTCTTCCGTCTCTTCGGCTCGCTGCCTCCTCTTGGTTTCGTTCCGACGACGAAGCCTGGCTCCTTTTTGTCTCTCCAACTCACTTTCCATATCTGCCAACAAATCGCAACGGGCCACCCCTTCTATATATACGATGCAACGCCAGCTCTTCCTCTGTTAAATTTGAACAGAGCTTCAAACAGTTACCAAACGCATCGCTGCGACGACAGAAACGCCGGATGTGGACCGACATCTGCTGCATCTCTGGGATGCCCACAGAGGCTTGACACGGCGGTGGCGGCGGCAGAAACATAACCGAAAACTTCGTCTCCGAATCGCCCAACTAGCTAGTGAGGCACATGACTATGCGAACATCCTCACTAGCAACAATTGGCATAACTTCTGCGATCGCCTCAACGGCACATTAAGTACACCTCGAACGTGGCGTATACTCCGCTCTCTCTTAAATCCCACGCAGACAAAATCACACACCGCTAACGAAATCCGCACCATTCTCCACAAATCAGGGCTCGACGATACCACACTGCTGCACACCTTAAAGCAAAACTATGTATCCACGGGCGCCCGTCCCGCCTACCGTGATTATCCACACGTACACGATACGCCTCTAGATGAGGACATTACAGAAGCAGAGGTTAGGGCAGCCTTGCAAAGCATTAAGCGTAACACAGCACCCGGGGCAGACGGGATTACGTACACACTTCTGCGTAATTTAGATGACCAGTCCTTCGAACATTTAACCGCTTTTTACAACGAACATTGGAACAACGGCACGCTACCACAGGAGTGGCGACACGCAGAAATCATACTTATTCCAAAGCCTGGCAAGCCGCTATCCCTCCAGAATCTTCGCCCTATATCTTTAACTTCATGTGTAGCTAAACTCTTTGAACGCGTTGTCCTCTCCCGACTACAGCCATTTCTCGAAGACACTCACTTTTTTCCTGATACACTCTTCGGCTACCGTCCTGGTATCTCTAAACAGGACGTATTATTACAGCTTAAGGAGGACGTGTTGGATAGCCCCACTTCAAACCAGGTCCGAGCAATTCTGGCCCTGGATCTGAAGGGTGCTTTTGACAACGTCTCCCACGACCTAATTCTTGACAATCTCGCTTCATCTCAGTGTGGCTCACGTATCTACAATTACGTCAGGTCCTTTCTTTCTGACCGCACGGCCACTATTGGGATTGGAGACCTCCGGTCGGACGTCATTCGTCTCGGAGGCAGAGGAACACCACAGGGCTCAGTCCTTTCACCCACTTTGTTCAACGTGGCTATGGCTAAACTCCCTTCACTATTACAACAGGTTCCCAACATCCAGCATGCCATCTATGCAGATGATATTACAATTTGGGCAACCAAGGGATCAGACGGAACCATTCAGGAAGTCCTCCAGGAAGCTGTGTCTGTGGTACAAGACTATGCTGCTGCCGGCAGCCTCACGTGCTCAGTGGAAAAGTCGGAGTTGTTATTGGTATACAAGCGGCGCCGCAAAACCGATGATTCTCCTGACATTTCGCTGTTTCTTGATGGCCGTCCTATCCCTCTGGTACCTCGAATTCGTATTTTAGGCCTCTACCTTCAGTCTGATGGCAAGGCCTCGCACACTACACACCTTCTGGCTCAGCAGATAACTCAAATTACACACATGATCCAACGCATCACCAATTCGCAGGAGAGGCCTCTGTGAGAAGGATGTCCTCCGCTTAGTACAGGCACTCATAATTAGTCGGCTCACCTATCATCTTCCCTTTCACAATCTCACGCTAGCTCAAACCAACAAGATGGACATCCTTCTACAGACAGCTGTGAAGGCGGCTCTCGGCTTGCCTCCACACGCATCTACACAACGCCTCCTTCAACTCGGTGTCCACAACACCGTAACCGAACTCATCGAGGCCCAGCACAACAGTCAGCTACAACGGCTCAGGCAGACCCATCAGGGCTGCACCATCCTGTCTCGTCTTGGCTACCCAATTCCCAAAAAACCCACACAAGTACCGCAACATAAACTTGATCCTACTGTCCGCGCACTCATCAAAGTGGCTCCGATTCCACGCAATATGAATCCCTACCGCCACGCCGGTCGTCGACGTGCCCGAGTTCAGGCCATGACACGCGTCTTTGGTGATGGTACCACAGACTTTCAAGTCCTTTACACTGATGCGGCACGCTACCCAGAGAAGTCAGCCATGTGTTTAGCCGTGATAGACGACACAGACGCCCTTGTGGCGTCTGCCACACTTCGCACTACAGACAGTGGTTTGGCAGAGGAGGGAGCTCTCGCTCTGGCAGTTGTCCACGCTACGACATTGTCACATGACTCCCCTGTGACCATTGTAACAGATTCACAAGCTGCTTGCCGTGCTTTCGCTCAGGGACTTGTGGCTGCATATACACACAATATCCTCTCTTCTGTCTCACCGTCCGCATTACGTCCTGTGCGTATCGTCTGGACTCCTGGACACGCCTCTCTCCATGGTAATGAACGCGTTCATGCGGTTGCCCGAGAGCTGACCGGCCGGGCACCATTGGAAGAGCTGTCCAATCCAGACGACGCACCGACAGAGCCACTAAACTACAACGCCACGCTGGAGTACCACCGACAGAGCCGTTATACGTATCCTCCTCCTCATCCTTCACTTAACAGAGCAGATGCTGTCGCTTGGCGGCAACTACAGACCAATTCATTTCCTTGCCTCTATATGCTAAATCGCTTTCATCCGACACTCTACCCCTCCTAGTGCCCCTTCTGTGGATCCGTACCAACAGTGTACCACTCCACGTGGGAATGCTCTGCCCCACAGGGCGTTCCTCCCATTCCCAACCCCCCCCCCCCCTTCCTCTTGGGAGTCTGCACTGCTCAGCTTACGCCGGCAGGAACAGCAGCAGCTGGTCCAGCGGGCTCGCAGGGTCGCGCAAGGCAATGGAGCCCTGGACTGAGGGCCCCACCCAGGGAAGGCTCTGTGTGCATTTGATAATAAAAGTTTATTCTCTCTCTCTCTTGAACAGAGCGACTGAATGCAAACAGAGTAGAACACGCACGAAAACACACGACGCTGACTCTCCACAGGAAGCCCTGTTGCAACGCGGTTTTCACTAGCTCCTCCTCTAACGTGATGCCAGATGACGCGGCGAGCGGTGCAGTCACTGGCCTCGATGAAACGGCTAGACTACGGCTAATGTAGCTCTCGCTACAACAGTCACAGTATCGTCGCAAGGGCGAAGCAATGAATGCGATATCAAGAAATTCGAATGTCAAACGAAGAACGACAAGCGGTTCGATGCTTGTAGCGCGCCCCCCGAAGCAGAAATAAGGGCGCTCGCTAAGAACGTGCAGGTATACACAGGACAAGCGTGAACTAACAACTGTCATAGTTACGTCATTGCGTTAGAGCAACGCGCTGCAATTGTTGACAATGCAGAAGCCGGTGCTTTTAGATATTATTGCGATAGTAATTATATGGACCATCTCGATGGGTTTTTGCCATCGTCGTTGCCGTTGCCGTCACCGTCGGCTTTATGTCAGGTATAAAGACCAAATTGATAAGATCCCCCCGGGGTATCGTGCGTTCTACCCGCGGGTAATAGCGCGCGAGCGGGGGCGCCCAGCCAGCCCAGCGCGGCTGAAGCAGAGATCAAAGAAGCCGGCCCAACTCCGTCGCTCCGAGCCACATGTGATAAGATCCCCCGCCTGCTATCCCGGCGGTCAAATGCTCGAGCTGGGAGGAAACACCCGCACGTTTTTAACGAGCGTGAAAAGACGCGAAGAAGGGGGGGGGGGGGGGGGCGTACCTCGAGCAGAAACTGCCACCTTTGATTTTACGAGCGTGGTCGTCGCTGGCGCGCGCGTTATCTGGCTATCTCGGCAGCCTCAGCGGGCGTCTCCTATACCCTTTTACAGTGCGAAACGTGTGTCTGGAGCGGCCGTATTCTCTTACACCAGCGTTTTGTAGAGTTGCGTAACATCACATCCAAAAGGGTTAGCTGCCAGCCTCACTTCGTACAACATTACAATTTGTGGCTATCGCATTCATTGATTCACCCTTATGGTGAAACTGTGACTTTTTTCCTTTTCCTTTAAATTGCGCCGCCAGGAGTGAACACTAGAGGTGTGCACGGGCTCCGGGTAGCTCGAAAGCCCGAGCCCAGCCTGGCCCGCGGGCCGGGCTCCGGTAGGCCGAAGTCTTCTCATCTCGGGCCCGGGCCGGGCTCGGGCCACTTAGTTTTTTTATTGGGCTGGCTGGGCCAGGTGCAAAGCCCACATCACGCTAAAAAATATGGACGCTGTGCCGGAATATTTTTTCCTGGACGTAGCGATGAACACGCAAGAGTAGCTTTATGATTATCTATCCAAAATCCCCCCTGACCTGCATCTGAGGTACTAAACTTCTGGAAGAACAAGCAATCTAAATATCCCAAGCTCGCTCCGCCTGAGAAAAAGATATTCGCCATTCCGGCTACAAGTCCGAGCTACGAACGAAACTTCAGAGCGGTGGAAGATGCGATGCAGGAACGCCGTACTTCAAAGAAGCGCGAATGATTGGACCGCCTGTTATTTTCACACGTCATCTCGTAATCTGTGTACATATTGATGTAATATGTCGATTGCTAATGTTTCATTTCGATATGTTGAATAAAATGCCACATTGTCGGAGGGCGATATCTTATCTCCACAGCCATAGGCGTGCGCAGGATTCCCCTTCAGGGGGGGGGGACGAAGGCTCGTCGCAGCGCCTCCCTTCCCTATTCAGTCAATACATGGGGCAGACTTTGCGCCCCCCCTTCTTAGGTGACTAGGGAGGGGGGGCGGCATCCCCCTCTGCCCCCCCTCGTGCGCACGCCTATGTCCACAGCAAACCTACATAATGGAGGGATGCACTGGACCGGGCCTGGGCTTTCGTTATTGTACGTCGGGCCGGGCCGGGAGGGCTCGCAGCCCTATAGCGTCGGGCTCGGACGGACCTTCAATGCCCTTATTAGTCCCTCCCTCCTTCAATGCCCCAATTAGTCCCTCCCTCCTTCAATGCCCCAATTAGTCCCCCCCCCTCCTTTCCGCGTCCCGCACCACAACAGTGCATGCGCGTCCCCTCCCCCCTCTCTCTCCTCTCTTAAGCTCACCCCTTTCCCTCCTCTAGGAATCCTCTACTCTACGGAGCGGCCCCCCGCGTCCCACACCCCGACAGCGCATGCGCGTCCCCTCCCCCTATCTCTCCTCTCCTACGCTCACCCCGTTTCTCTACTGTAGGAATCGTCTACTCCACGTAGCGGCGCCCGCGTCCCACAGCGCATACGCGTCCTCTCCCCCCTCTCTTGTACGCTCAGCCCCTTTCTCTGCAGTAGGAATCCTCTACTCTACGGAGCGGCGCCCGAGTCCGACATCCCCAAAGCGCATGCGCGTCCCCCCCTCTCTCTCCTCTCCTACGGTTCCCCCCCGTTCTCTCCTCTAGGTACCCTCTACGTAGCGGCGCGCGACAGGTGGTGCGACAGCTGCATACTCCGCTGGGGGCACCACGATAGTTCCGCGGTATAAAAATGACGGAGCGAGCCTCGTTCTCTCTCCTGTGCAGCGCCGCGATGAGCGCCCGGGCCGCTGCCGCGAAACGAGAGCGGGGACGTTTCTCCCGCTCAAGCTAACCATCTCCCCGGTGCTTCGCATCTACGCATGGTTCCCTTTAGCGGGAAATGGGGAAGTTTTAAGTGCGAATGCACTTGATAAGCGACCCTGAATCCGCCGTCATCCGCGCTCCTCCTCCTCTCCCCTACCAACGGCGCGAGGAGCGGAGAGGAGCGCCTGTAGCAACGGCGCAGCGACGTCACACCCCACGTGACTGCGCGCGCTCCGCCTCCTCACCGCGGTTTGCGCGGGCGCGCGCCGCTCCCCGCACCGCTCTCCGCGGCGTGACGTCACGGCGCGCTGTGCAGCTGGCGCCTCGCGCCGCGCCGGCTCCTCGCACCCTCTCCGCACCGTGACGTCACGGCGCCATGCAGCTGGCGCGCCTCTCCCCCCCCGTTAGGTTTGCACTCACCCTCGACGCGCGCTCTCCCTCGCCTGACAGCTCCCGTGCATTCGCACTTAACCATGTTCACCCTCGGGGAAATGCTTGGGAGTTTTTTTTTCGTGCGCGTCTCAAGGGCAGTTTTAAAATGGAAAGATAATGTAAGAGCGTTGCGTGATAGAAGACATGCCTAAGCTCCTCCGAGATCTGCGTACCGCTAGCGGTTATAGGTGTATATAAATAGCTCAACGTTATTACGCCGGAACATGCACGGCGCGTGGTCGAGCTGTCTAACGCAGCCCACTGCGCATCAAGGGATCGCTGGTATGAATCCCCGGTCGGGTGTTTCGGAATTTCTTCTTCTGATTCATTTTTCTTCGTGCCTTTTAAATATATATATTGTAAGGACGAAAAGCGAAACCGCGACTCAGGCGCACACGCGCGCTTCATCGGCTAGGAGGAGAAAGACGAGGTAGAGAATAGAACAGCCGGCCCAGCGTACGGGCGTTGTGTCTATTTGTCTCCTTACAATATATATATATATATATATATATATATATATATATATATATATATATATATATATATATATATATATATATATATATATATATTCATATATATATATATATATTTATATATATATAATCGGGACCTGACGGCGACGGCAGATATTCGACGAGTGTGTGCATATCATTGCTACTGCAATAATACAGAGTGACAGAAGAGTAAAATCACTGCCTTCGCAACACAATACTAATTGCACGACGTGTGTGTGGTTTAATGCTTCCCACCCGCTGCAAAGTGCTCAGACATACTTCGTCGTCATCAGCAACATGCAGCATCAACAAAGTGCACATAATACCTTAGAGACGTGTAGCGGGTACCTCGCTTGTCCTCAGAAATGCGTATAATGACGTAGTGGGTGCTGTCTTGCTTCGTAAAAATTATGATTTATGGCGTAGTCGATACCTTGCGGAAAGGTAAAACATCAAACGCAATTTGCGTTGTCCCAACATGCAGCTACGCTCGGATTTCGCGTTAGGGAGCATCGTAATCGTCGGTGAATTTTTTAGCCAATAATCTCTCTTTCCTCTTTTTCTATCTATTTTTTCTCTCTCTTTTTTTTCTCTCTTTGTAATCGTTCTTTACCCATCAGAGTTATTCCCTCCCACGCCAGACAAATCGGAGCATGTGTTCTAGGAGTGAAGAAGAAGATCAAAGAACCAAGATATTGGGCGTGTTAAGTTAAGGAAGTCATTCCAAGAATTCTATCAATTTATTTCTTTTTTTATTATTTAATTTTTCTTTGTATCAAAAATTACCACATCCTAATGAAAAAAAAAATAATTTTTCCTTTTCCCCTGCATAGCACTTAATTTTTGCACTTATATTAACCGCCGGCTTCTTGGCCAATCCCCCTTAGTGGGTAAGAGCCACAATGAAGGGTCAAGCAAGCAAGCAAGCTCGAGTGCGTTCTAGCCAGTCGAGTGCGCCCTTGTAAACTTAACGGTTTAAAAAAAGTCACAGTTTCACCACAAGCTGAAGCAGTGAATGCGATATCAACAAATTCTAATGTTAATCGAAGTGAGGCTGGCAGCTAACTCTTTTGGATCCAATCTCACGCAACTCTATGAAATGCTGGTTTAAGAGCATACGGCCGCTCCAGTGACACTGTTCGCACAATGTCCTCGCGTTGTGAGCGAAGCACGTAGGAGCCAGCCACCTGCTGTCGGCTGCAGAGATTGCGAGATAACGCGTGCGAAGACCACGCTCGTAAAACCAAAGGTCGCAGTGGCTGCATGGGGACCCCCCCCCCCCTCACGTCTTTTTGCGCTTGTTAAAGCCGCGCGGGGGCGTTTCCTCTCCTTGAGCATTCCCCAGCTCGTGGAACAGGCGGGGGGATCTTATCGCGTACTCGTCGGAGCGACGGCGATGCGCCGGCTCGTTTGATGTCCGCGTCAGCGGCGTTTGTCGCCCCCCGCTCCCGCACTCTTACCCACGGGTATTTTTTTCGTGGCTTTTACTTTATATATATATATATATATATATATATATATATATATATATATATATATATATATATATATATAAATTTCGTGAACGAGACAGAGACAACACCCGTGTTTCGGGCAAGCTGTTCTATTCTGCCCCACTTCGTCCTTCTTCCTTTCTGCCCGTGCCCCACAGCTGCCGTGCCGTGCTTCTCTTCATTACATTCGGCCACGCTGCGGACCTGACAAAAAATAAAAGAAAGACACTTCATTTAAGCTGTAGCTGTCCAAGACTTTTCTTGAGACGTGACACGTGCACGGCAAAGTTATTTCTTTTTCGCTTGTCAAGACTGACGTTTGGGTCTGTGGTGCTCACACGCCAGGTATTTTCTCCGACGCGTTCAGTGATTGTGAATGATCCGTCGAACTTCGCGAGCAGCTTCTTTCCCGGCCCGCTGCCGCTACTTTGCACCCATACTTCGTCACCATTGTTGTAAGCAGGAGCTCGTCTACGGCGGCGGTCATAGTAGCGCTTTTGATCTGCTTGCGCTTTCGTAGCTTTCTCAATCGCCGCAGTTCTGATCTTCTGACAGACCGATCTGTGATCGTCGAAGTGGGTCACAATAACTGGAGCATCTAAACTGAGGACCGCTTTTAGCTGGGGCAGTTTTCCATATACTGTTTCATACGGCGTTTCCCCAGTAGACGTCTGCAATGCCGTGTTAACCGCAAAAGCGGCTGACGGGAGGTGGACGTCCCAATCGGCCTTCCCCTTTTTCTCTACTCTTGCATATGGAGCGAGTCGTGCCTGGATGCTCTGGTTGGTGCACTCTGTAAGGCCGTTTGCCTGGGCATGAAACGCGGAGGCGTAGTGGTGCTGAACACCTGCCGTACGAAGGTACTTTCGCAGTTCCCGGCTGCGAAATGTGGCAGCCCGATCGGATATTAATTTCTTTGACAAGTCATGCCTCTATTCGAATCGGTTCTTCAGGAAATCAATTAGATAAGCGGAGGCAAGCGATGGTACGGCTTCCACTTCCACGTATTTCGACAGGTAGTCCACTGCTACAATGATGTAGCGGTTTCCCGCAACGGTGGTGGGTAGGATTCCCATGTAGTCGATGCCAACTGTGTGGAAAATAGTCTGAGGTATCGGAATGGGTGTGAGTAGTCCCAGTTGGCGCCCCGGAAGCCGCTAAAACTTCTGGCAGATTTTGCAACTGGCGACGCAAGAACGGACGCTACTTAGCATCTTCGGCCACCAGAAGCGTTCTTGTAATTTGCGGAGCGTGGCTCGTTGGCCGGTGTGTCCGCCTTCCGGGGTGTCATGAATGGCTCGCAATATATCTGACCGGAAGGATTTAGGAACCACCAGGAGGTAGCACTCTTCGGATCGATCCTCTTACCAGTGACGCTGGTACAATGCGGCGTTGCGCAGCACAAACACCGAGTTTTTTCCTGTGGCAGTGATAGAGGCAGTAATTGATGCCAAGTCTTTGTCCTCCTGTTGGGCTTTAGAGAAGTCGAGCTGGTTGAAAAATATGTGGCTTTCCCTGGTTTGCTGCACGCAGTCAAGAGGGTTCCGGGAGATGGCATCGGCGACGTTAGTTAGCCCCCCGGCACGATGGCGCACGTAAAAATCGTATTCTCGCAGCGTGATTATCCACCGGGCAAACTTGTGCTTTAGTTGCTGCTTGGAAAACATCCATGCTATTGCAGCGTTATCAGTCACCACCGTAAATTTGCGCCCGAAAAGGTAATGCCGGAATTTATCATCGACACTCCATACCACTGCAAGGCATTCCAGCTCATTGTAGTGGTAGTGGCGCTCGGTGTCTGAAAGTTTCCGGCTGGCATAAGCAACAACATGTTCTACGCCATCTGGGTCGCGCTGCACTAGCACTGCCCCTAAACCAACTTGGCTGGCGTCGGTGTGCACTTCAGTGGTCCAGTCATCATTGAAGTGACTTAGTATTGGGCAGCATGTGAGCTTTTCCTTTATCGTTCGAAAAGCATTTTCTTGCAAGGCACCCCATTCAAACCGTGCGTCCTTTTCAAGAAGATCGCTCAAGGGAGCTGCGATCGAGGCGAAATGCGGAATAAACCTTCGCAAATACGAGGCCATACCCATAAATGACTGGACCTGTTTCAAACAAGTTGGTGTTGGATACTCCGACACAGCAGCGATGCGCTCCGGGAGCGGCTGAATGCCGATAGGGGATATAGTGTGCCCAAGGTATGAAATCTTGGACAGGCCGAATTGGTACTTCCCACGGTTTAAACGGAACCCTGCCTCATAAAGCCTGTGAATTACTTCGTCCAAATTGCGAAGATGTTCTTCCTCTGTCTTGCCAACGACCAGAATGTCGTCCAGGTATACCACACAGGCTTGATTCTTCAGAGGTCCTAGCACCGAGTTCATCGCACGCTGAAATGTACTAGGAGCAGTTCGAAGTCCAAATGGCATGCGGTTGAATTCATACAATCCCGAAGGAGTGCGAAAGGCTGTCTTCCATTTATATTCCTCCGCGACGTTGATTTGCCAGTAGCCTGCGCGTAAATCAAGCGACGAAAAGAACTTGCAGTGGCGTACTGTATCAACGGCGTCGTCGATGCGGGGTAAGGGGTACGAGTCAGGCGTTGTACACTTGTTAAGCTGTCGGTAATCCACACAAAAACGCAACGATCCGTTTTTCTTTTTGACGAGAACGACGGGCGCTGCCCACGGGCTAGATGAAGGCCTAATAATGCCCGCGGCAAGCATTTCGTCTACTTGTTCGGCGATCACTGCACGTTCTCGTTCAGCGTATCTTCGCAGTGGTACGCATGTTGGGGAGTGGTCACCCGTTGGTATGTGATGTTGAAGCAAATTGGTGCCCGGAAGTTCTGCTGTATTCTCAGCGAAGACTGCTTGGTGACGAGCCAGTATAGAATGTAGGGTAGGCGAACCAGACTGCTCACCTGTCGGTGGCGGCAGGGTCGGGGTAGTAGACCCAGTTGATGAAGCCCGGAGCTCCACATGAGCTGAATCGTGAGCTGAATGTCGTCGGACAGCAAGAAATCCGCTCCCAGAATCATGTGGGCAGGGAGGTCTTCAAAAACAGGAACAGCTGGCAGAACTTTAGTCCCTGCTGAAGTCCGGACGGAAATGTCGAGCATGCCCCCCTGGCATAGCACTTCCCCCAAGTCCGAGGAGTGGAGGTTGAGTCCACGGGCGGATAGTGTCTGGAGCGTGGCGTTGGTGTAGTGCCGTCCGGTCCGCACCGGTATCAATCAGTGCAGACAAGTCACCGATTCCCTCGACGTGGACTGATAACCGAGGAATTGGGCAGGCCTGGTAGTGCATTCGTGTCGGGGAAGATTGAAGGCACTCGTTGGCATTGTGGCCTATACGACCGCAAGGAAAGCATCCTCGTCGTGTTGAAGGGCGCGGTGAGTGTTTGGTCGGTAAGGTGTCGAAACTCATGCGACGGCAAGTATTCTGCTGCAATACAGCTGCCTTACGAGCGAAAACCTGTGGTGACGCTACAGGTAACTGTGCAGATAGGATGGCAGCATGGGTAGAGTCCAGTAACCCATCAACAACGTACTGGCGGGTCGCTGGAGAGATCCATTTAATGCCACAGCCTTCGAGGAGCTTGAGCTTGTCGTAGACGTATTGACGAACGTCTTCCGTGGGTGCCTGCCGACGCGATCGCGTGAGCGCGAAGTGGTCGTCGTACGCTGAGGGAAGCGGGCCGAAGGCATTGACGAAGGTCCATTCGGTCCAGGAATCGTACTTATGGCCATCGTACTCATGCCATGCCTTGGCGGAATCGCGCAGTCAGCCTTCGGCAATTGATAATATTACATCGTCAGGCCAAGCGTGCCGACGGGCCAACAAATTGACCTTTTGCAGCCAAACAGCGGCTTCTTGTTTGTCACCCCGAAATTCGGGAATTTCGGCGACAGCTGGCAAAGGGAAGGTGGTGCGTGCCAAGGCTGCTGTGAATGAGGCGGCGGCGTTTTCAAGGCACTTGAACAGTGTAGCAATGCACTGCATGACCGCTGCGAGGTCGCTGGAGCCCGCAGGCGAGCAATCACACCTGGCTTCTGGTGACGATACCAAGGTTGCTTGAGTGGCGGAACCTACGGCGAAGACCGAAGAAGCGTGTACGGCGTCCCTTGGTTTTGAAGAGGTTTGCGAAGCCAACTCAGTTGATTCACGGACCTGAGCTGCAATGACGCCTGTAGGCGGCTCGCTCTGTGATACCTGCGGTGGTCAGGTCGGATGCCGTAGCCGCGGTAGCAGAAGCAGCGGGACGCTGTACCGGGCGTCCGCTCCGTAGTGCAGTTTCTGAGTGCAGGTCGTCGCGCAGAGGTTCGTTCAACGGCTGCACCATTGTCGTGAACGAGACAGAGACAACACCCGTGGTTCGGGCAAGCTGTTCTTGGTTTGGTTTGGTTTTCCTATTGATCTATGGCACGTACCCACTCTGGGGGATGGCCAAGAATGCGTTGTTGACACTTAAAAGGTTATTCGAAAAATGTTAAATGGTTAAATAATATTATAAGAAGAAAAAAAAAGAAGAAGAGAAGAAATGTCGATAGTAAGTAATACATCAAATTTAGATTCCAAAAATTACGCTGTTGAGCTCGTATTCCAGACTGCCGTATTAACCTGATCGTAACACTTTTGATTTGATGAGATTAGTTAATTTTACCGCATTTTAATAACGAGTATTTTTGAGGCAAGATTAAAATGGCACACGTTTAGAGGTTTGCATGGAATTACACACGGCATCAAAGGCATCCCTATGGCAGTATCCCAACCCTGAGGCACCAAAGCTTAGCACAATGTCTTCAGTTAAGCTTAAGCCTATTTTTGAAAGCGGAATAATGAGCATTCGTGATCTAATAAGTGAATATCTGCGACATGACAAAATGTAATGCGCAATATTTTCTAATTCTCCGCAGAATTGGCATAGGGGCGATATTGTCAGACCAGCTCTGTGTAAGTAAAAGTTTAATGGGGGGGACACGGCATCGAAATCTGGTGATTGTAACTTCAGATTGTCTTGATTGGCTCCAATGAGACTTCCATGGGAAGGTTAGATGCTTGTATTCCGTCCACGTTATTATTGATTCCATCCTATCAGTGTGAATTGCCAATTTTGTATATATGATTGCGGTGAAATATTCTACCACTGGAAGAACCTGGATTATTGGGAGGTCTAGCGATGCACGCGCTAAAGCATCGGCCATTTCATTTAATCTTAAGCCACAGTGACCTGGGACCCACACAAATTTTAGGTGCTTCAGCTGAGACGGAACTAATGATCGAAACGTCTTGAGGGCGCGAGAGTTATGTGAAGCTGAAAGAGCTGTGCATACGGAAAGCGAATCAGTTATTATGACCGCCCTGATCTCATCCGTCGGGAGTTTTCGCAGTGCCATGATGACGGCCATGAGCTCGGCTTCGAAAACCGGAGTAAAATCGGGTAACCTCACAGCGAATGACCAGCCAAGCGACTGGGAGAAAATGCCTACGCCTGCCCGTTCTTCATTCACGGAAGCATCAGTGGCTATTATGTTTCGTGTTTGTGCATGTATAAGAAAATCCTCTAACCTGTTCTCTAAGAATTTTTGGGATTGAAATTTAGATTTTGGAGGAAAAATCTCCTCGTAATCTATCATTAGAAACTGATTTGGGCTATTGGTTGCAATTATCTCTCTGATGTTGACGTTTATAGTTTCCAGTTTCTTTTGTACGAAGATTATCTGTGGTGTGTGAAAACGTGGCCAATGAGCGAGAAAGAAGGAATCTGGGTCACTGATAAAAACATATTCCGCTCTTCTTATCGGCAAGCTATAAAATTTTAGAAATGTCTGTACTGTTAAAACGCGGAAACGACAGAGCAATGAAGGTAGACGCGCTTCCTGATACATAACAGTAACTGCTGCAAACCTAGGGAGCCCCATACACAAGCGCAGAGCTTCCCGCTCCAAGATAATCAACGGCTTAATTTTGTAAGCTGGTCCGCCCGAGAACAGCACACATCCAAATTCTAATATTGGACGCATATACATCTTATATACCATTAACATGGTGTCCCTACGTACACCAAATTTCCGATTGCTCATTCTGCGCAATAAGCCCAAAGCTCGTTGCGCTTTAGCTGCTATGTACTCGATATGTGGACTCCAGTTAAGTTTTTCATTGTATAAAACACCCAAATATTTTAGAGAGTCTACTTGCGGAATGGGTTCCTGTTTATATGCAATAGAGAGTGAAATCGAATCTGTCTATTCTGCCCCACTTCGTCCTTCTTCCTCTCTGCCCGTGCCCCACAGCTGCCGTGCTTCTCTTCATTACAATATATATATATATACAGGGTGTTTCAAGAAATGTGTCCACTATTTTTAAAAAATCAGGAAAATGCGGCATTTGCTCGCTGTCTTCACAGTTGTTTTTTTGTAGCGGCAGGCATCTTAAGATGGTTGAAGACATGATTTGGGACAGTAATTGAGAAAGTTAAATTAATTACATTTTAATTAGCTGGGTTAGGTCGTTAAGTCCAATGGGAGAATTGAAGTCCTTCATGCGAAGAACCCATTTCAGCTTCGAAGTTTCGAAAAAGCGGCCTCTAATAATTATTGTGGCGTAATGAAGTTCAGGCAAATTCAGCGGCCAAGCCGAAACCGAAACGCGGAAGAGCGCAACTGCCACATTCGTCTGAGACGTCCACAATGAGTGAACATCATTATATCAACCATCAATTGACTTCTTGGTGTGAGTGTGCGGGCTGCGCTTGTAGTAGTAGCACGCATGATGCACATAGGTTAGCGAACGGGGACGCACTGCAGATCTGTAACCGTTGTCTTGAACAGTGACGTCATTCTAGTCGTCTGCTTGTTGCGCTCATCGGTGCTTGGGGTTCGGTTTCGTCAGTGAATTTGCCTGAACTTCATTACGCCACAATAATTAATAGAGGCCGCTTTTTCAAAATCTCAAAGCTGAAATGGGTTCTTCGCATGAAGGACTTCATTTCTCCCATTGAACTTAACCACCTAACTCCGCTAATTAAAAAAGTTAATTAATTTAACTTTCCTAATTACTCTCCCAAATCATGTTTTCAACCATCTTAAGATGCCTGCCGTTACAGACGAAGCAATTGTGAAGACAGCCAGCAAATACCGCATTTTGCTGATTTTTTTAAAAAAATAGTGGACACATTTCTTGAAACACCCTGTATATATATATATATATACATATATATATATACAGGGTGTCCCAGCTATCTTTAGCCAAGGGTTAAAAAATAGAATTATTTGAGGCAGGCGAGTGAAGTCAGTTTAATATTGCTTACAGCCATCTTGCGCACTACAGGCAATTTTTTATTTCGTAATTAACTAATTTGTTAATTAGGATTAATTTACTAAATTGATAAATATTGACTTTACGCAAGAAATGAGAGTTCGAAAGTACGACGGCGTCTTCAGAAACCCCCATTGCATTATTTGCGATAAAGAAAGTTTTACGCGTACCATTTTTTCCGTGCTGCAAAGAAAGCCCGCGAAATACAAAAAAATACCACGTGACTAGCGCATTCGCGCGCCGCGATCGTGCTGCTCTCAGCCGTAGTTTGAGCGAACAAAATCAGCTGCGACGGGGACCCGTCGGCTGCGTTGCAGCGGTAGGCCGATAAGTTGGCGGTGGCTTCTTGGCCCGTTGCCAGCCAGTTGGCGCGCGTTACTGTGCAAGTTGTAGCGAGTGCGGGCGAAGAAACCACCGTAAACTTATCGGCCTACTGCTGCAACGCAGCCGGCGGGTCATGGTCGCAGCTGATTTTGTTCGCTCAAACTACGGCTGAGAGCAGCACGATCGCGGCGCGCGAATGCGCTAGTCACGTGGTATTTTTTTGTATTTCGCGGGCTTTCTTTGCAGCACGGAAAAAAATGGTACGCGTAAAACTTTCTTTATCGCAAATAATGCAATGGGGGTTTCTGAAGACGCTGTCGTACTTTCCAACTCTCATTTCTTGCGTAACGTCGATATTTATCAATTTAGTAAATTAATCATAATCAACAAATTAGTTAATTATGAAACAAAAAATTGCCTGTAGTGCGCAAGATGGCTGTAAGCAATATTCAACTGAGTTCACTCGCCTGCCTCAAATAATTCTATTTTTTAACCCTTGGCTAAAGATAGCTGGGACACCCTGTATGTGTATATATATATATATATATATATATATATATATATATATATATATATATATATATATATATATATATATATATATATATGTATATACGGGACATGACTGCAAAAATCAGCCGAGAGTGTCCATATAATTGCTATCGCAATAAAAGCGACTTCCGGTGCGTGATTACGGAGCGCGCTCTATGCGCTCCAACCCTGAGAGGGTGCACGAGGGCCTGTACGAGAGCTCGCCCTTGCTACGGCTTCCGAAAGAATGACGTGTTTGCGACTCTCTCCCCCCGATGAAGCGGTAGGAACGTACCGCGGAAGCAACATAACATTCCCCTTGTAACGCTTTCGTGGCCCCCAAAGCAGTCGGCGGAAGCTTTCGGAGCTTAGCTCCGAATTCGTCGCACTCGAGCGCATTCGAGCGTGTTCCTTTGCAGTTCGGAGCGCGCTAACTTAACGCGCCCATTTCGTGCCGGTTCATGATGATGATAGTTTTCTGTTCGTTGCTTACGACGGACGGCTGGAATAAACAGCTCCGCACCTTCTTATTTGATGATGATGATGATATTTATGTATGGATGGCGCTCACCCACAAAAGGGGATGGGCCAAGAAGCGGGCGGCAGGAGGTTTAAAATAATGGTCTGAGGCTAAACCAATCTGAATTTTTTTAATAAACGTCTAATAAATGAAAATGCTTAATGAGCAAGCGGTCAGACTATCGGAGTTTTGTAAAATAAATAACGACCAATTCCATACCCAGAATAATAATAGATAAAAATAGGCTAACACGGTAATCTTTTTTGTTTCTTTGATGTATTCTATCAGAGCAGAGCAGACATCCCTGTGGCTGTAACCTAATGAACTAGAGCCAAATGATAAAATTACTGGAACATTTACAGCTAATCCTAACTTTTGAAGTGGGGCTTGCAGGTACCTTTTTCTTTGATGAGAATAGCGGCGACAAAATAAAAGGAAATGCTCAATTGATTCGATTTCATTGCAAAATATGCACAACGGGGACGCCTTGATGCCAGCTTTATTTAGGTAATAATTCAGTTGCGGAATTCTACAGCGTGATCTCGTGAAAGAAACTTCTAACTGCCGAGATTCACACCACTGTTTATTCCAGCAATGTCTTAAATGTGCGAAATCTGTAACTTTATGCAAAGATAATTTGCCCATTTCACTTTGCAAACAGGCGTTTCTGAACCTTAATGCTGTCGCGTAAGCGGTGTCTGGTAACACTGGGATAATGGGACCACTCAGGGCTATTGAGGCTAACGAGTCCGCCATTTCGTTTAAATATAGTCCGCGGTGTCCTGGTACCCACAGTAGTTTGAAAGCTATTGCTTGTAGCATCGTCCTCGTCCAAGGTCGTCGTTTTCCACACCCTCCCCATTTACTTGGTGTCCTACGATGCCTTGAACGAATGGAGGAGGCAACTACCAACACTGTTGAGATTTGGGTTTTTCGGTACATACTGACGGCGAAAAAATAGCGCTGAATGAACGGGGACACAAGAAGAAGACATTAAACACAGGCGCTAACTTCCTACATAATATTTAAATACCACACTCGCTTATTTATATCTCCCGAGGAAAGGCGTCACATGACGTGTGATGAGCACAAAAACAAATTTCTTAGAAACGACAGTTCTTTTTCGCTTAGAATAACCGGAGTGCTGACACACACGCAATCCAGAGATGAGATAGCCTCATCAATCTTTCCTCTAAGCTTGTCATGTATCTTCTTGATTATTGCAGGTGCGTTAAAGAGCGGTGCGCAGCGGCGGGATTTACAACGAATGGCTAGCCATCCACCCTGCCCATTCTTTACGTTGTAAGTATGATCCCTTAATCTATTATCAAGGCAATGGCCCATCCGTCCGATATATATATATATATATATATATATATATATATATATATATATATATATATATATATATATATATATATATATATATATATATATATATTTTGCAGCAGGGAAGCGTAATGTGATATACAACGCCTATCGTACAAGAAAAAAATGTAGTTTGATGCTTCTTATAAAAAAAATTTGCGTTTGTCATTGCGGCAATAAAGACGAAAAAGTCGAGCCAACTTTTTGGCAGCTGAAGAAACAACCTGCTAAACATCACACAGATGCCCCCACTGATAATGGAGCAGGGCCTTCGCATTCTCAAACGACTGAGCAAGAATATATATCTGATTCAGACTCAATGAGCAATCAAGACGTTGATATGGATGCTGGAATTCTCAAACGCACCAGATCAACCAATAGCAAATTTTACCATTCCTCTAATCCAAAAACAAAAAAGAGTGTGAAGGAATCTGGGACTAGGTCTGATCTACTGAAAGAGAGTATTTTGGATCAAGCAGTTTCGGCTGCTTGCCTATCATCATCATAGGGTCCCTTAGAGTTCTCCAGTGGAATTGCCGTTCAATCCTCTCTGCAGCTACAGATTTACTATACCTCATTTCTCAGCAATCTGCTGACGTTGTACTGCTACAAGAAACTTGGTGGTCAGCTGATCAAAACTTTTATTTAAAAAACTATCAGTGTTTTCGACTGGACAGAAACTCACGTGGTGGAGGATTAATTTTTTTTTATCTCATCGAAATTCTGTCATAAAGCGAAAATAGCTTACAAAGCAATATCGCCTGATTATGAAGTCTTGGTATTGGAAATAAACTTTCCTGGCTGCGCACCACTATCAATAGTTAATAACTACTTTCCAGCTGGTATACAAGATGAAAGCGATCTCGATGTGACTATGAGCTTCTGTAAAAACAATGTCTTATTTGCGGGAGACTTTAATTCGCATCATGTGTCGTGGAGTTTCCGCGCAGACTCATCGGGAAAACGGCTATGGAACTGGACTAACGCGAACAATTTTATTTGTTTGAATTCCAAAGTTGCCACATTTGTTCGATGCAACTCGAGGTCTGTTTTAGATTTAGCATTTGCTAGCTCAAACGTTTCTATCTCGTCTTGGGCTGTTCTTGATACCGCTACAAGTAGTGATCACCGTCCAATTGTATTTGAAATTAACATCCCATTAGTGACGTTAGAATATCAGGTGCAAAATTTTGTAGACCACTCTAAATTTAAGAAGAATTTACAGTCAACTTTGTCTTCCTTGACGAGTATGGAGAGAAATATTAAAGCTATGAATATTTGCTCAGTTTTAAAACGTACAAAAAAAAGTCACAGTTCACTGTATCTTCAACAAATGGACATCCTATGTCTGCCTGTGCCTGGTGGAATTCGGACTGTGCAAGAGATTATAGACGCCGAAAAGCTGCATGGAAAAAACTCCTTATAAACCAAAGCCCTACTAATTGGAGCAATTATTTGTATGCTAAAGCTATGTTTAAAAGAACAGTATCATTAGCGAAAGATGATTATGAAGAAAAACGATATCATTTTCTATCAAAAAGTGATAATAAAAAAGCTCTATTTAGATTTCTCCGTAATCGTAAGGCTATTGCAGCACCCGTAAACATTCATTCAGTTATTCTTTCCCCAAAGGAATTGGAAGATACATTAGCTGAAATTGCATTAAGCTTAGAAAAGAGATTTACATCCCAACTACAAATACGCGTAAAGTTGGTAAAACCTTCATACGTGAACGATTTTGTTGAAGTAAATATGGAAGAACTTGCGCACGTCGTTCGTCTTCTCCCTAACACAGCTCCAGGTCCAGACGGCGTTACGTCTGGAATGTTAAAAATATTATTCGACATTTCTCCGCGGTCAGGCTAAGCCTGCCCGTCCCAACGTGGGAGAAGCCCACTGCGCGCTAGTCGCGTCTCTCAGGACTATATTTAATAAAGTTCCACCATCCATCCATTTCTCCGGAAGATCTTCTCAACGTCGTCAACCACTCACTAAGATGCAGTTGGGTTCCTCCTGACTAGAGACTGGCAAAAATTGTTCCGCTCCTTAAAAAACAAGGAGTAGGTATGCAGGTGGACAACATCAGACCGATTGCTTTAACGTCACATGTAATTAAATTAGTAGAAAGAATATTATACATAAGAATTATGAAGTTTATAACAGATAATGCAATTCTCAGCTAGTGCCAGATTGGATTTAGACCCGGGTGCTCGATATGATGTGCGCATGTTGATTTAGAGGCTCGTATTAAGCTTGCTCGGCGCAGACGACAATATGCGGCTTTAGTAACCCTTGATTTAGCCAAGGTATATGATAGTGTTTAACATGTTATCCTCATCAATGCCCTAAAAGACTTAAATTTCCCGCAGTATATAACAAATTGGATATATGAATTTTTAAAAGATAGAAAGTTTTATTGCTCCCAACGAGGTGTTTCTACGTCTAAGTATAGCCAAACGAGAGGTGTTCCCTAGGCCTTTGTTCTCTCGCCAGTTTTATTTAACATTTTGTTAAGTTCAATACCAATGGCCGATGAGGTACAAGTATATTGCCACGCGCGTTTCTTTTACTGTATTCGGTTTACGCCCACAAAGACTGTGAACAAACCGCGCCTGCAGTGTTCGAGAAGGTTCACGATTCTAGTAGATCATTCTGTTAAGATTGCGCGCAAGACGCGAACACCCAAGATTATTCGAGAGCTTGCGCGACGACCAGAGATAAGACAAGAATGTTCGACGCGTGATTTATAAAAGCCGGCGCGTTCCAACGATGTTGAGTTGATGGACGGCCGACGCTCTGTTCGCCGCTATCAGTGCAGTGTGTATTGCTGTAATCTGACTTTCTGTTTACCGGCCACAAGTTCGGCCTAATAAACAGTTTCATTTTGGACCTACTGACTTCTGCCTTCGTCGACGTCACGACCACGTGACAATATGTATATGCAGACGACATTGCGTTCTTCGTGTCTGACTGTGCTATACATTTACTACATTCAACTTTACAGTTATATTTAGCAACATTGTAAACCTGGTTTGATGATATTCATATGAAACTAAACGTTACTAAAAGTTCCATAATAGTTTTTCCTTTGGATGTGCCAGGTAATATTTCTATTCAATACCATCAAGAAAAGCTTCCCCAAGTTGACTGTATTAAATATCTGGGTGTACTATATGATGAAAAGCTGAGCTGGCGTAATCACATTGAACATCTCAAAATTAAGGCTACACGCGCTGTTGGTATGTTAAGTAGACTTGGCCGGCTCCGTTCCGGTCTACGCAGAGATACGCTGATCATGATTTACCGCATGTATGTTCGCCCGATACTTGAATTTGGTTGCGTACTATTCTCTGGTGGACCAGCATACAAGATAAACCCCTTGATTCTTTTAGAGCGGGAAGCTCTTCGCAGCTGTCTAGGTGTGCCAAAATTTACAGCTAACAACGTTCTGTATCAAGAAGCTCGGATACCCTCTCTCGCTTGCAGATTCCGTATTCTAACAGTTAAAACCTATTTAAAATTTTTTTAATCCACTTTAAGAAGGCAGCAGTTCGTATTTTTTGCCGAGTCCAGTGGTTTTAGGGGCGAAGCACCTTAAGACCGAGCCTTGTCGGCGTGCGGCGTTGTCCGTGCTCACAGCACAGCTCTTTGTAAAACAGCTTGTGCCGGCCGTACTACTATGTTTTGCCTTGCCTGAGACAGCCTAAAAAACACTAGGGTCTTTAGAATTGCGTACCTATGTATTTTCTAATAAAGAACACACGTCCTGACACTTACATATTAATGTTGTGCCTTAGGAATGCGTATTATTTGCTTTTAGGGGCGAAGCTCCTTAAGCCGTGGGTTGCGCGTCCTCGATGTATGTATTAGCGTCTTGAATTGGGCTGGTTGGTACATACTGAGTTTGAATGAAGAAACAGCGCTGGAACAGGACGGAGACGAGAAGACACAAACACGGCGCTGCGTTTGTGTCTTCTCGTATCCGTCCTGTTCCAGCGCTGTTTCTTCATTCAAACTCGATGTATATAGTTGTAGGTAGCCACCTCTCGTTTAGTTCTTGGAATGTTCGCTAGATGGCGGTACTTGTATATGATGAATATATATGTAGGGGCGAAGCTCCTTGTGGCATCACCTCGGCGGTTCTCAGTTGTCCATGCATTCTGAGTAGCCAGTCGACACTGGATTTCGACCTCCAAAGTAGTGCCTGTGCGAGATGTCTCATGTGCGTGATTAAACAATAAAAAATTCACAACGTACATGTAAAATTAAAGTGAGCTGCGAGTCGCCATGACTCTCATCGACCCTTTAGTATAACTGCGCCCGATCTTACGTCGTAGATGACGTACTGCGCAGAATTCGCGGAAGATTACCGGTTTACCGACACACCTCCGAAGCTTCGCCCACTCATCATCATTCACTCCGTGGATATGCTGTGTTTTTTTTTTCAATGAGCATTGGTCCCGTGTATATAAGCCTCAAGTGCTGTTCGTTCAAACCCTACTAGACGCTTTAAATGTTAATATATTCGAGATCATTACATCAGATAAACCCACCGGCAATGTGCAAATAGAACTCGATGACATCTTTCCAACGAATGCTAAACATTTGCCCTCAAAATATTTGATTGACTTATTAGAAGAGCATCTGTCTCAATTAGAAATTAATGCTGTAATTGCCATGGATGCATCAATGAGTGATGAGAAAGCAGGTGTGGGTATTTTTTCTCAGCCGTTATCTTGGTCATATTCATTACGCCTCCCACATTACACACCCATATTTGAAGCGGAATTAACGGCTATTATTCTAGCTCTTCGAAAACTCCTACCAGATCATTCGACAGCTGTGATAGTAACTGATTCGTTATCCGTGTGCACATCCCTGTCATCGTCGTCAGGATCAGTTGTACTACATACATTTAAAATATTAATCACTGCAAACATTCATCTAGTGCGATTAATATGGGTGCCAGGTCATCGTGGTATATTTATAAATGAGATGGCTGACTCACTCGCGCGAGCATCCCTTGCTGGTCCGGTTTTATCAGTCATGCCTCTTACAGCTTATATGACAGCGGCGAGGTTCAGGAAATTGTCTCTTTTTGAGGACTCATTAAAGATAACTATACCGAATCCAGAATTCTCGCACTTGCACTTCGCATGGAATAATAAATGGTGTCCAAGGCGTAAATTGGAAGTTTCCATAGCTAAATTACGATGCCGTATACCGCCGCTTAACTTCTACTTAAACCGGTCTGGTCTGGTGCCATCCCCTTTGTGCTCTAACTGTAACGAACCCGAAAATATCGACCATTTCCTTCTAACATGTCGCCGTTTCAAAAAATCAAAGGAAAAAGTGCTTTGAAATTTTATTCAAAAAATTAGGAATTCCACTTAGTACTCCGAATATTCTGTCCTTTGGGGCTGCTTCATTGGAATTTAGCGACAGGAACGTCTGCGGGGCCCCATGCGAATTCCTGTGTGACACAAGGAGATTACCTTGCTAAGTCACTGATCAGCTCTCTTCCCAAACCAAGCTTAAATTCAGCATTCCTATATTACACAGCATTCATTTAACTTACCAAAGAATCATGTAATATGAATAGTTTTAAGTCATTCCAAAAATTCTATGAATTGATTTCTTTTTTTATTTTTTTAATTTTTCTTTGTATCAAAAATTACCACATCCTAATGAAAAAAAAATAATTTTTCCTTTTCTCCTGCATAGCACTTAATTTTTGCACTTAGATTAACCGCCGGCTTCTTGGCCAATCCCCCTTAGTGGGTAAGAGCCACAATAAAGGGTCAAGCAAGCAAGCAAGCAAACAACCGCAACTTCGGAATGCTTAGCTAAATTCTTTAGATTGTGCGAAATCCTGTTATGATAGGGTATGACAACCAGGTGCTTGGTTTTCTCGGCACAGCGCTTACGAAGCAAGCATTCCACGAAAGACGTTTGAAGGTGCAGAGAGTAAACTGCTTTAGTCAGCCTGTCCGACTGATTATGAAAGCTTTTCAGGACTTCGTGCCCACCAGACATGGTCAAAACATAACGAAAACAATGGTTGATGATGCTTCTTTGATGAACTTGGAATGAGCGGATTGCTATGGTAAGGCAGGCTTGTTCATACGTGGTTGGTATCAGGGCTGCGCAAAGATACTTTGACATTGTATCGAGATACGATAAAAGATACTCGGGCAAGAAGTATTGGATATACAAATACAAGATACTTCCGGAATGAATGTATCTGATACGATACTTCCCAAATGTATCTTTGATACATTCGCAAGTTTGCTACTATAGGTCTGTAGCGCCTGGCCGCTCTGGAAAAGCTGCAGCGCAAAACGAAGAGGACAGCCTCGCTGCTGTCCTGAGCGACGGTCGTCGATCCCTGCGCTGGCCTGCGTGCTGGTGCTGGCGCTGGTGCTGCGTTCCATCAGGACTCCAAGCCGCTCGCGGTCCTGGTCCTTGTAGGGCGTGTTCGCGCATCCTCCTGTGGGGGTGCGGCCAGATCGGACGGTGATCTTAGGCATATCAGGCTGATGTCTCTTTCATCTCCCGGCCAGGCATATTCTGCCTGGTCGGCTTCCCTCGCTAACAATGATCTGCCAATCGATCTGTTTTTGCGCAGTGGTCTGAACAGCGTTCCTGTGGCCCTGGTTCCAACCAATGGTGAATCCATTCGAATGAAAAACCCAAGGGTAATTCAGGAGGAACTCCGGAAGTTATCTGATCATTTCCAATTGATCACCGAGGTGCGTCAGTTTGGACGTGGAGGAATTCTGTGCTGCTCGCCGGACCAGGCCTGCATCACAGACCTTCTAAAATGCACAACGTTCGCCTCTCATCCGGTGAGCTGTTTCGTGCCTGCTCATTTGGCCTGTGTTAAGGGAATAGTTCGTGGAGTGGACTCGAGCCTTACACCACCAGAGGTACTAGAAATGTTTGCTGTAGCAGGTGCAGTCTCCGTATTTCGGTGCTCGCGCAACATTGAGAACAAGAAGGTCCCCACAGAGTCAGTGATCGTGACTTTTGCCGGCACAACTCGACCGACCGAAATTAAGGCGTGGCCTCTGATTTATCGTGTTGAAGCACTATCCCCTCGCCCACTTCAGTGTAGAAAATGCTGGAGGTACGGACATACCGTCAAGGGACGCAGATCGGATGTGAGATGCCGTACATGTACTGAACAACATAACACTAATGAATGTTCAACCCAAGAAGTGAGATGTTGTTTTTGTAGTGGATCTCACACAGCTGATGATGAATGTTGCCCTGTGAGGACACAAGAGTTGCAACTTCTAGACATCATTGAACAGAAACGATGCTCCCGGCGTGAGGCCCGATTGGTTCTTGCAGAGCGCTCACGTGGCTATGCCACCGTTGCCAGCCGGGCCAATCAGGTGCTAGATTCGTCGCTGCCAGAGATAATAGCATCAACGGTGGAAAGTTTGATGACGAAATTGATGGAGACTATTTGAGAGCCTAACAGAATCATTGGCACAAGTTGTCAATTCCCAATTGAAACAAATCTTGCCGGGGGGCAATCGACACGCTGTGACCCCTTCACTACCTTCACCAGTTGAGATTACTGAGGTTTCATCTGAACCAGGCCCTTCGAAAACAATTCAGGAGCGCCGAACACAGGCCGTAACATAATTGTACCTACTGAACAGGAGTTAGATTGGAGCTCGGACTCCGGTTCCCAAGAATCGCAGCCGGAGCAAATGGAATACGACTCGAGAAAAATGAAAAGACGTGCTTCCCCGGAAGCACGAGGTTCCTCAATGAACCCCAAATCAAAAAGTAAGAAATACCAGAAGGAAAACTCATCAAAAAAGGATTTTTTAAAAGATAGTATTTTGGAGAAAGCAGTGAGTGCTGCTGGTATTTCACCAAAATAGGCAATTTAAAAGTATTACAGTGGAATTGCCGTTCTATTTTTTCAGCAGCTACCGATTTATTCTATCTTTGCGATAAATATTCCCCCCGATGTTATTGTTTTACAAGAAACTTGGCTTGCAGACGAAAAGTGCTTTAAAATTAAAAATTACCGCTCATTTCGTCTAGACCGTCCCTCTCGGGCGGCGGTTTGGCAATATTTATATCCTCTAAAATCGCTCATCGAGCTAAAATTGCATATCGGTCAATGACTTCAGAAAGTGAAATTTTAGCGTTAGACATTACGATTCCGGGATACCTACCATTTTCTTTAATTAATGCCTATTTTCCAGGGGGTGTACAAAATTCTGCCGTTCTAGATACCGCAGCTTCACATTGCCGAAAAGATTTTATATTAATGGGGGGACTTCAATTCTCATCATATTTCGTGGGGTTTTAGAACTGATTTCAATGGGAAGCGTCTGTGGGAGTGGGCTAATAAGAATAACGTTGTATGTATCAACACCCGAACTCCCACCTTTATGTGTAATAAGTCTTATTCTGTGCTAGACCTGACTTTTACTAGTGTTAACCTATCCATCTCAACATGGACTGCTATTAATTCTGGCACAAGTAGCGATCATATGCCTATACTGTTTGAGGTGGTATGCCCAGTAACTTTAATGACTAGACCATCGTATACGCATATAAACTTCAGCACATTTGAGACAGTATTACGAAGGGCTTTATCTCACCGAATAGTTGATGGTGAACTGGATGCCATCAGATTAAGCGACATCATAAAAGATTCGTTGAAAAATTCCAAATTCACCATACAAAGAACCAAAAGCGCTTCTACCAACCCTTGGTGGAATCCGGACTGCTCGCGGGTGTATAGGTTAAGAAAAGCTGCATGGAAAAAATTACTTTTCAACCAGTGCCCTCGCAACTGGAGTGATTACAAGTATTCGGCTGCTATTTTTAAGAGAACCGTTGCCAATGCGAAGGACAAATTCGACAGAGAACGATCTGAGTTTCTTTCAAAAAAGGATAACAGAAAAGCACTATTTCGCTTTCTGAGAACCAAGAAAGTTCTTCCGGTACTGAAAAACCTAGAATCAGTGGTATCAACACCGAGTGAACTGAAGATTTTTCTCGAAGAGATAGCTCAGGGTCTAGAAAGTCGCTTTACGAGTGTTCTCTTGTACCAGCCCCAGTCCCCTCATAGGGGTGAAGATTTTGAGGAGGTCACAGCCGCAGAACTAGCAGATGTTGTAAGAACGCTACCTAATTCTGCTCCAGGCCCTGATGGTATGACGATGTCGGTAATAAAACAGTACATAAAATTTACCCCCCTTGGCCTACTCGAAATTGTGAATCACTCAATTAGAAATGCTTGGATCCCACCCGATTGGAGAGTTGCGAAAGTGATACCATTGTTAAAAAAACAAGGCGCTGGCTTTACCTTAGATAATATCAGGCCTATAGCACTCACATCGAATCTAGTAAAATTCGTCGAAAGAATTTTACATAGCCGTGTAGATCGCTGGATGTCGGAAAACATGACACTGAGCCCATGTCAAATTGGATTCAGGCGTGGTTGCTCCATTTGGTGTGCGCACGTCGATCTAGAAAGTAGAATACAGCTTGCTCGATATCAGAAACAACACTCCGCTCTAGTCACTTTAGATATCACGAAAGCCTATGACAGTGTGGAGCATGCGAAACTGATGGATTCCCTTAAGAACTTAGGAGTGCCACAATACTTTGTGGCATGGGTCTATGCTTTCTTAAGTGATAGAGAGTTTTACTGCTCGCAGTCCGGTGTAAATTCTTCAAAATATAGGCAAACGAGAGGTCTCCCGCAAGGGTCAGTGTTATCTCCATTATTATTTAATGTACTTCTGTGTACTATTCCCAAACAGCAGGATGTGCAGGTGTATGTGTATGCCGACGACATCGCATTTTTTTTCTTCATCAGCAGACATTCACACACTTCACCAAATTCTGCAGACATATATGACTAGGCTGGAAACATGGCTGGACGGTATTAACTTATCGTTCAACATTAATAAAAGCGCAATCGTAGTTTTCGCACAAAATGTCCCAGTACATATTTCATTATTGTACCGACAAGACGTCATACCTCAGGCCGAGTCAGTCAGGTATTTAGGGGTAACCTACACCGAAACACTTAACTGGAGTCCCCATATAGAAAATATGACGGCTAAGGGAGCACGCGCAGTAGGGATGCTGCGTAGGCTCAGCAACAAACGTGCCGGTTTGCGCAGAGATGTGCTCGTCATGATTTATTGCATGTACATTCGACCGATACTGGAATTCGGCTGCGTTTTATTTTCTGGCGCTTCGGCTTATAAAGTTTGACCTCTGCTTCTCTTAGAACGTGAATCGTTACGGTTATGTCTGGGGCTACCTAAATTTGTTGCGATCAATATTCTATATGAAGAATCACGCCTGCCTTCTCTTATCACAAGATTTCAAATTCTCACAGTACGAACATTTCTCAAAATCTATGCATCCCCACAGAGGAGGTCACAGTTTATTTTCATTAACCAGCAGGCCTCATTTTTTAACCACCAATGGTCTAGATTACATTGCGCCCAAGTCATCTATACACAGAGACTTTTGGACCCATTAAAAGTTCACCTCTGGGAAGTACGTATACTCAGCACTGTTGTAACAATTAGGATTGAATTTGATGATATATACCCTAACAACGCAAAAAATTTACCGTATCAATATCTAAAGGGCATTTTGGAAGATCATTTGGCCAATCTGGAAACAACCACTGTCATAGCGACTGATGCTTCTGTTTGTGAAGTGAAGGCAGGTGTGGGAATCGTATCGTTCTCTCTGGATTGGAATTTCTCTATTCGGTTACCGGACTTTACCCCTATTTACCAGGATGAATTGCTGGCAATAGTCCTAGCATTGCGTAAATTGCCCCAGTGTTTATCAGAGGTGGTTGTTCTAACAGACTGCTTCTCTGTCTGTTCGGCCTTAAGAACACCTAACTTATCGAGTACCTTAGAGACATTCTATTCACTAATTCCCAGACATGTACGGCTCGTTCGATTAGTGTGGGTACCAGGCCATAGAGGTTTAGCTCTTAATGAATGTGCGGATGCACTTGCAATATCATCCCACGATGGCCCTGTATTATCGGTATTGCCCACGTCGGCGTATATCACAGCAGCACGATTCGAAAAACTTACGACGGCCAATAACTTCGATAAATCTCCATTATCATTATCAGAGTTCCCACAGCTAAAGTTTCCTTGGCAGAGCAGGTGGTGCTCATCTAGAAAGGAGGAAATATTATTTACAAGGCTACGCTGTCGAGTCCCCCCACTGAACTTTTACCTTCATAGGTCAGGTCTGGCTCAGTCACCTTTATGCTTTCACTGTAATGAGAGCGAATCTCTGGAGCACTTCTTTTTGACGTGCCGAAGATTTAAAATACACAGGAAAAGATTACTTGAAGAACCCCTACGAAAGTTAGCCTTGAATTTCACTCTTCCGGTGATTCTCTTATTTGGTGCAACCACCTTTGGTTTTAGCCACAGAGGCGTTTTCAACGCTGTATCTAATTACTAGCGAGACTCTGAAGGAATGGAATGTTAAGGTTAGATCCCTTCAATTGTCTTAATTATAGCTATATATATATCTTTGTTGTTTCTCTATAGGTTTTCTTTCTCCTCCTTTTTTTTCCTCCTTTTTTTTAAATCTTGCCAGTTTATAATACTAATCTGTAATGCAATTCATTTTCAACCCTTTCCTCCAGTAACGTGAATTTGTTTCTTAAGCAAGACACCGTCCGATTCATGGCCTATCCCCCGAGGTGGGTTACGCCAACACACAAAGGACCAACCAACCAACCAACCAACCAACCAACCAACCAACCATCCAACCAACCAACCACGAGCTGGCGAGAACGCGCTCACGGGACCTGGCGGTTTGGTCGCTGGCAGCCGCTGTCGCTTCGCTTCGCCAGTGTCCCAAATAAAGCTGCGACCACGGCACGGCCCCGTCAGCCGCCGTCTCGTCTCCTTTGCACTACAAGTGGTGACCCGGAGGACGCGCCCTTCGACGAGCGGCCGCTGCCATGGTTCCGCGACTCTGCCCGCCAGTGAAGCCTTTCCACCCGGCCTACCCCCGAGCGTTCTTCTATCAGCTCGACGCCACTCTCGCGATCAATGTCGTCACGGAACAGCCGACGATGCACGCCATCCTACGCGACGCCCTTCCGGTAGAGCTGTGTCATCTCGCTGCTGCGTCGAGCTCCAGCCCGCAGCCTTACGACGACCTTTGCGCTGCGGTGCTCGCATGCTACGGCCACACCTACCACCCGCTTCCGGGGACCCGCGACTCCCAGGTTTCCCCTGCGCCGCAGCGAGTTGTACCAACCGGCCCGCAGCCCTCACACGGCCACTTTTCTTCCCCGGCTACGACTCCTTCTACCTCGGGTCCGGACACAGGAGCACCCATTCCTGCGCCCGACCACGATGACCAGGTAGAAGACGTTCCTACTTTGACCAACCTTCCGGAGGACGTCCCCGAGGATTCCCGAGGGTACGAGGGTGCGTCACACATGCATGCCACCCGCCCGTCTTCCGCAACCTCGACGGCCCGTGACACCTCGACGCTGACAGACTACGCCGGCTACCTCGCCGCACGCCAGGGAGCCTGCCACGACCACGGACACCGTCCCGTCCGCTATTCGACCAGCAACCGCGGAGGCGTTGCTATCGACGTTGTCCCTCGAACCTGATTTTCCATCAACTTCGATACTGTGCACCTCCTGCCACCTGCGACCAGCATCGTCCTCGACGTCTACCGCAGCCGAAGTTCGAGCCCATAACCAACTACGGCCGAACGTGCGGGATGCTGCAACGATGACGGAAACTCTCGAGGACCGCACATCTGGCTCGCCACAGGTACAGCAGACCACGTGTGCCCAACTAGCCACGCAGGCAGACAACGAGCCTGCCGGGCCGCTTACATGCTCTCCTGATCTGGCCACCCAAGGCTTTTCGCTGACTGCATTTGACGCGCCTTCCCGTCCCTCTTCTGTATCCAGTGCGCTTCCTGCCGACCCCAAGATCTATTTTCACGACCAACTGCCGGTCAAGCGCAATCATTTGAATCGCTCTATTTCGCCCCCCGCGCACGTTCAACATCCTCCGCGGCGCTTGGGTTTAGGCCGACGACGACATCGACGTTCATTCGACTCTGCCGTCTTTGAGGTGTCACGCCTTAACGCATCTGTCTACTCGAGTCACCTGCACCGAAGTACACACAACGGTCGTCTTCGTCCGTTGCGTTTCTCTCAGTGCCGCCCGCCGGAACAATCATGAAGACCATGTGCCCTTTCATGTTGACGACCTGGACTGTCCACGGACCCCTTTGTTTCGCGATACATGTTTGTAAATAGGCTTCTAATCGCGTTAAGCGCTAGGGGGGGGGGGGCTTATGTAGCTCCGGGCCGCTCTGGAAAAGCTGCAGCGCAAAACGAAGAGGACAGCCGCGTGGCTCGTGATGCGCGAGCCACGAGCTGGAGAGTACGCGCTCACGGGATCTGGCGGTTTGGTCTCTGGCAGCCGCTGTCGCTTCGCTTCGCCAGTGTCTCAAAGCTGCGACCACGGCACGGCCTCGTCAGCCGCCGTCTCGTCTCCTTTGCACTACAGGTCTATATAATGATGCAGCAAATGCCTATGTATAGAAATACTGACTTGAAAATTTCTTAACTGCGACAAACTTTGTTTATTTTGAAGAAATATCTGTTTGAATCCCGAAATTTGTGTTTCTTGCTCAGTGTATATTAGTTTCATTCCGAAACAAGTCATTGTTATTTGTTTGCTTGACACCTCTTTATAAGCTGCGCTATCAGTGCTTTTTACTTGACACTTTCGTATTTTGTGGGTGTCGCTGCTGTACTTGGTGACCAGCTAGCGGGTTGCCGTCTCATTGCAAGACCTGTAATAAGAAGCCTCCGCAAGATGGCGCAAACACCGGTGCAGAGTCTTCACTTGTTAGTAAGCGTATTATCATTTTCTTAATAGCGCATCACCCGACAGGTATGGAGCAGCAACAAAGCTGGTAGCGATGTTTTTTGTGAAGCATAATGGGAAGGCGATAACTACCGAGTTAGCGCTCACAATTGACTGAGGGCATAAAACTGCAGTTATTTTTCGTATTCTACTTATTAGCTTGCATAAGGTGTTCGTTAGCAGCATATCCACTTACGTGCAATACTTTACTATTTCCTCTCCGAGAGAACTTGTGCCGCTCAGAAGCTTCCAAGATGTATTGTACCCGGCAAGAAGCGTCGCAGGATGTCACTGCTATTCATACTATTGAAACTTCTAGCCCTGCTTACCTGCTTATTTGTAACACTAAAAAAAAAAGACTTTTCGGTGACCTAACGAAGGAAAGCGACTCTATGTAAATCAAATAGCAAGGTGGTTCCACATTGAAAAATGACAGTGAATAAGTATGCATGGTGTTTCACGTAAGTAGAACCAAATATTAAAAAAAGAAAGTTCAGCTGCGGCGAAATGAAACCAATTGCATATGGTTTACCGTCATGTGGCGCTCGTTATGCTAGTGTTATATTGCTCTTAATTGGTTGAATAACTAAGGTCAATTACACTGTACAAAATGTTTATTGAAAAAAAACAGAAATTTTTGGAAGCTGGCCAGTCAGAATATTTCTGTTACGCTATGTTTTCTGTTTTCGCTTTTTGTGTCAATTCACAGGTTCTTTCTGTTTGCCATGAACAGAAAATTTCTGTGAAATTGACTGAAAGTTTGTGTTGCGTTACGTTTTCCATTTTTACTTTTTCTTTCACTTCACAGGTTATTCTGTTCGCAATTAACAGAACATTTTCTGAAATTCACAGACAGCTTTTACAGTACATTTTCTCTTTTTTCCTTTTTTCTGCCATTTTACAGCCTTTCTGTTTCCAGTTAATACTGAATACCTGTGAAGCTCAGTTTTCGGTGATTGGTGCTTTTTTACTTCAGTGATTTTTTTCTGTAGCCAACAAGCAGAAAAATATTGTGAAGCTCCATTTTTCGTCCTTTCACACACCTTCTTTTTCCTCAGCCCCATTGAATGACTGTCACAAATACATATACAGAACCCTGCAACTGCGGTAACATTTCAACACAATGAAGCTTATCACTATTTTTACGCGAAAACTAAAATAGGCAAGTTAGTATTCAACCACAAAGGTAAATGCACATGAAATATTAAGCACCGTCATAATGACGAGTTTATTTACTACGTCCGTCATCATCATGTAACTAACGCAAATGTGAGACAGGACAGCAAAGACAAAATGCTATAAAATTGTCATCCGTGCATTGCCTGTGCATCACAGCATTGACTCAGGTGTACAGGCAAAGCATGCAAAATATGCAGTAATGCCAACGATACAGGAGCACACATGACTGAATCTAAAAAAGAATACATTGCGATGAAGGCAACACGAAATTGTAGTACCCGTACAATGTAGACAACGAGTCACTAACAGGGAATGACAAATACACGCACAAGGAAAGCGCCTTGGGTAAATTTAAGTATGGCGAGTACATCTTGAGAAATAGAGTAATTATAAAAATGCAAGCAGTAGTACAATACAATGAGTACAGAACCGGTCACTAAACTTTAGCTGCAAGTATATTCACTGGAAAAAAATTTGCAAATTTGCAAATTATACTTTGTTCGAAGTAGTACATCATGAAGCAGTGAGACACGGTCAATAACTCATAAACTATGGAACAGGTTATTCGCACTATGAAAGTGTAATCGTAAAGCAAGCAATAGGCCCACTTATTGAGTAAGTAAAATCGTGCGACTACAATAAATATAAAAATGAAAATAATAATACCAACAATACACCTAGTCACAGAACACAATGGCAAATATACTCATCATGAATGTTGTACATACTGGCAAAATGTGCCTTTCTTGACTCTAATTGCTTAAACGGCGCCAAACAAGGCGATCAAGAAAGAGCACGCAATAACAGTAGTGCTGATTTTCGGCTGTTTATTCGTAGATGTTGCCACGTATAAATACACGCACGAACCACCACTTTGAAAGCGAAAACGACAATCAGGGTGATTGACACACATCGGTATTCTTGATAGCGCCATCGATGGCACGCTGACACACCTTTTACATACGCGTGCAATATTCACTCCCTCAAAATTCTACATAACTCGCTTGCCTTTGCGACAATTGATATAGTTGTCGAAATAAAGGTACATACGTGGCTTGAATGGCTTGGTCACCGCGACTACATCACATATTTGTAGAAGTAACATGGTCGCTCCCATAAATATTTTAGTCAATGTAGGTTGCACGGCCGTCAACTTTTAATTCAGGTGACAGGGCCGCTTTACATAGCCATGCGTGCCCTTCCTCGAGAATGGGTTAGGGAAACTTTCGAGGCAATGATTAATACATGTGAAAGTAACAGCTGCGTCAGTGTAGCATCGTTGGAAATAGAAACAAAGGGCATGTTTTACATAGTTGGCAATCATCGAAGGACTGAGTTATATTGATTGCGCTTTTCAGTTACATGCTGTAGGTTCACGTGAGTACTTACACATGGCACAGGCACAAAATTAACAACTCAGAGTCAGCGCTCGCATCATCAATAAGTGACGTGTGTTATCCCGTCTTGTTTCGCTATGTTTGAACATTTCACAACTACAGTCTCGCAACGCGCATCCCACTAGCAATGAGGTACTATTAACAAGACACAAGGCGGGAAACAGTCTTCGAAATATCACGGCGAAACCATCAAAAAATGATTTACTGTATTTCGTACGTCGGACCTTGGAAATGTGTTTGTCGGACTATGGAAACGCAATATCCGAAATCGAATACAGATGCAATAGAGAAAGTAGTGTTGCATGTGCCCCAGCAGTAACTAACTTGTAATAGCAAGTATATGCATAGGCAAAGTGCCTTGGACAAACTGTGCCTTGCTTGAGACATGTAATGCATTAGACAGTGAGATGCAAGCAAGACAAAGCAAGCCAAAAGCTTAGGCATTATCACAGCATAGATTCAAAATATGCACTAGCTTTACTTAGTACGTTCAGTCTTGAGACTACAATAAGCGTAAACAACAAAACAGCATTACAATATAATCACGGCGGTCCAGAAAGCGGTAGTACAGCAAATACAACCGGTCATGAAAGTTTAACGCCAAGTATATGCATAAGCGAAATTGTGTATTATTTGATGCTATTATAAAATAAAGCAATAAGGTACAGGCAACAAAACATGAGGCATGAAACAGAATATTTATGCTATGAGAGTATAACCACGAGAAATCAGTTTAAGAAGGTTTACCGCATGCTTTCTTACATAATCGCCATGTGACTTTAGTACCTTGAACAAGGTTCAACTGGGCCTATTAGAGTGTCGCAATCTTTACCACCTTGTAAGCAGCTGTCCACAGTGCAGACCAAGTCACAACGCTGCACACTGATGACAATACCGTTTTATGTTCAGCATGCCTAACTGGTCTGTGTTCACGGTAGAAGTGACTGTAGAGTGAGCCATCCTCGCAGAATTTTAGGGGCGAAGCTCCTAAGGGTGTGGGTCTGTCCCTCCTCTGTAGTTGTCGTAGTAGGTAGGTAGGTAGATAGCCACGTATAGTGGAATGTACCCACTCCACGTGATAAAGATGACGATGACGCAGTATAGTGGAAAGTACCCACTACACGTGATAACGATGAAGTATAAGCGCGTTCCAGTATAGTGGAATGTAGCCACTACACGTGATAACAATGACGATGACATCATTCACTTCGTGGATATGGCGTGATTTTAGGGGCGAAGCTCCTTAGGGTGTGGGTCTGTCCCTCCTCTGTAGTAGTAGTAGGTAGGCAGGTAGGTAGCCACGTGTAGTGGAATGTACCCACTCCACGTGATAAAGGTGACGATGACGCAGTATAGTGGAATGTACCCACTACACGTGATAACGATGAAGTATAAGCGCGTTCCAGTATAGTGGAATGTACCCACTACACGTGATAAAGATGACGATGACGCTGATGACCATGAAGTATAAGCGCGTTCCAGACCGCACATTCTCTTTCTGCCATAGATGAAAACGATCGAGCTTCGCCCACTCATCATCATTCACTTCGTGGAGATGGCGTGATTTTTTCGTTGTGCTCTTGCAAGGGGCACTTGACCTGAAAATTGTCGACGTATTTGTGCAAAGTTCCATACCCGAGAAATGTGGAAAGTGCGTAGCTAACACATGTGCTTACACTGGAGGAATATATCTGAAAAGACCACAGCAACAATGACCAGCATCACTTAAAAGAAACATTATTAGGCAGTGAAAACATTGCATTATGGGCAAAATAGTAGTCATCCTTATGGTACACATCGCATTGATCCCACATCCCCTTAAGAATGCGGAACATGTGAAGGGAATGTGCGGCCCTTAAAATACAGCATCGTCTTGTTACAAAGACGTTAAAATTTTTTTCCATTGATTAATTAAAAGCTGTAACTTCCAAGAAACAATCAAGCACATCTGTGACAGCCGTAGTATTTTTAGAAATTCTGGTCACCCATTTTCGACTTAATTTTTCTATGTTTAGACATGGCTCCCGAAGACATCTCGTGTATTACGACGTCTATACACGTAAATGTGAAAACATGGCTCACAAAATCAAAGCGCCGGATTCGAAGCATATGTGGTCGAAATTCCTCAGTATGGCCACAATATTTCTCAGCACACATCGGCCACAGCGTATCCTACTGATCACTTTGTTCAAAGGCTGCCGAACAACGCTTTTCTGAGCAAAATATCTATCTTGTACGTGAAGGTCCGAAATAATTTTGCAGTGACATATTTAAAGTCAAGGCTTTTTTTAACACTTTAGGGAGGTGCTAGACTGATTTACCAAAAGCTAGTTGCTCAGCTCAAAGCACCTACGACGATGCCGAGTAAACCAAAAAAATATATTGTTGATCCCTCCGTCATAGGAATCGGTATATAACACGAAAGTGAAACCTGTCCTTACAGAAGTAGTTGAATGCTTACTGTAGATTGAGGTAAGAGAGCTTGCACAATGTCTGTTGGTGTTTGACATTTATAGCCCCGTTTAACGTGGGTGCATCCACGTTGACGCTTGGTGGTACATCTGTATCCCGACGACGAACGTTCATAATCAATAATTAAACAAACCCTCGTGGTCATAGATGCTTGCGGTAGCTGTACGGTGAGAGCAGAATCATAGAAAGCGGTGTGACAGACTGAAGAGCGTCACTGATTGGACGCCGAACTTGTGCTAAGGTCGCCTACTCACGACATATTACAGTTATTGAACAACGCTGCCTGACCCAACGTTTATAGAACCTGTTCAGTTTGAAAACTCGGCGGTGTTGCGCGGCGCCGCCGCAGCGGTGGCTGGAAGTGGCGCTGTTGTCGCAACAGGCTTCAGCCAGTCCAGCAACGTGCGCCGGATCGAGTGTGTGTTTGGCTGCGGTTGCGCTGTATCCGCGTGTTGTAGTACGCTCACTGAAGAGATTTTGCGTGCTGTTGTGCTCGATGTAGCGTGGATGTTCGTTCGTCTGCAATGCCCACTTGTTGTGTGTCTGGATGCACAAGCGGCTATAGGACTTCCGAGAAACTTCTGGGCTCCACGTGATTCGGCTCTCTGTGCAGCGTAAGATCGCGCTATTCCCCGCCTTGACAAAAGGCTGTCGGACAAATTGCGATGTGCGTTCTCATGCGGAGGACATCTTGGAAACGTAAAGGCACGTTGTCGACGGGAAAAAAGTCGAATACACTTGCGATAATGAAGTGGAGTCTTCTGCAGGGAAGTGTGCCGAAAGTTCTTCCTATATCCTCCTCGTCGTGTCTTGCGAAGCCGCAAAAAAAAAAAAAGAAAAACAAGATTCCAGATCGAGGGAGAACGGTAGAAAAAAATGTTTTTTTAAGCGTGTTAAAACACCCTGCGAGTCTGAAAACTGTGCGGATAACCCAGACTTCACTTCGGCAGCCTGTGCGCTCCGTTTGAGTGGTAGTGAAAGTGTTCGTATGCCGTCTGCGAGTTGGGGCAGCATTGACAGGTATAGTGAAAACGGTAGTTTTGTGGCCTTTTAAGCTATAAACGGTCAAGAGCGCACACTAGTCATTGAAAAATGCGTCATCGTCGCTGAAGATATGTCAGTGAGCGTTAGTGTGGATGGGCATGTTACAAAGACATTTAGATATCGCACTATCACAACGCTTTCATACCTGACAGAACTGCTCGCGCGTGTTGCCGCACTGAATGTGTGCCCAGGCTTCGTAAGAGTATGCGCAAGGCGCTACTATATGAAGAAAGAAGCAGCTGCTGTGAAGTATTAACCTAGAGTATCAGCTGCATACTCTGTTCGAAGCTGAACCTTGCGAGCTCTAATGGCTCCTTTCCGCAACTTGCGCAGATGAGCCAGTGAAAAAATTCGGTGCCGACTGGGTTTGATCGCTATCGAAGTGTGTCGTGACACATGCATAACTTAGGCATGCGCTTGCGAGGGTCGATTTCTGCAAATGCGCTGCGCCGCTTAGTCGATCTGCATGACAATTTTAAGCGATGTTTCCTAATCTCCCTGGCGTTTCTTGGGCATTTAAAAGAAACTATAATGGGTTATGCGACGGATGTGAGCACAACCCACTGCACAACTCGCGCGGCTCCGATGAAATTCTGTAGTTACGTATTTTCACAGGACCTACCAGAACCTTTCAAGTCTTCCTCTTTAGCTGAAAAACATTTTCAAAGCTGCTCGCTTTGTCATTGAAAAGTGGATTTAGACAATGAGCAACACTAATGCTTGTCGCGCTGAAGTTGATGAAAGCCGCAGCGTCCGCCGAGCACTGGGTGCCTGCTATATATAGTTCGCGCAACACAGAACACGCGCTTTCAAACATTCTTGCTAATGGGTTAAACCTTCACGATTACCTAAAGATAAAAACTTATCGTTCTCGTCGTTGCGTTTTCAAGCAACTCAATATTTGCGCGGATAGCAGCTGCATCCGCGACGCTAGCTCGCGCTTCGTCGTCTACTACGTAGAGCCTGTTGCTGCGGTAGCGCCACCTGGACCGGAAGTCGGTTTTGCGCCGCTTTCAGAGTATGGCGGAGGCGGAGAGTTTGGCAACTGAACAGGTTCTAGAAACGTTGGCCTGACCAGAGGGAAACGCAACGCGCGTCGCGTCTTCCCCGTTGGCCGGCGACGATTTTTGGCGGGGCGGGCTTAAGTTCGGAACGCAGACTTACGGCCACGCGAAGCACTCGCGCGTCCCAGAGCTATTTTTGGTATGGACGGATGCTATGAGCGACGCCGATGCTAGGGGTAAGGTCGCCACCTGGTAGTGTGTTAATGCGTCGAAAAAACTGCACTTTTCTTATTCGAAACGCGCCGAATGGGACGGACGCGTTGAAACGATGCTTTGAAGGAACTAATTGTGCATTTCACGATCATAATGCATTTACTTCACTTTAGCAAGAGCACCGTGAGAGGAGAGTGGTAGATATAAAAGGTTTGTTTTTAAAGCCTACACAGTATGTGACCATGGCGCAGTACATCAATGTACTGCAGACTTTGTACCTGACTGGCTTTCCAGGGTTGAGCCCCTGGCTTACCTCAAGGAATTCTAATCGTGTAATTCCTCATATCTGTCTTGACATTGTTGACATGTCTTGACTGTATTGACATTGCTACAGTGGTGTCTGTTATTGTAGGAAGTGTGCGCTATTGATACATGTGACGTGTTAAGAAACAGGTAATAAAGAAAAAAAAAACCATGGCGCAATGGATAGCGTGCCCGGCATCTGTTGTCGCTGATCAAGAAGGTTCGACCCCCGTTGACGTAACTTTTTTCTTTGTCTTCTGATATGCGTATTTTTTCGACGTCATTTACGCGACGGAAATACGTCACTCAAATCTTGGTGGAGCCCGGCATAAAACACTTTCGGTATACACAGGACAAGCGTGAACTAAAAAGCCACCTAAACAACGCCCAATGTTAGCGGCGTAGGCATGGTTCATGTTGGCTACCCTGTGCTGCCGAGCAAAACTGGCTTCCTGGTGTACCTAGGTGGGCCCAGAAATTCCCTAGTCAAGTTAACGAAGGGCAGGGGCATGTGAAACTTGGAAGTTGGAGGCGCTCGACGCCGTGTCTTTTTCGAAGGTTTTGTGTATGTGTGTCCTGCTTTCTTGTGCTACCTCGCGAATGTATGCTACGAAGTTAGTGAGATTGCTAAGGGTACCAGCAGTCTGTGCAAGCGGTTCTCAGTATTTTGCCAGCGTCCGCGGTGTGCCGGAGTGACGGCAGGGTTCTGTTTGGTGACGCAGAAGTCGGACGTTTCAACGCTATAGACGTCGATGGTTTTCCGGAGAGATAAGTGCTGCTCTCTCTATCACGGAATGCTTCGCTCTATTAATACTGTGCTCTCAGTATCACGGATCGCTTCGCTCTCCTCCTGTTTTAACTAGCGCGCCTGCTGCGCCGATTCAGTATAGCGCAACCTGCTCTCACTATATGGCGACTGCTCACTATAAGGCCAGTTTTACTAGCGTCTTTCCTGACCTGCCGTCACTATAGGCTACTGGGAGTGCCTGGGGGCGCCCGTAACCCACGACGTTCCGCTCCGCGGTCACTGGCGCGCCCGTAACTGCGCCGCTTCGTGGTTTTCAGTATTTTGCCAGCGTTCGTGGTGTGCCTGAGTCATTGGGGGGCGAACTTCCCGTGGATCTCGCACGCTCGTAGAGCCAGAGAACATCTGGTGGAGCCACGCGACCAGGCTAGGTACATCTCGCTCGGAATTTTCTAGGGAAAGCGCCAAAAAGTGGTCAGGCAACATGGCCATGTTTTGGTGGCTGTTTAGTCGCTTAGAAGCCGACGCTGTCGTTGTTGTTGCCTCTGACATGGCTCATACCCACTCAGGGGGGATTGGCCAAGGATTGATTATATGATTATATGACTTTTCGACGCTGTTTGATACTTTTTTTCTTTTAAACTGCGGCACGTGGAATGACCCCTCTGCGTCTCCTGCCACGCGGTGGCGTCTGACGCCAAGAGTGTCCGGTGTTCTTTTTTTTCCTTCTACATCATGAGTGGTACAGAAGGGAGCCACTTTTTCGTGCGCATCTCAAGGGCAGTTTTCAATTTGAAATAAACTGTAAAAGCATTTCGTAATAGAAAACACGCTCAAGTTGTTCCGAGATCTGCGCACCGCGAGCGGCAAAAGGTGCATATGAATAGCTCGTCGTTATACCGCTGGCACGAGCATGGCGTGTGGCTGTGTACAATAAAGAAAAAAAAATGGCGTGTGGCTGTGTTGATTAGCGCAGCAGGCTGCGAAGCGAGGGGTGGCTGGTTCGAATCCCTGGTCAGGTGGTGTGCAATTTTTTTCTACTTTTTCTTTATGTCTTTTTTATATATACACATACATATACATATCCGGGACATGACGGCGTCGACAGACGGCGACGGCGAAAATGAGCCGCGAGTGTCCATATAATTGCTATCGCAATAAAAGAAACAAAACTAACATCGAGAAACAAAAGGTAGGGTGCACGAAGGCGTTCACGCGCTTGTTTTTGTCGAGACGGCTCGATCGCAATCATGTGACTCTGCTTCACCAATAGAGACGCGTATAGACCTTATCTCCTGTGCTCACTGGAGTACTCTGACGGAAAGACAAAATAATGTCACTGTCGTTATTTCTATTGAGGTGGCTTAGTGGCAGCAATATCAGCTTGAGACGCAGAGTTCAGCCGATGTTTATTCTTTCGCACGGTGGCGTTTCTATAGCACCAAGCCAGACAAACTTCGATAACGACACTATGGCCGCATCCGAATTTCAGCGAAAGACGCTGCACGCATTGGAGTACGCATCATTTTACCGTGGCTACAAACAAGGTTCATCGCACCATAAATACGATAGATTATTGAATGTATCGGAAATGCAGATACAGATACCCATTTTGCGAGACGTATCGCGATGCAGATACAAGATACCCAACGAGTATCTAAGATATGTATCTTTGATACTGCCCAGCACTGGTTGGTATGCCCAACATATGCCGTTTGGATGAAAAGTGAATAGGATGTCGAGGAATTACTCTCAGGTAGTTTGTGAGTAAGGGTCAAGGGCTTAAAACACTCAGAAAAATGAGAAATATTTTGTGTCACGCATGGCTCATCTGCAATTGGGTCATTAGTTAACAAAACAAGGTACATCGACATACCGGAGCACTTTTAAGGCGAAAGCTTTGATGTCTCATGCTCACGTCCGTCCGGCGTCCCTCCGTTCGTCCATTGATCCATCCATCCGGCGTCAGTCCGTCCGTCCGTCCATCCGTCTGTCCGTCCGTGTCTCTCCATCCGTCCGTCCGTCGGTCCGTCCGTCCATGTCCATCCTTCCGTTCGTCCGTGTCTGTCTCTCCATCCGTCCGTGTCCGTCCGACTGTCCGTCCATCCGTCCGTCCGTTTGTGTCTGTCCGTCCGTCTGTCCGTGCCGTCCGTCAGTCCGAGCCCTGGCACGGAGCCAGGTGGCCGCCTGGCTGCGCAAACGGACGCCGGTCGCGTTGGACTACAGCGCTCGCGCTTTGCTTGCGTAGCGTCGCTGTGCCCAGCGTTTGCAATCATTCTGACCGACGCTGTCTCAATGGACACAGGCGTTCGCGGAACACACTTTGGAATTTACAAAGGGTCCGTCAGTTTAAGCGCTGGAACGCGGATGGCATTTGCGCGATGCACAAAGCGCGAGAAAATACGGACGCATGCGAACGGAGGAAGATTGGTCTCGCGTCTCGCTGGAATTCTCGGTAAAAAATTAAAAAAAGAAAACACGCACACATTCCGTTTGTGTGTTATTCCACTGAGAGTGTAAAAGAAAAAAAGACATGGCGAAGTCAGTCGAACGACCACACGCTTTCGCCGTGCACACTTTGGCATGTACAAAGTGTCCTTCAAATTTTCTTACCTACTAGCTATGAAGATGTACTATCGTGAGCAATATGAGCTCGAACACGCGAGCGCCTGGCAAATAGCCTCAAAACCGAGATAGCGTGATACGTGGATGGCGCTGCCGAAACCGAAGGGGAAAGGAGGGATGCTCTTCCGCTTAGTGTCGGCACTCCCGCTTCGCTAGCGTTGCTGCAAAACGGCAGCTGATTTTGTGCCATCGGTCGCTAGCAATGATAACGCAAATAGAAGGAAAAAAATGCACGAATACAAAATAAATAAAACAAGCGTATCAATGTCCTCAGCCAGCACCACCTAGACATAATACAAGCGTGGCCTGTGCATTACGGCAGGCTAGGTCACAGCCGATATCAGCAGCTACATAGCCTGATGGCTCATTGCGTGGGTCTGGGCGCGTTGATATGAATTGATATCACTGCTAGCGGCCACTGAGCTTCTTCGATTTACGAAGTCCCGGACCAGCCGCTGGCGGCCCGCGGACGCCTCGGCTCATAGGTAGCTACGTCACATGTCGCCATTGTCACGTGATTCAAAAGTCCCGAGCCATAATAGCCTCGAGCGGCCTCGGGCCGTCTGCACGCTATGTGCGCGCTTCACGCTGGCCGCGTCCTCTATGGCGTCTGCTACGCCGTCTGCTCCGTCCATAGCTGCGACACCGGCCACAACGCCGACTCACTACTCACCTCAGGAGCCGTACAAATGGTGAATTATACCTATTTCCGTTGTGACACAACTTACTGTAAGTGAACTACTCGAGCGCGCGCGCATCGAAGACGTACGTGGGCGTTCCACCGCTATTTCTCCTAGAGAGCATCGCGCTTGTTTGCCCGACCTTTGGGAATACGCATGCTCGACGCTGCTCAGAACGCCGACGACTAGAACTGGGTGCGCAAACAATGCGAAATCCGGAAACGTACCACAAGGACAGAAAAGCAAAGAGAGAGCAAGAGCGGGTCGAAAATTTCCAGTGTCTAACTTAAAATGGCCGCACGCGTGACGCACCGCCATGCGCACCGCGCCGCCGTCTGCCAGCTGCCAGAAAGAAATCGTTCGGACAGTCCCGGGCCGTCCGCAGGCCGCCAGGCACGCGAAAAACGAACATGCATCCGAGCGGTCCCGGACCAGCGGGCGGAGCTTCCGGTTGGTCCCCGAGAAAAACGAATGCGGCGCCGGCGTCCGGGGCCGTCCGGAGCCGTCCGGGACGTGTAAATCGAAGAAGTCTCTACTGACACACTCCCACTTTGCAGCAACGATATCGAGGTGGGAGTGCCAACAGCTAGCTGAAGCGTGGCGCCCTTTCCACTTTGTTTCCGGCAGCGGCCGCTGCGAATCAGCCGATGTAGGGTTCGAGACTATTCGACACGCGCTCGCGTGTTCGAGATCATATTGCTCACGATAGTACGTTAATCGATTTGCCTATTCTACTTAAAAATATGTCGCTTAAGATCGGCGCTAGACATGACCCGATACAGATCCCGTCCTTTTGAATAAAATGCTGGTCATCCCATAAAATGTACGTCGTCTGTATGTAACATGAGAAAACTTCTAAAATCGTTTAACGGAAACCCCACACACGGTTTGAAATCTAACACAGCCCAACAAATCTATGCACTCTTCAACCGTGAGATGCAACTGATCATGGGAAATAAAATAATACAGGTCTGTGACCTCCATTGGAAAATCCTAATCATTGCCATCGACACATGTTTTCACAAAATATATGACTTGACCTGAACCTTCCACTAAGGATCACCAATATCATGTCGGTTCAACTGTTCCTGCAAGAAAACAGAAATCAATATTTGCCATGTTTCACATTCAGAAATGATAACACTAAAAGACATATTAGTCTTGAGAGTGTTTGTTCTAAAGAACACTCTGAGAAAATCCTGTTTACTATTTGTGATGCCACTGAGAAGGTGAGGGAGGTCAAGATCTTTGCAGAACATTTCTGCTTCCGTTTTAACTTCAGAAATGCGGACGTCCTCGCGACAGAAGAAAACAGCTAATGCTCCCGGCAGCTTGAGCTTTCGCTCCGAACAGTCCGAGGGTTAGCATCGCGAAGCCTAACCTAATCAGCGAAAAGGAGGGCCAAGGAGTGTTCGTTGGCCGTCCTTCCTATTTGTTGTGTGTCCTATTCTTGTGTCCCTTCATTCACGGCTTTTTTTTTCTTCGTCAATTACCAACACCATCCATCAAGTAACAAAGCTTTCCTGGTCGCAACGATTAGTTGGAGAGATACTTACATTTCTGGTCAGTTAGAAAAATCAAAGATGCGCTAACACGTCTGGCATCTTTACATTTCTTAATGAATGCTTCGGAAACTCCACGTGCAGTCTGTTACTTGTAAGTGAGCAAAACCCGAGCCTTATGCAAAATCTGTATGCAGCAACATCTACCACAGGGCGTAGTGTAAGTTAAAAGTTCGTGTTCATGCCTTACGTGCGTTGTGTCTTTCATGATACCAAGAAGGCTACAAGGTGAGCAGGGGTTATCGCTGCTTCTTGGGGCTCCCAACAAACTTAATCCATTGTGTAAAAATTAGAACTAGAACAATCTCGTGAACAAGAGTTACGTGAAGAAATAGAACGGATCCTGCACGAACGAACCCAATGGCCAAAGAAGGAATCTACACACACTGCCGCTGCTGTGGCAATGCGCGTGTGTACTCAGACACAGTGGGCGTTCTCTAACACATGCGTGGCTGAAATAACCTATTTGTTTAGCTTCAATTATTAATCCATTCATTTCAGACTTTTTCTTCGCGACATAATATCTGTATTAATGAGAACTAACACACAATGATACCAAGGAAAGTACAGGGGATGCTATTAGCAGTAATATTAATGTAAATGTGAAGAAAGAAATGTGGACGAAAAGATAACTTGCCACCGGCAGAGGCCGAACCTGCGACCTTTGAATAACGCGTCCGATGTTCTACCACTGAGCTACGGTGGCGATGATCCCTCCGTCCACTTTATAGGGTATAGGGAACCAAAGCTGAAGTTTGCGGAGCTACGACAGCGCCGCGCTGCGGCTCTGGAGGCAAGCGCTGGTGAAACTGGGGATATGAGCGGCAGACGGCGCGGCCGATTCAGCCTGTTTCACTGACAGCGGCGGCACACGTGCGCACGCGTTCTTCGGTCGGTGCGGGGAACTTAGACGCTGTGCCGTGAGCTTGGCACGCTGAACCAAGAGGCTTGCTTTGCGAAGTTGTAGTTCCGCGATGGTAGAAGCGACCCCACGAAAGCGGAAGCGAGGTCCGAAGTATGTCGGTGTGCCACAGCAATGCAGACAGTACCAAGCAGTGTTGCGGAGTTGCCACTCTAGAACTGGCATGACTCCGGATTCATTCCACAATTTCGCGACCCCGGAATGGAATGGGAATGGAATGGGGACAACGCTTGGAGGAATGGAATAGGAATGGAATTAAATGCCTTTTGCACGGAATGGAATGGGAATGGCATTATGTCTTCTGGCGAAATAGAGCACCTTTTCGTCGACGCGCTGTTTTTCAAACTTGAAACATTAGTAAGTCAGAGCATCGAATTTAACAATGAAGCAGTATTTTTAAAATGGCTTGCCTGATTACAAGCACGGTAGAGAGAGCGAATTTATTAGAAGGCCGAGAGGTCGGCCTAAGATTGTGCGCTCTGCCCAGCTAGTCAGCACAGGGGAAAAGTGAGAGGGAGGAATAGAGGGATAAAGATGATGATGGGGACAGGAAGAGGTGATGCCTATGTACAATGACCACGTAACACACAGTGCTCTTCTTAAAGTGTAGCATCAAGTCCAGAATTCTTCAGAAAATCTATAAATGCCCTAGTAGCAGTCGTTGATGCTGTCTGGTCGGACAAGCACGGTACGTTTATAAGCAACGCGCCTACTTCAATTCTGTCCTTATATAGACTGTGTTGCTCCGAATTTTGTCTTTATTCTTCGCGTAACCGCGGTTCTATGCCGTTGGTATTCGTCATGCTGAACTACGGCGGCACAAGGTGCCCGAGCGGTGCACTATTCCACGTAATACCAGCAGATATAGAGAGTTTTGTTCCCAATTAACCAAATCTTAGTTTTCTCCATATTCACCATCGCTCCAGACGCGTGGAAAAACTGCTTAGTCTTCTTGAACTCTACTTTTATCTCCATGAAAATACGCTATGTCGTCATTTTAGCATTAAAAAATTTAAGCTTAAACAATATTAAACCATTGCCCTTCGTTCAAACATGCTGACCCTGCAAATACTAGTCTCCCAAAGCATCGCTCAGTGGCGCTGCGACTCTTGACAGACAGCGCCATCTCTGGCGGAAAATAGAAACTGGGAATATACGTTGCGCTTTTTCCCTTCTCTCCGCCGTGCTACCGCTCGCTTGCGTGCACGTGCAGAGCTCTCGCGCAGCGCTTCGCTGAGTACCGCTTGAAAAAGATCTCCCCGCTGGACAGGCACTTCGAAAAGCGAACGTAATCAAAGGAGAGAAGTTCGTTAATCACGGTTAGCGATGTTCCACGTTGTCGACTATGAAAAACATGTGATTGTTGTTTAGATGTGCATGCTGGCAGTGGGAAACGCGTACTGTAGTGAACGAACTTTCGCGGCGTGCGAAAAAAATCACAGCATACCCACGGGGTGAATGATGAAGGGTTGGGGCGAAGCTCGTGAAGCAATCATGGTGACGTCGTGAAATCTCGAGTGGTTTCGCCCAGCAGTAATCAAAGCGATAGCGTGTGTGAGATCCGCCTGGCACCGCACTCGCGTCGCGGCGGCCTCTCGAGCTCGCACCTCGGGATCCTGCCGACGAGCACGAGCCTCAGCGGCCTTCCGCACCCGGCGCTCCTTGTCGTCCATGGTCAGGCCGAGGCATTTATTTTATGTTTTTCTTGAAGCCTCAATATAATTTCTGTCCGCCAAGCAGCAAGATCCGGCAAGCGCACTCGTACGGCGACGATCCGGTTAACTCTTTCGTTACCGTGGGAAAATGGGCAACTTTTCGTAGGTTTTTGTTGGCATTTTTTTGTAATAAGTAATAAAATGGTTATACTGTAATGCAATACATCAAAACAAAGCTAAGTAAATGTACTTTTGACGTGTGTAAGTTTTAAAAACTGAACTTGGAAACTAATATGCAGAAAAAAATCGTTAAAGAGAACATTTCTTGCTAATTTGAAAGAACATTTGCAATTGTATGTTTACTACATAAAAAGAGGTAAATCTGGAAAATATTCTGAAATATACAAATTGTTTATATAGGAGACATATACCTAACAGAAAAGTTTCACTGTCCTAGCTCAACAACTGCACGAGTTACACTTGTTTGCTTGTTGCCCAGTAGAAAGTGTCTTGTTCAGCCAGGTTGCACAGTTTTTTCTTTTTTATTGCACAAATTGCTCACACACAGAAGCACAGTAAATATTAGTATAAAGGGAAAGAAATGGGCTATTGAACCATGTATATGTGGACATATTGCGCTCGATGGTTGCTCAAGAAAAAAATCTTAACTGGGAAAGTACAGTGTCGCAGACGGCGCCAGAACATCATTATGTATGACTTCACTACACAAAAAATACGTGGAACTGTGTAATTAAAAAAAAGAAGGGATCATCATCGAATCACTGCTGCTAGAAGCAGCCAAACGATTGCTTCCAGATGCAACAGAATCGCCAGAAAGGCGTCGTTCGCGCGAGGGACCGGCAACAAAAGCGTCTGCCATCACAGACGGAGCGAACCGCACAATTGGAACCGCCGCTTAAATCGCTGCCGCATAGGAAAAATGCAAACTACGCAAAAAAATGAAAGATTGGTGCCTAGAGAATACGACAAATGCCGCTGCAAGTTCATAGGAGCGCTCATATTTTAAAAATAGATTGTGGCGCGTATGGGTCACCGGTGACCCATGTCCTATGGACACGGTAACGAAAGAGTTAATGAGAGATAGCGGGCGCTCGCCGCCCGGCGCAACCCCGCGCAGCAGCCAATCGGAGACCAGCTGCACCGCCAACGCCAACTAGCGTACCTTCACCCAACCGCCATATTGTACGCATGTCTATGGGACAGCGCCCTCTCGGAAACGACACGAGAAATGGAATGCGTACAGCGCCATCTAGTATATCGTCACCCAACTGCAGTTTGCATGCATCTCTATGGGACAGCGCCCTCTATTGTACGATAAGGGAACACTACGGGGTACAGAGGATGGTTGACGATCGACGATCGACGACCGACGCCGCTCGACAACCGGCCAGGTCTCGCCTTAAGGAGCTTCGCCCCTAAAAAAAAAGAACGAAACAAAGACTACACGGCCGTGGCACTAAAAAGTCTGAGAAAGTTCGAGTCATGCCCTCCGTACCGCTGGAGCATCACCCGCTGACTTAGCCACGAGGCAGCTAGCTTAGCTTAGCTTTAACTGCTGCGAAGCAAGTAGAACTGCTCGCCTCGTCTCTCTGTCTTTTTTTTTTCGCTTCTCGCGTCGTGCTTGCACTCCCTTTTTTGTGAGAATATCGACTTGTGTCGATATTCTCGAAGTGTCGAGCTGTGAATGTTTTTAGCTCCCTCTCGTCCTGTGCATGTTGTTTTCGTGCGTCATGTGTGCGTGAGCAGCGCGCTGCACGTTTCGACCTGCTTGCCATTCGTCGCTTGACATTCCAATTTGTTGCTATCGCATTCATTGATTGCTTCGCCTTGAGGCGAAACTGTGACTTTTTTAAATGCGAAGCATTTCTTAGCGAACTTCGGCGAGTTTGAGCGTATCTATCTATCTATCTATCTATCTATCTATCTATCTATCTATCTATCTATCTATCTATCTATCTATCTATCTATCTATCTATCTATCTATCTATCTATCTATCTATCTATCTATCTATCTAGCCGCCTACGACTTTGTGCTCTCCTGGCCGTATCGTTAATGGGATTTATACCAAATTTTTTATGACATAACATGACTGTATGACGAACATAAATAGCTGGTCATATCATGAAAATCATGACTAACTTGTCATGAAAAGAATGATTTACATGCCACGTTCATGGCGCGCTCACGGCCGTTTCGTTAGCTTGATATACACAAAATTTGGGATTGAGTGACATTACTGTATGACGGACATAAATGACAAGTGGTAATATGAAAATAATGACTTCATGAGCGACATGACTTGCATTCCACGCTCATAGCGCGCTCACGGCCGTTTCGTTAGCTTGATATACACCAAATTTGGTATTGAGTGACATGACTGTATTATGAACATAAATGACAAGTGGTAATATGGAAATCATTACATGTCATGAGCGACATGACTTGCTTTCCACGCTCATGGCGCGCTCGCGGCCGTTTCGTTAGCTTGATATACACCAAATTTGGTATTGAGTGACATGACTGTATCACGAACATAAATGACAAGTGGTAATATGGAAATCATGACTTCATGAGCGACATGACTTGCATTCCACGCTCATGGCGCGCTCACGGCCGTTTCGTTAGCTTGATATACACAAAATTTGGGATTGAGTGACATTACTGTATGACGGACATAAATGACAAGTGGTAATATGAAAATAATGACTTCATGAGCGACATGACTTGCATTCCACGCTCATAGCGCGCTCACGGCCGTTTCGTTAGCTTGATATACACCAAATTTGGTATTGAGTGACATGACTGTATTATGAACATAAATGACAAGTGGTAATATGGAAATCATTACATGTCATGAGCGACATGACTTGCTTTCCACGCTCATGGCGCGCTCGCGGCCGTTTCGTTAGCTTGATATACACCAAATTTGGTATTGAGTGACATGACTGTATAACGAACATAAGTGGCAGGTGGTAACATGAAAATCTTGGCATGCATGTCATCTACAATGCCATTTACATGCCACGCTCATGGTGCGCTTGCGTCCAGTTCGCTAGCTTGACATACACCAAAATTGGTATATCGCGACGTGACTATGACGAACACAAATGACACGTCGTAACATGTAAAACATGACATGCAAATATGTAAAGCATGATTTGCTCCTTCCTGGCTGCTTAGCATTACATCGATTCCCACAGTGCGTGGGATCTGCCGGCTTTTTTTATTGCGCTCCCTTGGCTCGCTGATCACGAGATCCGGACGCGACTCTCTGGGTTTGCGACTTCCGGTCGCTCGCATGCAGCCTCTGCCGGTGTGTACATCGGTCGCTTTCAGTCGCTTTTTTTGTCGCCAGTTGCAAATGGTCGCGCGACCGGTGCTAGTCGCCGGTGTGAACTAGCCTTCAGAGGGCAAAGAACCGAATAGAGCAAAGTGAAAATAATAAACGCGCGTGGAAATATGCCACCACTGTCTGTTGGGCCAATCAGATGCTAGATTCGTCACTGACAGAAATAATTGCACCAATGCTGGAAAGGACGATGACGAATTTGAAGAAACTCGGTCAGTCTATTAGAATCATTGGCGGGAGTAGTGAATACACTAATCACACAAATCTTGCAGCTTGGTAATCGATACGCTGTGACCCCTCCGGTATCTTCACCAGTTGAACAGACTGCTGGGGTTTCAGCAGAACCAGACCCTTGGAAACGAATTCCAGGCACGTTGAACACAGGCCGTAAGACAACTGTACCTATTAATGTCATAGTGTTAAAGAGCTCGTTTCGCAGAAATTCCGTCGTCGGTGTCGGAGTGGTTGGTTGTGAGCGAAAAATCATCATCTTGTCCGTGATCAGAAAATTGAGAAAGACGCAAATAAAATAAATAATAAAAATTCCCGCGTCCGAGTGAGAATCGAACCCAGGCCGTCTGCGTGGCAAGCAGGTGACAAAAGAGCCACAATTTTAAATGCGAAAGCATTTCTTAGTCGGGCTATGTAAGGCGTCCGTCGGTGTCCGCATCTCTCCGCTCTCACTCCCTCTCCCATAGCAACATCTGCGGGCGCGCGACTTATCCTCGCCCCTAGCAACCGGAGCAGCTGGTGCGGGCGGAGTAGCGGATTGTGAGTGGTGAGGAGGAGCGCGCTCTGGTGTGTGAGGGCGCTCGCATCGCGGGAGCTCGGCGGATCTCCCGGGTGTGTGGAGAGAGTGTAGGAGAGGGTAGGTGCAGTGCTTCGCCGCTTCTTCTCTGGCCGTTCGCTCTCTCTCCTCCCTGCGCCCCACTCTCCCGTCCGCTCGCTCGCACGTATATACCTATATAAAAAAGTAAAAAAAAGCGAAAAAAATAAAAAACAAAAACAAAACAAAAACAAAAAAAAAGGCAAACAGGCGCTGCGCCGTGCTCCTGACCAAGCTGCAGAAATTAGGCGCCTTTTCCTTCTTCGAACCACAACCACCATATATAAATGGAGTGAAACGCGCGCGAAATGCATTCAGATTTCCTCACGATTCCCTTCGGGGAGGTGGGGGGCATTTTTTTTTGTTGAAGCTGCTTAAAAAAACACTATATGAAGACCTTCCTTAGCGCATCATACATTGCGTGGAAGAAGCGCAGAATCACGCCAGGCTTCAAAACATGTGAATTGAGCAACCAGTGGGTGTTTTAAAGGTCCACTCATTAGAAAGGGCTCAGACGTATGTGATCACCATCAGCGACAGAACCATGAACAAAGTGAACAGCTGAATAGATTGGCGTTTTGCCCTATGGACTCAAAACGGGGCATAGCGCTAATACACACGGATGAGCTATGCCCCGTTTTGAATCATATAACCAACTAGCCCAAAAAGCCACGTTGACAAAGCCCTATGGACGTGTAGCGGGACTTTCGCTGATTTGCGAAAGAAATAACTATGGCGCAGTGGGCTCTTAACAATTGTCTTTGCAGTAGGCATTCAATCATACTTTGAAACGGCCAATGTTACTCGCACATTCGTTCATTTCCTTACGGCATAGTTCAGGATTGTACTGAGAACCGAAGCAGTCCAGTAGTTTAGAAGGCGATGCGCACGAGGCCCAGTTACGCTATCGCGATCTGCACTTGATGGCGAAGCTCAAGCGTCCTCCAATTTTGAACGGGAGTTACGTTCTAATTCCGACTTCGTATCCCATGACTCGCAACTGGAGCAAATGGAGTTTGATTCCACAACAGTGAAGAGACGCGCTTCCCCGAAAGCACAAGGTTTCTCAGTGAAGTCTACATGAAAGTCTAAGAAATACCAGAGAGAAAATTCATCAAAACATGATATTTAAATGATAGTATCTGGGAGAAAGGAGCGAGTGCTGCTGGTATCTCAACAAAATGGGCCGTTTAAAAATGTTATAGTGGAATTGCCGTTGTGTGTTTTTATCAGCTACCCATTTATTCCATATTCACGATAATCACTCCCCCCGATATAATTGTTTCACAAGAAACTTGGCTTCCAGAGGAAAAGTACTTTTCAAATTAAAAATTACCGCTCATTTCGCTTAGATCGCCCCTCTCGGAGTGGCGATTTGGCAATGTATATTCCTTCTAAAATTCCTCATAGAACTAAAATTACAGATCAGTCAATGAGTTCAGAAAGTGAGATTTTAGCTTTACACATTACTCTTTCGGAATACTTTCCAAATACGTTAATTGATGCATATTTTCCAGCTGGTGTGCAGAACTCTGCTGTTCTAGATGCCATAGTTTCATCCTGCCGAAAGGATAACATATTTGTGGGGTATGAAGAGATATGATATGTGCTCCAATTCTCATCATATTTCATGTAGGTTTAGAACAAATTTGAGCGGGAAGCGCCTGTGGGATTCGGCTACTAAGAATAACTTTGCATGTATCGACACCTGACACTCACTTTTATGTGTAATCAGTCTTACTCTGCGATTGACCTGACTATTTGTAGTTTTAATCTCTCCATCTCAACATGGTCTACTATTAATTGTGGCACGAGTAGCGATCATATGTCTATATTGTTTGAGCTCTTATGGACACTAACTTCTATGACTAGGCCATTGGTTACGCATGCATAGGTCGGCAATCTAACTCATGAGTCGACTCACTCAGACTCAGATGCAGCCGTGAGTCTGAGTGAATCCGGCTAGGAAACATTTTCGTGAGTCTGAGTCCGAGTGAGTCCGGCTGGGAAAAATTTTAGTGAATCTGAGTCCGAGTGAGTCCGGTTGAGGAAAAGTTTGGTCAATCTGAGTCCGAGTGAGTCCTAAGGGCAAAACAGATTTCATGAGGCAGTCTGATGAGCTCTACATCTTTTGCCGACCTATGTACGCATGTCAATTTTAGTACATTTGAAAAATCATTACGTGCGGCTTTATCTAACCAAAGAGATATTATTAAACGACATCTTAAAAGACTGGTTAAAAAAACTCTAAATTCAACATACAAAGCTCCAAAAGGGATTCCGCAAACTCTTGGTGGGATGCCGATGATAGCTTCAGAAAATTTGCATGGAAAAAAACTACGGTGCAACCAGTACCCGTTACTGGAGTCAATATAAGTATGCGGCCGTTATTTTCAGGAGAACCCTTGCCGATGCGAAAGACAAATATGACAGCGGACATTTTGAGTTTCTTTCAAAGACTGCCAATAGAAAAGCGCGATTTCGCTTCCTGAAAGCAAAGAAAGTCCTTCGGGTACTGAGAAACGTGGAATCTCTGGTATGAGCGCTAAGTGAACTGAAGAATTTTCTCTAAGATAAAACTAAGGGCGTAGAAAGTTGCTTTACGTCTGTTCTCTTATACCCCTTCCAGTCTCTTCATCGGGGTGAGGATTTTGAGGAGGTCACCGTTGCGGAACTAGCAAATGTACTAATTTGTGTAATGTGTAATTCCGTGCCAGGTTCTTATGGCATGACAACGTTGGTTATAGAAACAGCATACTCGAAATTTTGAAGACTTGGCATACTCGAAATTTGTCGAAAAGATTGAGGCTGAGCCCCAGTCTGATTGCATTCAGGCGTGACTGCTCCATTTGGTGTGCGCACGTTGGCCTAGAAGGCAGAATACGGCTTGCTTGATATGTGAAACAATATTCCGCTTCAGTAACTTTAGATATCACAAAAGAAAGCCTAGAAGGGGAAGATGGAAGCTTCCGATGAGAAATTCGTAAACAGGGGGTGGGTGCTGGAGCCGACGTTTGGACAAGCGGACTTGTGTTTTTCAAGGCTGCATCTGATTTCCGTAGCGCTTATGTGTGTATGCTTCGCACCCTCTCCTCCAATACAAAGAAAGGAGGAGGAGAGGGGGCAACTGCGAAAGTGAGGGAGGGGTGCGGGACAATGAGAGGCCACCGTGGCGAATTGGGTGAGTCAGAAGGAAGACGGTATTCCATGAAAACAAAATAGCGGGGTTGGTGGGGGGAGGGGGGTGTACACGTGTCACCGAGTTATGGTTGTCGGATGAAAGCACTACTTAACAATTGTAACTTAGAAATTCCTAGAAGAGAGACTTAACACTTATTGGTTTCCGCTGTGCATGTACCATATTGCATGGACTCAAGAACCCCTTTTGAAACGTTTATACTGCTGGCGGAAGTCTATTAAACTTTTGAATAAGGTAAGACATTGTATATTTTCTATCCCAATAAAAGCTCTTAAATTTAATATTGAATTTCAAATGTTCATACTGTCCCAAACGGTACATTGGCGAAACAGGACAACCTGTTTATGTTAGGTTAAACGTGCATCGTGCGGACACGGCGAAGAAATTACCGAAAGCAGTGACAGAGCATTTTAATGTAGCAGGTCACAACTTCGCCGACCTCAAACTTTACATCCTCGAGTAAATCAATTAATCCAAATTATATTTTCGTACTAGACAACACAGTGTATAGTAAATGCGAAATTAGGGGACCACGGAAAAAAGCTGCACTGGCGCAGCTTGACTAAGCTCTAGTCACCCGTACAGCAGCATTGTCAGGACGAAAGATATAAGCAAATCCAGCCATAGTATATACAACGCTGTTATCAAAGCGAGTTATGCAATCAACAATGTTGTAATGAAAAAAGACAGCATTGTATGCTTTTAATTTACGATCACTTTAGTAAAAAGAGTACATAAAGAAAATAAAACATGTACGTACGAAACATGTACGTTCGAATAGGGTTTCGCTCTTACAGATTGCGTCTTGCGTTTCTAGCGCTACTACGGCGTCAGAGAGAAGCTACTACAAAAATAAAAGTAAAACATACCCTTTAAAAATAAAGAAATAATTCAAGTTGGGTTTTCTCGTGTTTAAATGCAAAAAAAGAAGGTTTTTTAGTATCAGCAAGAAATTTTTTTCTCTTAAAGTGACCAAGCGCTCTTTTATTAGCGAAGTTCATCCCCAAGCCAATCCAACGTGTGCGTTGTTTTTGTTTTGTCAGCTTGCGGCCGTGTTTGAGACATGCGACGTTAGCAGAACTGTAATTAACAGTTTGCACCATGCCGAAAGTTAGTCGATCGCGCGCGAGCTCTTTACGAGCACCTTTTCTTCTTCGAAAAAAAGAAAATACGTTTCGAGTCGCATTTAGAGCACGCTGAGAAACGTCACTTCAGTGCGTGTCGCCATGAGTGTTTGACGTAAAGCTTTCTGGGACAGGCTCTCGAGCTCCCGCTAATTGGAGAAATAGCGTTCCCAACGCAAATCCCAGACGCTGTGTTGGCCTCGCGCATGCGCAGTGGCCTCGACACTATTTCTTCGGGGCCCCAAAACTTTTGGGGCCCCTATTCAAAAACTCCCTAATGATGCCAAACACAACACGTCTGCCTATATTTATTGAAACATTGGCAAAACACAAGAGAGAATTATTACAAAAGCTTAATAACTTGTATCCCAGAATTTCTTCCCATAAATCGATGTCTTTTTTTTATTCCAGCATTCAAACACAGAAACTGTCGCAGAGCCTGTCGGCTGCGCGCAACGCGCTTACCGCAGCTGCCAATGTCGTCTGCTCCGCGACAGTTCCACCGCGCGCCGCACCTGGCACCTCCGAGACGGCAACAATTGTGATGGTAATCTCGGAGGCAGCATCACGTGGTCTTCGTTGCAGACGTACGCGATACGCGCCGCTCATCGCCTTTCCGTGGAGAAAAAAAAAGGAGAGAACCTGCAACTTGCTTTAAAGGCCAACTCCGGCGATTTTTCGATTTCAATGGATCTCAACGAAATTCACTGGGTACGTTCATTTGCCCGTTTCCGCCATTCATGCCAAGTTACAGGCTTGACAGGTTCGCAAATAGCTTTCAGATGAATTTTAAAGATTGCCTCGAAAAGCTCACCTGGCTTGCCAGAATTAATGGCAAGATTGTGCGTTTGAAGTCGATTTTTGCAAGGCGACGGAAGTGACGGAACTGAGGTGCCACGGCAGCGTCTGCCTGTCTGCTATGGATCGTGTGCGCCTGGCCGGCGCTTCCTTGGTTGAGCCTGCGATTTCCTTTTCCTTGTGGGTGGGCGTGCGAGGGGTGACAAGTGGTATTGCGTTGTGGGCCGCACACGATTCGCCGTATATATATTTCACCATAACAGCCACTAAACACTCGCCGCTCATGCTTACACGTCGACTCGATGGTAGAATGTTTTAGCTAGCAGTGCTGGTTTACCGTACGGCAAGTACGGTAATGCCATGCCTGTTGAAGAGTTCACATGCGCGAACTTCAATGCACTAAAACACTTTCCGTAACGAATACCGGGTCCACTGTGACCGCGTCTATCTGTATAGGGTAAGCTGCGCATCGTGAATAAGGTACGCACTTGGCTGATAATAATCGATCTTGTCGATGTCATAAAGCGTTCCTCAAATTTATGCCCTCTTTCCGTGACAATATTAAAAGGACTTAGTCTGACGACAAACTTCTCAGTGTAAGCGTTTTAGCCGATCGCCGCAGCCACAAACTTGGACGGTTTGGACAAGTAGTGCCATCTAGCGGCGGTATGCGCAACCAGGCAAGCGCATACGAAAATCTGTTCTGCGTCATCGAAAAGGAACGGCGATGCTCGTTGACCTCCAAATGCGTCCGAATCGTATCTGTCATTGTACGGCAGCTCCGAGGAGCTTGTGCACGTGGCACGATCAGTCACACACATGGTGCAGCATGGTCGGCCTGGTCCGCTGAGCGTCTGCTCTTCGCGGCTTTCGCAGTATTCGTACTCCGCGTTGGTGGTACTGGCATATCTTGCAGGATTTCCGGTTCTTACAAAGTAGTAAGTCATATGTAGACAGTACACTCGGTTCGGTTTTGGTTTCGGTATTGCGCCTTTTCGCTTAGTAAATATTATTTTTGAATTTGCTGTGCATTTCAGCTATCGGGCGCGTGACGAGAGTGTATCAGGAACATAAAAGCACCATTACCCTCACATGGTAAAAAAAATCGCCGGAGTTGGCCTTTAACGGCCCACGCGGCGGGCATCTAGTCAGGGAGGCTCTGGTTTGGACTATAGTGAACTATAGTTTGGACGTATGTTGGATGCAGGGCGCTGTTTGGACATAGCTTTTTTGTTACCAGTGGTGCACCACGCCTTGCAGAAAAGACGTCTGGCTACACCACCGGTAGGTAGTGCAATTTTCTAACCTCATGAAGGGCCGGCTGATTCCTGTCCGTACAAGGAATCGCGCACAGTACGTCCCACATCAAATATAGCCACCACCTCCACTTCAATAAATACAGGGAGTGTAAAGCAGCGACATCTGCCGTTGTCGTGTTATTTTATGCATTGTATCATTTTGTGTACGAATCCATGGAGCTTCATCAAGAGACTGTCCATTAATGGAAAATGAATGGAGTGTATTGAAACATATTGTAAAGAGTAATTCATGAAACAAGGAAGGCGCTGATATTGTCAGAAAGTGATAACGTCGTTCCCGTCAGAGACGGTGCTCAAGGAATACACCTTCCCAATCTGGACCTTAACCGCGATGTCATACTCCAAAAGACCACCACCACTAACGCCACGACCAACGCCAGCCAACGCGTTACATTTGGAAACCTGAGAAAACGAACAGGTGATGAACGTGGCGGAGGATGTCACGTGGCTCTCATTAGCACCATTGCGCACCCATATAATGTCGGTATTAGATTCCACTAGTGATCTCCGCAAGAAAAACTTCTTACCATCACTGTGTTAAGGTCATTGATAAGCACAATGCGCCCACTTGTCACCGGAATTAGGATGGCATCAGCTCGATGCACACTACAAGTTCTGGATACCTTAGAGCTGGTCTTGCAATCTTTCATTAACATCATAGATCGCAGTCTATTCCAACTGAAACAGCCTAAGTTGAACAGTACTCTGTGAAAGATCGCTGACTGAAATCTTCTCTGTATGCGCGGTGAACGCTGCTACGCATGCGAGCGTATTAATTGTCCTTTCCTTCATTCTTCCTTTCTCCATGCTTCTTATTTCTTATCCTCTGCCCTATGTGCGACAGCCAACGTGTTGCGGCGGTTACCCTCCGTACCCCTCTTTTGCGTTCTCTCTCTCTCGTAAACTGCGGACCGCGGAGGACCTGCGTGTAAGCGTTGAATGAAAAACCGGATTCACGCCGCCAAGCTTGTTCATACATATTTTCTAGCTAGCTGAAAAGCAAAGGCGTCTTCTGATAACTGTAGAATTCCTCGAGTTTGTAAGTTTGCCTGCATGACTGGCATAGGCGTCCGCACGAGGGCGGCAGTAGGGGCGCTCATAGGCGAGCGCAGGGTTCCCCTTCAGTAGGGGGGGGGGGGGCAATCTGCCCCCCGCGTGCGCACGCCTACGGGGGGGCTGCCCCCCCACTAGTGCACTGAGATGGGGGCGCAAAGTCAGACACTGACATAATAGGGGGGGGGGGGGGCTCTGCGACGAACCTTCGCCCCCCCGCCCTGAAGGGGAACCCTGCGCACGCTTATGATGACTGGCACTGCCCTGTCACTTGCTTTCTTCAAACGCGCCACTTTTAACTTAAGTTTTGGGGGGTATCGGCTATAAGACGGCCTGATACTATATCAAGGAATGACATGCTTTAAAAATATGTATTGCCTTAGTCATAAATGTCTTCACCAGACGTATTGTCAAGACCATTAGCGTCTTGGTATTACAGTGGGAGGAATTGAGACCCAACCATAACGGGAAGTTTGCAGCATTGTCCAGGTTGTTGCGGTAAACCTTCCATTTCGGTCTCAATTCCGGTATCAGGGGGGCTCCCAAGTTTACCTTAAGGGAGTTGGAATAAAGCCATTGGAGCGTTTTTCCGTGTCCAACGTGAGATGCTTCATGCAAACAGAAGCGCCATGCTGGTTAAATAAGCTACAATGGCTCCAAACGTCCCGGCTCGCTGAAGGAGCTTTGCGGTAGGGCTCGAGTGGCGTCCTTGGAATACGTAAAAAAGCAATGACTAAACGAAACCTCCTGAACAAGAAACGTGGAAGTCTAGCAATATGAAAGAGTGCTATTATGCTATCGGAACTTGCAGTAACTTCTGTTTTGTTTTTTTATTTTATACGTTCTGACCACTGCGTAGCCCTTGTCCTAAGTGCAGGACTATAGAAAACACGCTCAAGCTCCTCCGAGATCTGCGTACCGCGAGCAGTAAATGCTGCATATGAATAGCTTGCGCCGTTATACACCCGGCGCAAGCATGGCGCGTGGCTGAATTGGCTAGCGCAGCGGGCTGCGGAGCGAGGGGTCGCTCGTTCGGATCCCCCGCTCAGGTGCTTTGGATTTTTTTACATGCAAAGCATCTTATGCTCGGGGCTATGTCCGTCCCTCCCGTTTCCCCCGTCCCGCGTCCCGCGTCCGGCCACTTTCATGAAGTAGGGAAGCACCCATTATGCCAACCAGAACACTGTAGTAATATGAAGGCCGTCAAGCCTACCACAGTCATAGAGTCATGGCCGAGAGCACAGAGAGGCTGCTTAGCAATGGCTAGGCAGGTGGTGTCTGTCGCCCAGGTTGACCCCATTCCTTGAGTCATATCTGAGAGCACAGAGAGGCTGCTTAGCAATGGTTAGGCAGGTGGTGTCTGTAGCCCAGGTTAACCCCATTCCTTAATCTTGCTTGCATGTGTTTGGAGGGGGCTTAGTCCGTCCCTCCTTCCCACGTGCCGTACCACCACAGCGCATGCGCGTCCCCTCCCCTTCTCTCTCATACGCTCACCCTCTTTCTCTCCTCTAGGAATCCTCTGCTCTACGGAGCGGCCCCCCGCGTCCCACACCCCCCCCAAAGCGCATGCGCGTCCCCTCTCCTATCCTCTCCTACGCTCACCCCCCTTCCTCTACTCTAGGAATTATCTACTCTACGGAGCGGCGCCCGCGTCCCACATCCCCACAGCACATGCGCGTCTTCTCCCCCTTTCTCCTCTAGGAATCCTCTACTCTACGAAGCGGCTCCGGCGTCCCACATCCCCACAGCGCATGCGCGTTGTCTGCCCCTCTCTCCTCTAGGAATCCTCTACTCTACGGAGCGGCTCCCACGTCCCACACCCCCCACAGCGCGTGCACGTCCCCTCCCCCCTCTCTCTCTCTCCTCTCCTACGGTCCCCCCATCCTTTCCTCTAGGAATCCTCTACGGAGCGGCGCGCACGACAGATGGTGTGACAGCTGCATACTCCGCTGGGGGGCGCCACGGTAATTCCGCGGTATGAAAATGACAGAGCGCGCGGGCATCATTCTCTCTCCTGTGCAGCGCCGCGATGAGCGCCCGGACTGCTGCCGTGAAATGAGAGCGGCGACGTTCCTCCCGCTCAAGCTAATTATCTCCCCGCTGCTTCGCATCCACACTTGGTTCCCTTTAGCGGGAGATGGGGAATTTTTTCGAAGTTACATTTCTTTTTACCTGATATATATATATATATATATATATATATATATATATATATATATATATATATATATATATATATATATATATATATATATATATATAGATATATATATATGCGGGACATGACGGTGATGTTGACCGCAAAAATCAGCCGAGAGTGTCCATATAATTGCTATCGCAATAAAAGGTAACGTAGCGTAACGGAATTGTTGAATTGCAGATGACATCAAATGATGCATCAAACGCAGAATGTTCTGTTCGCTTACGGATAAGCAACGATATGAGAACAAACCACCAGCAATTTCTTTTGTTTGCCTGGTCTGTCAGTGCCAATGCTTCTTGGCCCAGGTTTTCATCTAGACGAGGAGTTCACACTCGACTTTCCGAAAAGAGGCTGTGCAGACAACACCCTTTGCGAAGCAAACAGACTCCATGACTGTGCCAGGAAACACGGAAGGCGTCGCAACCATGCACACCACTCTGCCGTCAAGACTCATGCAGGCCCTCAGCGACTTCACGGGAACAGAGCGCCAGCGGAAGCAGCTAGAGCCCGAGCTGACACCGTTCTCGGAAATGTTCACATTACGTCCTGGGAAAACCGACGTCCTAATGCACCGCATTAATACTCCAGACGCTCAGCCTTGGTGTTGCCACCCGAGAAGGCTGAGCCAGCAGAAGCGAGCGCTTCTCGGTAAAGCCCTGGACGATATCATCGACACAGGAGCCGTACCACCCCCGGCGAGTCCATGAGCCTCACGGTACGGCACGTCTTTGTGTGGACTACCGCAAGCTGAACGCAGTCACGGTGAGAGATTGCTATCTTTTGCCGGCAATATCGAGCATAACTTAAGGGCTGGGAAACGCAAAGTTCTTTACCACTGTCGACAGCTCTCGTGGGTACCTGCGAATAGGAGTTCAACCTGACGATGTCCCGAAAACGTCATTAACATGGCATAGAGGCGTGTTTCAGTTTGTGCGCATGCCTTTTGGCTTTTCCAGTAGTCCGAGTTCCCACCAGCGCGTGATAGATATGGTCTCGGGTGATGCAAAGTTTAATTATGCACTTTGGTATCTTGCTGACGTGACGGTGTTTTCGCGCATCGTTGGAGAGCATCTTGAACACTTGCATGCGGTGCTTCAGCGCATGTCAGCATCTGGTATAACAGTTCATCCCGAAAAACTGCAGCTCGCTACCAACAAGATCAACCTTCTTGGGTTTGTTGTCGACAATGGTGTACTAAAACCAAACCCAGATAAGCTCCTGGTAATTGCAGGCTTTCCTCTACCACGAATTACTGATAGTTTGCAAAGATTTCTGGGAACGAATGCTTTTTATTGTAATTTCATTTCACAGTGCGCAGACAGCTCTCGACCACTAACATAGCTGTTGAAGAAGGCGCGAAATAGCTTTGGCGCAGTGAGCAAAAAACAAGCTTTCGACATGCTTTTGAAAGTGATTTCCAGTAACTCCTCCCTTTAGCTGCCAGTCAGTCAGCCAGTCAAGAACTTTAACCCTTTGTGCGGCAGTGGGACACATACGTCCCACTTTTCCGTCTACAGAAAAAAATTTCTCCCACATCACCCGTTGCAATTAGCGCAACATTAAGTCACTCATATCTTGCCTAAGTGATCGTAATCTCGAAAAAAATTCTTTTACCACGCTTTCGAAGGGCGGATGTAGTGTTACAATAGCGTTGAATTTCGTGAAATTTTTTTATGATCGCTTCTGAATTTTCCTCTTTTTTGAGGTACATAGAACCTACCAATCAAAATGCCGGATAATATCCTCCTTTTCTGGTTTTTGAGAGAGATGATCTTAGCTTCCAGTCATCACGTGTTTTTGTAAATTTGCGAAATAACTTGACCAATAAATGCATCGGAACAATCCCCTTCAAAATTATCCCGCTAATCGCGCAGCGCAATTGCGGATATTAATGCGTGGAAATATTTTTCTCCATATTATATACCCTTGAAATGTAGCCACATGTTCAGGGATAACATCTGTACTCGAAAATTTCAACAGCAAAAGCTAGGACAGCCAAATGGACAAAAAAAAAAGTGGTCGATGCATGCGGTGAAGTAAGCTTTACAGGGACATACCACAGCGCTTTGAAGGCTCAAGAGACGTAACTGCAGCCGGCGTTCTCCTGCTCAAATGAGGTCCGCAGAACTTTTCTCTTCACAACTTTAGAAGTGATACTCTGTGCCACTTGCTTCGCCCGTTTCATCCCAAAATTCCCGTTGATGCAATCGAGAGATGGTGCCTTCATGAGGCAGTGGGACAGTGTTTTCCCACTTTTTGAAAACACTCTCATGAGTCAGTGGGACATATATGTCCCACTTTTTTTCAGTAAACTACTGGCTTAATTTTGATGAAATTTGTTTCATACTATTTCTTTCTAGTTTATATCAATAAAGCACAGCCGGTTTTTGTATCACCATGTCAAAAATATAGGACGACCGACAAAGGGTTAATGAAGGGTCCTGAGGAGTTTAAGCGGCCGATCGATCCACGAAGGACACCCTAGCAGCCGCTACCGTCGGTGACGCCGGAGTCGGGGCGGGAACGTGGTGGCGTTCCGCTGGTTTTTGGGCCCTCTGGACTGCATTTAAAAAAATTACACCATCTCCCGCTAAAGGGAACCATGTGTAGATGCGAAGCAACGGGCGCTACCGCTTACACTGCCGGTGGCGTTGACGCTGGCGCTCATCGCAGCGTTGCGCAGGAGAGAAAACTGGGGAGGCGCAAAGCATGCAGTGATGGAGCGGTGTTTCATACCGGAACATGCCAATCGCTGCTAATGGGCAACGAGAGACAGAAGACTCCGACTGGACACAGAGACCCCCAGTCCGCTTTTAGTTAACGCGCACGCTGCGAATTTTTATTGTTCAACAACGCACAGGAGAAATCTCACACCGGCACCACCATGCAGGTCAAGATCCACTGCCGTATATACGGGGTGGCCAGTGAACGGTTGTGCAGCGCGAGCAGTCGGTTTTAAATGCGAAGCATTTCTTAGCGAACTTCGGCGAGTTTGAGCGTATCTGACTATCTATCTATCTATCTATCTAGCCGCCTACGACTTTGTGCTCTCCTGGCCGTATCGTTAATGGGATTTATACCAAATTTGGTATGGCATAACATGACCGTATGACGAACATAAATGGCTGGTCATATCATGAAAATCATGACTAAATTGTCATGAAAAGTATGATTTACATGCCACGCTCATGGGGCGTTCGCGGCCGTTTCGTTAGCTTGATATACACCAAATTTGGGATTGAGTGACGTGACTGTATGAGGAACATAAATGGCAGATGGTAATATGCAAATAAGGACGTGCATGTCATGAACAACATGATTTGATTTACATGCCACGCTCATGGCGAGCTCGCGGCCGTTTCGTTAGCTTGAGATACACCAAATTTGGTATTGAGTGACATGACTGTATGAGGAACATAAATGACAATTGGCAATATGGAAATCATGACATGTCATGAGCGACATGACTTGCATGCCACGCTCATGGCGCACTCGCGGCCGTTTCGTTAGCTTGAGATACACCAAATTTGGTATTGAGTGACATGACTGTATGACGAACATAAATGACAAGTGGTAATATGGAAATCATAACTTGTCATGTGCGTCATGACTTGCATGCCACGCTCATGGCGTGCTCGCGGCCGTTTCGTTAGCTTGAGATACACCAAATTTGGTATTGAGTGACATGACTGTATGACGAACATAAATGACAAGTGGTAATATGGAAATCATGACTTGTCATGAGGGACATGACTTGCATGCCACGCTAATGGCGTGCTCGCGGCCGTTTCGTTAGCTTGAGAGATACACCAAATTTGGTATTGAGTGACATGACTGTATGAGGAACATAAGTGACAAGTGGCAATATGGAAATCATGACATGTCATGAGCGACATGACTTGCATGCCACGCTCATGGCACGCTCGCGGCCATTTCGTTAGCTTGATATTCACCAAATTTGGCATTGAGTGACGTCACTGTATGACGAACATAAATGACAAGTGGCAATATGGAAATCATGACATGTCATGAGGCACATGACTTGCATGCCACGCTCATGGCGTGCTCGCAGCCGTTTCGTTAGCTTGAGATACACCGAATTTGGTATTGAGTGACATGACTGTATGAGGAACATAAATGACAAGTGGCAGTATGGAAATCATGACGTGTCATGAGCGACATGACTTGCATGCCACGCTCATGGCGCGCTCGCGGCCACTTCGTTAGCTTGATATACCCCAAATTTGGGATTGAGTGACGTCACTGTATGACGAACATAAATGACAAGTAGCAATATGGAAATCATGACATGTCATGAGGGACATGACTTGCATGCCACGCTCATGGCGTGCTCGCGGCCGTTTCGTTAGCTTGATATACACCAAACTTGGTATTGAGTCACGTGACTGTATGACGAACATAAATGACAAGTGGTAATATGGAAATCATGACTTGTCATGTGCGTCATGACTTGCATGCCACGCTCATGGCGTGCTCGCGGCCGTTTCGTTAGCTTGAGATACACCAAATTTGGTATTGTGTGACATGACTGTATCACGAACATAAATGACAGGTCCTAACATGTAAAACATGACATGCAAATTATGTAAAGCATGATTTGCTCCTTCCTGGCTGCTTCGCATTACATCGATTCCCACAGTGCGTGGGATCTGCCGGCTTTTTTTCAACCAAGAAACTCGCTAGCAGACGCTGCCTGCGTCGGCGTCGCGAGGCGAGAGAGGGGGAGCGTAGGAAAGGAGAGAGAGGGGGGGACGCGCATGCGCAATGGGAGTGTGGACGCCGCGGGCAGGGATGCCTAGAGGAGAGGGGGGGAGCGTAGGAGGAGAGAGAGGAGGGGAGGCGCATGCGCAGTGAGGGTGTGGTTGCCGCGGGGAGGATGCCCAGAGGACAGAGAGGGGGAGAGGAGGATTTTTATTTTTATTTTTTGAAAGGGTTTGCGCATGCGCAGTAAGGGAGGCCACGCGGCACACCACCACCACCACCACCACCACCGGATTAAGCTTCGCCATAAGATGCAGTACTTTTACAGGATTGCGCAGGCGCTCTGAGGCGTGTTCCTTCGCAAGCCACAATTTGACCCGTGCGGGATGCAACTGCTCGTTAATAGAAAGGAATGCCTGGCCATCATTTTTGCATTAAAGGAGTTCGACATATTTTTGGATGGGACTCAGTTTGTTATTCAGACCAATCATCAAGCGGTATCTTGTTGTTTGTTGTAACCTGAAGAATCCGTCGCCCTTGCTTTAGGCACGGACGGGACGCAGGAAGCCCAATATCTACAGTGCTGATGTGTCTGCGTTAGCGCTGAACAATGCATTAGTGTTAACCTGTGTTGAAAAGAGCTTTTTGTGAACTCCGCTGTTCTTGCATTTCGAACCTCTGTTGTGACTCATTTGGCTGTTGTTGTTAAGCAAGCACACAATTAAGTACAAGATGTCATAAAGTTCAAGGAAACTAAAGCGAAACGAGGCATAAGAATGACTGAACTTTAAAAGTTCCCCATCTCCCGCTAAAGGGAACCATGTGTGGATGCGAAGCAGCGGGGAGATAATTAGCTTGAGCGGGACGAACGTCGCCGCTCTCATTTCGCGGCAGCGGTCCGGGCGCTCATCGCGGCGCTGCACAGGAGAGAGAATGAGGCGCGCGCGCTCCGTCATTTTCATACCGCGGAACTACCGTGGCGCCCCCAGCGGAGTATGCAGCTGTCACACCAGTTGTGCCCGCCGCTGCGTAGGGGATTCCTAGATGAAAGGACGGGGGGATCGTAGGAGAGGGGGAGGGGATGTGCATGCGCTGTGGGGGTGTGGGACGCGGGAGCAGCTCCGTAGAGTAGAGGATTCCTAGAGGAGGGGGAGAGGACGCGCATGCGCTGTGGGGATGTGGGACGCCGGAGCCGCTCCGTAGAGTAGAGGATTCCTAGAGTAGAGAGGGGGAGATGACGGGGATGCGCTGTGGGGATGTGGGACGCGGGCGCCGCTGCGTAGAGTAGATAATTCCTAGAGTAGAGGAAGGGGGGTGAGCGTAGGAGAGGATGGGGGGAGGGGACGCGCATGCGCTTTGGGGGTGTGGGACGCGGGGGCCGCTCCGTAGAGTAGAAGATTCCTAGAGGAGAGAAAGGGGGGAGAGCGTAGGAGAGAGAGGGGGGAGGGGACGCGCATGCGCTGTGGTGGTGTGGGACGCGGGAAGGAGGGACGGACTAAGCCAACACCTCCTAGACAAGTTCAGGCCTGCGCGCAAGAATTTGACGTCACCAGCCGCCGGCCAGTCAACCCGTCCGACCAGTTCCTTCACCTGAATTGCAATCCCCTGTCTCCCCAGTGACCCTGCCTGAAGCGCGTGTGTCCGCGTCGTTGCTGAGCACACGCTTCATGTATTTCTGGATTCGTTGGCTTGATTTTTATAATATCGAGCCAAAGATGACAGTGTGAACATGCCGAATAAGTGTTGTGTCCCGGCCGGAAACTACGCCGGGAAGAAAAAGGTCCAGGTCTTCTCCTTTCCGAAGGACGAACACGTGCGGCAGAGATGGATCCGTGCAATCCCAAGGAAGGATTTTGTGCCGACTGCATATATGAAGGTATGATTTTTTTTACGGCTTGATCTCTTAACTTATTCACTGTACGCGCAAGTTTTGATTTTAAAACGTAGAGGCAATAATTAAAACGCTTCACTCCAAGTGTTTACTGCCAACGTGCGTGTCGTGTTTTGTGAACTGCAGGAAGGCTTTTTTGTTTATCACGGTCACCGTGGGACTAAGGGACACACTTACATTTGCGCAGGTATGTGCAGACCATTTTCTACCGGCCTGCTTGGAGCGAACGACGTCTTACACAGACCCAAGAACAGGAAATGTGCTCGAAGTGCCATTGCCAGTGCCGCGCCTGCGCCCCGATTCTGTGCCGACAGTATTTCCTGGGTGTCCGTCATATTTCTCTAAGCCGGGAGAAAACACAAGAGAATCTCCAGTAGTTAAGAGGTCTAGAAAGGAAGCTGAACAGCTCGCCAATGCTGTCAAGGAATCCGCAGCACTTTACGAAGCAGAACAGAAAAAGCGCCGCTTCACGACACTCGCGGAACTAGATGTGTGCCTTGAAACTTCTTCAGTTCCCGAGATTTGGACAGTGCTCCGTCTAAAGAAGTGTACAATGTTTTTGAACATTGTGGGTGACTGTGAGCCACAGCTGAAAGCCTCCGTGACGGTCTTCGAAGACCTGAAGATCAGCACATGTTTTGAAGGGGCTCGCATCAGAAGACTCGGTGAAAGTGTTGTCCCGGACACGGTTAATGACATAAATGTTTTGATTAAGATTTTAGAGGACGTTGGCATGCTGCGTAATCAGGAGCAAAGTCGCTGTCTCTTGCTGGACCGAATGATTTCCCTCCTTGATAAAGTTGAGGCGACAGTAAGTGAAGCAAGAAAGGAAGGTGTCAAGTTCCTAAAGGAACAGACAACCTTGCTGCTTAAAGACAAACCCCAATACTGCGCCAATTCAATGGTAATCGCATGCATATTGTATTCTGTGTCAGCGCATGCTTACAAGTTTTTAAGGAGAACAAATGCCATCATTCTGCCTCACCCAAGCACTGTAAGAAATGCATCCTCGTCGCTGCAACTGTCCCCGCTTTCGGAGTCAGCGGATGATAACTTCCTGCAGTATATATCGCAAAGATTTCGCTGTTTGCAGCCTCATGAGCACAGCGTAACACTTATGCTGGACGAGATATACATCAGACCTTCGTATGATTACAAGGGGGGGCAACATATGTGGTGCAGCAACAAATTCCAGTGAACTAGCGACGTCTGCACACGTATTCATGGTGCAGAGCCTACTGAGTTCCTTTCGAGAGGTTGCCCATATTCTGCCGGTGAAAACGATGACTGGTGAGCAACTCCACACAGTACTGAAAAAGGTCATTCTAAAATTAGAACAAGTCGGATTTAATGTTTTGGCGGTTGTTTGTGATAACAACTCCGTGAACAGGAAAGCAATGATGATGTTTTCAGAGCCGCAAAAGCTTCGGATTGTATACCCCCCACCCCGCAAATCCATCATGACCGCTTTTCTATGTGGTGGATGCTGTACATCTTCTTAAATGCATTCGCAATAATTGGATTAATCAACGAAATCCTGGTGTTTGTTTTTTTTATCCACAATTTGACCTAAGTTCTAATAATGTCATTCCTGAGCGGATCATGACAGCTTCATTCAAGGACTTGCGCGAGCTTCACAAGCAGGAGGCCTCGCAAATCTTAAAGTTTGGGTATGGCCTAACCTCCAAATCTCTTAATCCGAGTAATTTGGAGCGCCAGAACGTGAAGTTAGCTCTGCAAGTTTTTAGCGCGCATGTCTCTGAGGCTCTTTCCACTTTCTGCAGCTCGGAATCTTTCTACCATGCACAAGGAACCGCAGACTTCATCAAAATAATTGTTCGGTGGTGGAGTATAGTTAACGTGAAGACACCAAACAAAGGCTTTCACCACAGGAATATCTTTGAAGAGCCAATCTCTTGTTTGGAGAATGATCCTAAACTTGAATTTTTAAGTTCATTTGTTACGTGGCTTGACGTGTGGGAATTCTACAGACATGACAATGGTGTGCTCACTAAGGAAACGCTTACTGCCTTGAGGCTGTCAGCATATTCACTATCAGAGTTTGCAAAGTACTGCATTGGAGAGCTTGGACACAAGTATGTTCTTCTGGGGAAAATCCAGACTGATTCTCTCGAAGCCCGGTTCGGCCAGTACAGACAGATGGCAGGTGGTCAGTACCACATATCTATCCGCCAGCTCTACGAAACTGAGGGGAGGATCCGCCTTCAGAATACACTCCCAGTGATGAGTGCAGATGCTCTCAGAGACATTGAAGACACAAATACAGCAAGTGACGCGAGCAAGTCGTATAACATAAGCGTAACAGACGCTGATCTCAATGGACTAACTGCGCAAGTGCCTGTCATTGCATACGTTGGCGGTTATTGTGCGCACGCAGCGCTTAAGGTACTGAAATGTGACTCTTGTAAGCTCAGCTTAACTGTGCCAAGATGCGATGTTGAGGTGGAGCCAGACACGCATTCACTAGTCTCTCAATTGGACCGCGGTGGCTTAAAGTTTCCTTCTCCGTTCGTAACAAGCACTGTTATGTATGCTCAAGTTGTAGTGAACAAGCTTGTAGCAGAGAACAATTGCACAAAGTTCTTCCAAGAGTGCAATCAGAAGCAAATCGTCAGGCATTTGACAGTTCAAGCACTGCCAAAGCTTGATGAGGTAACGACTTGTGTAAATGGCCACACATGCGACTTACTTGTACGTTTGATTACGAACTGCGCAACAAATATTTTACTGAATAACCTGTGCAAGCAACGCAATGATGTTTATCGCACAGCAAAGGAAGAGAATGCCAAAAAGGGGAAGGCCCGAGTTCTTGCAGAGAAATAGCTTTTTTTTTCTTGTGTCACTTCCATTCATGTACTCGTTTGCTGTACCGTGTTTAACATTTTATAACAGTCAGCGCTGACTTCTTATTGATGCTAACAGGATTATGTGTAATGTGCGCAGTTTCGAACTCTTGCGTTTGTATCATTGCCGTTTTTTTATTTGTTGTATTGCCTTTGTACCTCTATTTATATGCATGTATAATACGTGTGCCTGTGTAATTTCTACTGCATTGTTCGGCAGCGGCAATGTGGAATTCGATATTTCCGTAAGCAATAAATCATTTTTTTTTCAGCGAGCAATGAGCTTGTGTTGTGAGAAACTGAAAACTCGCCGGCCGGCTGAGCCAGCCGAGCGAGAGGGAGCCGGCGGGTAGTGACGTATCCTACGTCATCTCACGTGACGCGCAGGCCTGAAAACTTGTCTAGGAGGTGTTGACTAAGCCCCCTCCAAACACATGCAATCAAGATTAAGGAATTGGGTCAACCTTGGCGACAGACACCACCTGCCTAGCCATTGCTAAGCAGCCTCTCTGTGCTCTCGGCCATGACTCAAGGAATGGGGTCAACCTGGGCGACAGACACCACCTGCCTAGCCATTGCTAAGCAGCCTCTCTGTGCCCTCGGCCATGACTCTGGTGACTGTAGAAGTGGTTGACGGCCTTCATATTACTACAGTGTTCTGGTTCGCATATTGGGTGTTTCCCTACTTCATGAAAGTGGCCGGACGCGGGACGGCGGACGTGGGAGGGACGAACAGAGCCCCAAGCATAAGATGCTTCGCATCTAATAATGTTTAGCTCCCCAGAGAGAGAAGTTAACTTAGGACCGACTGTGGTATTAATTTTCTTATTTAATTTAGCTATAATTTAAACTACAGTTGTATGCACGCGTACAGCATCGCAAAAGAGAGTTCGACCATGAGGGATATTCCAAGATTTCATGGTGAGATTACCACTATTGACCTTTTGGGCCTTCCTCAGCGGTGTATGCTTATACTTCTTGTTACGGAGATTACAGAGTATCTTTTTGTAGCGTTGTCACCCTCTGCTCCCTTTCTGGTGTCTTTATTTGTACTGCAAACCATACCACTTTAGGCAGCACGCGCTGTTTAGCCTCATTGCACACGATTTCTCTGCCTCATCTTGACCATATCGGATTATAGTACAAAATAACATTCCTTAGGAAAGTGCACTCTAAGCCGCAAAGGACGGAAATGGGAGTAACTGCTGCATTTCGTCACTGCAACGAACAGTTAGTCCGCGGGAGGATTAACTGCAAGACGAGGGTGCCGTGTGCAAGATGAGGGAGGAAATGTTAGGCCAGAGGGAGCAACGCTTACTCCCATGGAACTTTTCCGCGCAACGGCGGCCTTGAATGAATGGTCAGCGTGCGCGTAAGGAAATAGTCCGCTGAAGAAATCAACTGTTAAAGGAGTCCTGACACAAAAATTTTCGCCCCGCGTTTTTTTTGCTGCAATGTGTTGCTGGGGGCCTGTTAGTCATAACACGGCACATCGTTTGCTGCCGCGCGCGACAGATAATTAATTACAAGCTTCTCATTACCGGCACAGCCTCAGTTTCGGTTTGACAGAGCTCCAAAAACGACAAGCCGCCGGGTGCAGCTATCACCACCTAGCGAGTGAAACGCTCGGTCACGTGAGCACACAGAACACTGACGCACTTCCGCGCGGTCTGCATCGTCAGCTTGCATTCGCTTGTCACATATGCTGCGTGATGTCGTCGCCGTTATCGTCCTCGCTGTCGTCGTCGGGCTCATCGTCTTCTGATGGCGACGATTTTCTTGCGGCGGGGATGGAATGAATTTTCGGCGTGGCGAATCACTTCAGGTTTGACCCGCTGGCGAGGAGTGCTTCGTCGGGAAGCGGCAGCGATACCAGCGACGACGACCACGATGAACCTCGCGTCGGCAATGTACGACCCGACACATTCGTGCACAAATTTTCTGCAGGGCAATTCATTTAGCCAAAGTACGTTTGCTTTTTCTACGTTCAATATCCGATTGAATCACTTGATAACATTGTGATGCCCTTCAAGTTGTTGGTGCCGAAAAAAGCTAGGTAACACCACAGCACGAGACGTGAGCGATGCACAGGGTGGAGTCGGAAGACCCATGTACGCCAAGTCCGGCGCCTGTGTGGTAAATCAGTGCGACTCGAAATGGAGCCCGTAAACGCGACTGTTCTGCACGGGGGGACCAGTCCTGATACTCCTGACGTCCACAAGCGCACACGAACTCGATCCACTTCTGCCGCCGAGGTTCGTCGCGGGGAAACGTATGCAGCGATACGCCTGATCCCGACTTCGACGTGCAGAAGGAAACAGCGCAGAAGGATTTCGGCATTGTGGCCTGTCACTGCAGCCCAGGCAGCACAGGCAAAGCAGTAGTGTCGCCAAACACAAAACTTTCAACGCGCGCGCCGCGGCAGTGCCTCCTCTTGGCCGCGGCCACCAGTGGCGTAAATCCATAAAGACCACAAGGGGGGGACACACATCTTCCAACGGCGGCCATTCGTTTTTACAAATATGCTTTATTTTTAATTATACAAAATTAAAATTATGCATTCAGATATAGTAGTAGTTGTAGTCGTAATAAACTTAATAATAATAATAATAATAATAATAATAATAATAATAATAATAATAATAATAATAATAATAATAATACAGCATGATTGTCGCGGCCCGGTGACAAAAAATAGCACTGGGCATCCAAGCAGCATCACATGATGAAGGTAGTATCTAATACCAACTCGTGGGCAGGCACTAGCATCTCTGCAGCTGCATCATTCGGGTTAAAGTATGCAATAAAAAATGGTAGCACTTTTTGTGCTAACGCATAAAGGTATTTCCCATCGTGCGTACCGGCTAGAAATAGTTTGTTTCTGTTCATTGAAGGTGCTTCAGATTTCAGAGTTGGTTTTACGGAAACTTCGTTGTCCTTGACTGTCAAGAAATTCAAATGTGACGTTTGGAAGATAAATCTCAAGGGGGGGACACTTGCGTGGGGTGTCCCCCCCCCAGCCTCAGCACTGGGGGGGTCAGGGCCCCCCTAACCCCCCCCCATGATTTACGCCACTGGCGGCCACACACTCGCGAGCAGCCGCCGAGCAGTCACCAACAGCGCAGTGGCGAGCGCGCCGAAACATAAATGGCGGCTACGACGTCATCATAACCTGTTGTACCGGCTGCGTAGGGGGGTCACCTCGGGTCACCTCCGAGGGTGTCAGTGCCGAAGGTGCGGCCTAGAATGCTGCATCGCGCACGCGAACTTCAAAATTCTTATAAAATACCTGCCAAGCTTTATTCGCTGTCGACATTTTGCCGATGGTACGCGCATGTACACGGGAATCGATCCAGCATGCTATCTCCGCCGCGAAATTTTGTATCAGTACCCCTTTAACAGTTTGTTTTAGTGTACACGGACATGACAACTACGGCAACTACTACAGGAGTAAGGTAATATCGCTTATATGGCATAGTAATAAGCAAATGTAAGCAAGCTCCCGCACAACAAAACAAAAAAAAATGTGCACGCGCCCAAGCTGTATCCATGCGCGGCGTGCTGTTCTCGTCATAGCGCGGCAAGCTAATCCTCGATGGTGTAGCGGTGTGTTTTGGATGTGTTCTCGTTTCGTGGTTGTGATTGCTGGCACTTGTGGTGCACTGAATGTTCTTCGCGCTGTGGTAAACGTGGTCCGCTACTGGAATGAAGTGCTACGCCATCGAAATGCTACGCGCCGACTGGATATCGCCTAAAAGGTGAGTGTAAACAAGGCTGCGATCACTCGGCGTGATTTTAGCTGTGTGCTGTTGATATGTAACGCTACCCGCTTATTTAACATTCACGTTATTCGCGAACCAAACACTCATGGTTGATGACGTGAGTGCTGTTCCGCCTGCTATAGAACTACAAACATGATGGCTGTGCCATCGAAACATGGTAACCTCGGTGAGGGACATTAGATGCAGCAAGTACAGCTGTTCAATTTTTTTTTCAGCGCTGCACATATAAGCGTTGTTTATCAGAAGTTTTCGTGGTTTTCTGAAAGAACATTCACGTAAACTCCGCTCAATGTCTTCTATTGCAAGATAAACAAGTCATTTGGGAAGATTGGCTGACAAAATTGCAAGTCTAGCTAAAGGATTAGCACTACTAACACAGGCAGTCGGCGACCGCGTCAGCGACTTTGCTCAGTTGTAGCGACGCTAAGAATCATATAGTTTTTCTCTCTCTCAAATTAAGCGCAACCTTTATTGATAAACAAGTGGGCCCACAAGCGTGTCCCAGTGAAAGCTTGAAACGTTAAAATCCAGAACGGGTTTCTTGAGCTTCCCAACACATTTTGAACTTTTCGATTGCATTATGACAGGTTCAGTGAAAGAGCAGTTTTCGTCTAATTTTTAGGCATGCGGCATTTCTAACAGACGCCGTGTGACGTAGCTACAAGTGCACGCACACTTCTGCAGGAAATAATTAATGATTCTGCATTTACTTTTTCAGGGAATCGATGAATGAGAGCGTTGCGCCTCCCGAGAAACGTCTTCAACATCTTGCAGCTACGAACACGCTCTCAGCAGCTGTCGATGGTGCTGTTGCACTTCCTGAAGTCGGCTGGACAGCATCAATTCGAATAAAACATTGCACTTTTCATTGCTTCTCATAGGATGCAGGGAAGCCATCCTATCTTCTGTATTCAACAAAGTTTAATTTATGTGTACGATGCTGCAGAATTGACACGAGTCGTTCAATAACATTCGTTGTTTCGTTAGATGTTTTCGTTTTTCTGACACTAAACAGACAGTTTCGCTGAACGATATAACCAACAGCGTTCTGTACACTAAGCAGCAAGAAAGCTTGACACAGCGACAGGAGCATATATGGGAACGTTTACATATACATACATTCACCAAGGCCGCAAATTCGCTCGAAGCACGCTCGCAGAAAAACCAATCCAGCGCATTTTACATTTTCACGAACGGCAAAACCGAATGGTTGCTTGCGAAACCCTGAAGGCTGAAGCCTAATATAAGGAATCTTGCCACTTTGACGAACATGTCAGAATGCGCACTGTCCAAACGGTGCCTACATATATGACCCCGGTAATTTTTACTCTGCTGCGTACTGGGGCATGGTGTAGTGGTTAGCGTACAAGGCTGCTGATTCAAAGGTCGCGAGTTCGAATCCTGTGTGTTAGTTGTGAATTTTCTGTAGTTTACTTATGAATTTACTTCTGTGTATTGATTGTATATGTCATGAAATGCATATGTCAACCTCTAAATTCTCGGTAATTCAACCAGAAACTGTACTTCATTTTTTTTACCGAGAAGGAGCAACTGTTAGTCCCATCAGGGGGTAAGAGTTCGTCCCTACGCAGTTACCAGGCAAAAAAGAGGAAGAAATCAGTTACTCCCACAAAGGGGTAACTTTACACCCCAACACTTCGTCCCTCAAAACTACTGAGGACTAACAGATCGTCATCTCACAGTTGCTCCCTAAAGGACGAATCGTTCATCCTTTGGGGAGTAATGGTTGTGGCAACGCAGTTACCCCCCAAAAGGACGAACCACAGACCCCTTTTCGCCCTTTGCGGCTTAGAGTGTGGGGAAACTTGTTTGAAGTGTTCACATCGAGTTGCTCGCCTTTGGAGTCTAAATGTGAGGCCCCGGTAGTTTTCTAACTAAGCTGACGGGAAAGGAGTAACAAATTTGACTACACTGGAACCAACTGGTAGACAAAGTGAAGAACGCGTGCCACTTAAAAAAGTGAAATGAACAATATTATTTTCCCTTTACAGTAATGATGTAGTGACACACCAGAATGGTCATTATTGTCGATGCCATTACTGTGCAGTCGCCATGAAGGTACTGAGTGCCGATAAAATGGCTTAGTATAACGCTCGAGTAAGCTTGTCCGCTGATTGGATTCCAAGTGTGACATCTTTTCACAATGCCACAGTTTACGGACCGGAAGGATTACGTTGCTATTTCATATATGATTGCTCAGTGTTTTCTCTTGGTGGGAAAAGGGACCGGGGCACACCTTTTCCGCAAATCTGGTATAAACCTTGTTTCTTTGACTGGCGTGCGAACGGTTGACGTGAATGTGGTCGGATTCGTTGCGTGGGAAAACGGTGACTTGACTAACTAGATAAAATGCCCAACCCTTTTAGATGTGAAGCATCTTATGGCGAAGCTTAATCCGGTGGTGGTGTGCGGCGTGTCCACCCCTACTGCACATGCGCAAACCCTTTAAAAAAAATGAAAAGAAAAAATCTCCTCTCCCCCCTCTCTCTCCTCTAGGCATCCCTCCCCGCGGCAACCACACCCTCACTGCGTATGCGCCTCCCCTGTCCCCCCCTACGCTCCCCCCTCTCTCCTCTAGGCATCCCTGCCCGCGGTGTCTACACTCCCACTGCGCATGCGCGTCCCCCCCCTCTCTCTGCTCTCCTACGCTCCCCCCTCTCTCACCTCGCGACGCCGACGCAGGCAGCGTCTGCTAGCGAGTTTCTTGGTTGAAAAAAGTCGGCAGATCCCACTTACAGTGGGAATCAATGATATGCGAAGCACGTATCTGGAAGTTTGCTATGTCGCTCTTTAAAATCAGCATAACGTTGAGAGGCAGACGGATGTAGCACACAGTAAACATATGTAGAAATGTCATAAGCACTCACGTTTCTAGGCAAGATCCAAGGGTGTCGAACTGGTTGTTCATAGTTGCGTAACGACGGCACCACTAACGTTAACGCTACCAACAACTGCAGTGGTATACGCAGATATGTTGTTCTTGTATTAGTCCGTGATGGCAGTGACGCACACACACACACACACACACACACACACACACACACACACACACACACACACATACACATTACGAATACGCGTCCACATGTGGAACGGGTTGTTGACTCATCGTTAACCTGGGCACCATCAATGTGAACAGCCAGCACCAAGCAGCAGAACCGGAGTTGGTATCAGATCCGTCCGTAATAGCGGCGACGAGGGGCCTATGTACACTGAAGTATGACGCATAGTTGAGCTGCTGAAAATTTCGGATGTCTCTTATGAATATATGATCGATGGCACCTCCGGTCCGTGTCGTGGGCACGAGGTCTTTGGAGGCTCTGTGCACGCCGAAAACATCTCTCATGTACTGCATGAACCAGGCGTTGTTGGGTTTCGACACATCCACATTGAAGTCCCCGGCAATGATGAGCGGCATGCTCCTCTCGGCAGAGATATTGCAGCAAGGAGTCACCCCGGTAGTAGCGTAGTTGCCAAGGGACGTATATAAGTAGCTTTTCACAGACTCCTTTTGCGCTCCAGGGCTCAAGTAAATGACGGCGAGCGCAATGTGGCTGTCGTTGTAATTTATGTGCGCAACACAGACGTCACCGACTCGGCTGCTTGCGTCTGTGTCTTCGGCGTCTGATGGTTGGCGCAGTGCGACGCTGCTAATGTTGAAGTTGCACATTGACATGTTCTGATAGATGGCAACGCCGGCGCATCTGCAATGAGGGCGTTTGCTGTGGACGACAGACTGGAATCCCATGATGGAAATGGGATTTTCGCTCCAGGTTTCAGAAAGGAGCAGCACGGAAGTTTGCTTGAGCACAGCGTCTTCTTCAAGGTCGAGCACGTGCGCGTGCAGAGACTGGATGTTCAGAGCGGCGAGCGTGAGGTGTTTCATGTGATTGTGGCGCCGCACGAAGGCGTCAGTCTGGTCCAGGACAGTATCCAGCCGCCTTTTTTGCTAGCCGGGTCACTTCGTCGGCAAGTTGTCTGTCGATGGAGCCGCGCACGTGATGAAACCTGAAATCACGGTTTGCGTTGGTGAGGTATAGGCCGTCTAGGCTGGTAGCCCTGGACAGTGCCACGTAGACCAGCCTCAGGGGATGGCGCCTGTCGTATTCCTAGACTACCTCGGCGTACGTCGCCCCTTGCGACTTGTGTATAGTTATCGCGTTGGCTTGCGCGAGGGGAAACTGCGTCAGTTTGCAGCAGATGCTTTGCCTTGCGTAGATCGTGGTGGTGGTGGTTCGCAGTCCCACGGGCACCCATCGCGATTGTATCAAAAGGGTTTGCGGCCGTGACGTGTTTCATCCTAGCTCGTGCGACGATGCCTACTGCAGATGTCGGAAACTCCAGCCACAGGCGCACGAGGTTGGCGTGTTCGTCATGCTCGATATGCCGTAAGGTGCCCATGTTTCCGTTAACAAGGCCATCGCTGACGTCGATGTTGGCAGTGATCATGTAGGGCTTGCCGACGCTCAGACAAATCGATGCCGGCAGGCCCCCCATGTCGCTTGTGTTCATCTTTGCCATCTTTGACAGGGTATGTGTATACTCTTGCTCACCCTTATAGCCGGTGATCTTATCGCAGGCGGGATGGCGCAAAACGTCGTCCGCATCCGCGAGACAATGGGCGTTGTAGCGGTCGACATCCGCGTTGCTGTAGAACAGCCTGATGCCGTTAGGGCACTTTACGGCGGCTTCCTCAAGTGGCCCAAATCGGCTCTCAATCATCCTGACGTCATCCTCGCTCAGCCTGAGACCATCGCCCAGTCTGGTGAGAAATGACGAGAACGCTGCATCGTTTTGGCGGACAACGCGGACGAGCGGATGGTAGTCGAGAGTCTTCCAGGGATGTTCCGTCTTCAGCTCCCTCACTTGTCTCGCGCTGCGCCTGTACACCTCAGTGGCCTTGATGGGAGGCAACTGGCGGAGGTCAGCACACATGTAGACGTCGAGGCCTCCGAAGGGTTCGTCAAAGTTCTGCGTGATCTGGCGGAGCCTGTCGTCCACTTTGACCAGCACCTCGGAGCCCATCATGCTGACCTCGTCTACTAATATTGACTTGACGTCCCTGAAGGCACACCGGTAGGTATTTAGGTCGCTGTGACGCAAGCCTCCATCATCCTTCTTCATGGTTATCTTGAGCGCCGAGTGCACGGTGACGCCCCCCGATAGCAGTGGCGGCCTTCCCCGTTGTTACCATAGCGACATATGCGTTGCTTGCAGGAACCTGGGTTCGTATAGAGCCGGTTGTAGGTGTCCTTTAAGAGGTTAACAGTAAATGTCTTGCCGCACCCCGCTGGCCCCGTGAGGAAGACTCGGATGGGTTTCTTATCGGGCAGCTGCGAGCGATGGATGACCTCTAGCAGTAGTGAGCGCTGCTCGTGGTTTGTGAGGCGCATGGCGGCACAGTAGTCCTAACGTCCTGTCTGGTCCTCACTACACTGCATGTGTTTCCTGCAGCACATGCGGAAGTAGCATGCGCGATGTCAACATTTTCGGGCCGGTCCACCGACAGAACGCTTTCTTCACGTACCGCAGTCTGTTCTTGCTGTTGGAGTTCGTCGACGTTTTGTTGCAGAAGCTCGCGGCACATCTGTTCGAGGTCCTCCTCAGAAATGTTTCCCTCGAACTGTTTCTTTTTTGCCACAATTTGGTCGAGGTGGGTCTCGTAGAGGGGATCTAAAATTGTCCAACACATCGGTGCTCTCGCGTCGGAACGGGTGGAAGAGTGTGACCATTTCTCGCATGAAATCGTCCGTGTCGTCTCTTCTATAGGCTGGGTATCGGATGATTCTGGGCACTTTGCGGCGGCGGTACTGGCCGTGCTGAGGGTTGTATGTGTAATGAGCGACAAAGTCCGCGAGGCACACGTCGGCCATTTCTTCGGGGCGATCCTCGTACCTCTGCACCGCGTTGAGCTTCCACACATCAGTGGAGTCGTCTTCTTCATCTTGGAGTTCTCGCTGTAGTTTGCGGACGCGCACTCGCTCGTCGGGGTGCATGGTGGGTATGAAGGCAATTTGGCGGCTGGAATCAGACATGCCAAGACGCAGGAGGATCCACGCAGCTTCTTGAGTGCTCATTTCTACACCGTTAAGCACACGCACACCGAGCTCAGATACAAGCTTGCCGAGAGCGAGGTTTGGGTGGTGCTTCTCGATGTCTGCCAGTGCAGCATGCAGGTTTGAAAATCCGCGGTTGGACTTGTTCGCGTAGTCCACCACATACGCCGCGCACGAATAGGCATCCACAATCAGCTGAAGGTCCATGTTGGAATTCAGGACGGATGCTATCCACGGATGAAAGGCATTCACGAATCGCTGGTGGGGCTCTCTCTTGATAAATACTGTGGGGCGGCTGATGCCTGCCTTGAGCACCCGGATGTATTCTTCTTCTGTGGCAATGCCGTTGTTCAGCCAAAACTCGTCAATTGATGCGTACTGCACTTCTTCTAATTGGCAGTGCATGTCCTTATACTTCTCGCGCAGGGCCGTGAGCTCCAGCGCGTTGCCTTCGTGCTTGAGACTGGGAGCGAGAATACGCGTTTCCCTCATTGGCCAAAAGGGAGCGTTAAACCGGCACACCTTCCTCGCTTTATCGCGCTTGTAGCATGTAAAGGTGTGCTGGTGTATCTGGCAACGCTCGCGCTCAAGGAGGCTGGTATCCAGGCTCATTAGACGGTTCACCAAGGCAACCGAACAAGGCATATCGTCACTCAAGTCCTCCTGAGGTGCCTCGTTGAGCCAGCTGAGAAGGTGTGCGTGTACGCTCCCCCTCTGCTGAAACTCTATTCGCTTAAAGTAGTCTACAACGTGATGATTGCCGAACGGAGAAATCTTAGTGCTCTGCAGAACCATCATGATGACGCGGACGAGTTCGTCGAAGAAGAGGGCGCAAACTACAGGGTCGTTATTGACAAGGCTGGCTTTGTACAACGAGGGCACGTCCTCGACTTTGCGGCGGCGCTCCTCGACCGGCTCCTTGAGTTTCTCTATGAGTTGGAGAAGGTGCTCATTGTGGAGCTCGGACATGCTGAGGGTCATGAAGAGCGTAGGCTTTCCGAGCTGCCGAATCATCGCGAAGACATCTCTCTTCCTCTGTGCCCAGTAATACACGGAGTTCGGTATGCCCCTAAGGAACGCAAAGTCTGAGCTGATGCACTCTTCGACGAAGCTGTGGTCTTCCAATAGCTTTTTCGTAATATTCTCCGTCGCCTGGCAGTTTCTGAAAGTGACGGCCAGCCCAGCGCGTATGCGGAATCGCAGGACTTTCATCGCCATATACACGACGTGGGATGGCACGACACCGCGCCGGTCAGTGCGGCGAATTTCACTTGTCGCCAAGTCGAAAACTGTTGGGTGTACGTCGGCGCTGATGCGTCGGGGGTGCCCGAAGTAAATCTGCGGGAACGAGAGCTCTTCTGCGTGCTCGTCGTAGAGAAGGCTCTGTGGCATGACATTTTCGCCGGGGCTTACGTCAAGGTACGCGGTGTCATCCCATATGACAGTCTCTTGGCGCAGCGTCAGCAGCCGATTTGCGCACACTGGATCATCAATCGCGGCGGCGTCATCCTCCAGGCCCTCTGCCGTCTCCATCTCGTCTGCGTTTGCCAGATCGTTGAGACACTGATCAATGGCCCCCTCCGGCACCAATATGTGATAACGCATGTAAGGCGGGCTACTGCACAAGTAGCTGAGCCACAGCTTCAATTCCGCCTTACGCACCACACCGGATACATACACTGACTTTAGCGCCTTCATCTTTTTTAAGTTCACAAAGATGCCCATATCGTCCGACACGGCACGTGGAAGTGACTGGACCATCCGATCCACTTCCACTGGCACGTTCACCACTTGGCCCACAATTCCTAACTGTCCACCGTGCATGAGGCGGCGGATTCGCATGAATGGTATGCGGGGCGAAACCAGGCGATCGCTGATCTCGTTGAGTGGAGGCAGATGTGCTGGTTTGGGCGGGTAGACGAAGCCGTTGGAGCGTGAGAGTCAGGGCATCTTTCCTTTAGAGATAGTCGCCTTGCAGGTAGCGCACACCCGAAAACTGTGTACGTCTTCTTCGGGAAACAGAGGAACGAGGACAGGAACGAAGCGATCTATAATTTTGGACAGGTCCGACGCGAACCAGAGGCGGTCGCAGACGCTGCATGACGTCCCGAATGAATTATCAAGAACATGCTTCTTGAAATGCTTGTTCGCGCCAGCAAACGAGACAACGGTGCGGGCGATGGCAGGTTGTGCAGAACGATGCGAACGAGACGACTGCCGCATCTGTTCTAAACGGGAGGTGCGTGCGTCGCCTTGTCGCGCCGCATGTTGCGAACGAGCCGTCTGGCGCATCTGTTCCAAGCGGGTGGCGCGTGCGTCGCCTTGTCGCGCCACATGTAGCGAACGAGCCGTCTGGCGCATCTGTTCCAAGCGGGTGATGCGTGCGTCGCCTTGTCGCGCCGCATATAGCGAACGAGTTGTCTGGCGCATCTGTTCCAAGCGGGTGGTGCGTGCGTCGCCTTGTCGCGCCGCATGTTGCGAACGAGCCGTCTGGCGCATCTGTTCCAAGCGGGTGGCGCGTGCGTCGCCTTGTCGCGCCGCATGTAGCGAACGAGCCGTCTGGCGCATCTGTTCCAATCGGGTGGTGCGTGCGTCGCCTTGTCACGCCGCATATAGCGAACGAGCCGTCTGGCGCCTCTGTTCCAAGCGGGTGGTGTGTGCGTCGCCTTGTCGCGCTGCATGTTGCAAACGAGCCGTCTGGCGCATCTGTTCCAAGCGGGTGGTGCGTTCGTCGCCTTGGCGCAGCGCATAGCGACGGCGAGCGCTCTCGGCACGACGCCGTTTGCGTTCTTCGAGCTGTTCAGTTGTGGGAACCTTCTTTTGGCGCGGCATGAATAAAGCAGATTCACACGAAACGCAGAAAGTCACTGTTCAGTTGGGCCGCACATAGTCACTCGAAGGGCACATGAGGGCGACAGCGTAACAGTAAACACTGCGACAACACTGCACAGCCAAACACTGTAGGCATGTAAACTGGCAGCCAGCGCGAGGACCGCGGCGGAATCTTGGCAGGGCCGTGGACACCTTGCGCGATGCGTTAGCGATGCAGTAAAGCAAGAAAGCACAACCGGAAACATCGGGGAAAGGCGAGGAGCAAAGGGCGACGAACGTAATACCAACACCAGCGCATGCTGTGCCGGATGCGTCGGCCTTCTGCCCGTTGCAGAGTGGACGACCTCCTCTCCTACTCCCCTATCTCCTATGCTCGTCCTCCTCCTCCTCCTCTCTCTCTTTATATATCCCCTTTAAGCCCCCCTCCTCCTTCCCGCAAGGCGCTTAGCTATGTCCCCGATAAGGGAGAAAGAAAATCGACGTCAGTTACGTGAGACCCCCCCAGTGGGCCTCGCCAGGTGACGTTGAGTTTACTCGCGTCCATTGTGGACCGAAGAAAGTTGTTTCACCCAATCACCCCTTCGGTGCCAGCCTACCAGCTCTCTGAAAGCACATTAAATTCGTGCAACGGATCAAGTGAACGTAGGCTTGTCGCGCTTCAAACGTGTTGTTATGACCGGCGCCTGGCCCGACAGAGGAGCGGCGTTCCGTGTTCTACAAACAAGTCTCCGATGGACTGCTGGCCCGCTGACAGACGTTCAAAGACGTGTATTGTCCTTCCTAGCCAGGAAGTGAGGCGCCATGCAGTCCGACGCGCAGGGTGTTCGGCGAGACGACCGCAATGGTTTTCAGTCGCGACACCTTTCTTGAGGGGGACAACGAGAGCGCCGCCGCGGATGACAATCCGTCCCGCTAATTGCGTGTCGAGCGGCGGACCTTTGATGCGCAACGAAGTACGAGCATGGGACCCCTCGTCCTGCGGCCTTCTCACGCCCCACCACCTTGGTGCCACTGGTGCAATGCTGTGGCAACACCCCTGTCAGGCACGTATACCTGGGCGGGTGTGGGCGGCCCCCCTCGGAAGTGGCATGTGTCGTGTGATTGGACAGCGCAATTTGGACCTGTTCCGCCATCTAGGGATCTGGGGAAACGGCCGCAAGAACACCAAGACCATGGCATGTAAAACACGCTGTTCATGACAAGGAAGTCATGATTTTCATGATATGACCAGTCATTTATGTTCGTCATACAGTCATATTATCCCATACCAATTTCGGTACTGATCCCAATAACGGTATCGTCAGGAGAGCAAAATGTCCTTCAATACCAAATTTGGTGTATATCAAGCTAACGAAACGGCCGCGAGCGCGCCATGAGCGTGGAATGCAAGTCATGTCGTTCATGACATCTCATGATTTCCATAATACCGCTTGTCATTCATGTTCGTCATACAGTCACGTCACTCAATCCCGAATTTGCTGTATATCAAGCTAACGAAATGGCCGCGAGCGCGCCATGAGCGTCGCATGCAAGTCATGTCGCACATGACAAGTCATGATTTCCATATTACCACTTGTCACTTATGTTCGTCATACAGTCACGCCACTCAATACCAAATTTGGTGTATCTCAAGCTAACGAAACGGCCGCGAGCGCGCCATGAGCGTGGCATGCAAGTCATGTCGCACATGACAAGTCATGATTTCCATATTACCACTTGTCATTTATGTTCGTCATATAGTCACGTCACTCAATCCCGAATTTGGTGTATATCAAGCTAACGAAACGGCCGCGAGCGCGCCATGAGCGTGGCATGTAAATCATACTTTTCATGACAAGTTAGTCATGATTTTCATGATATGACCAGCCATTTATGTTCTTCATACAGTCATGATATGCCATACCAAATTTGGTATAAATCCCATTAACGATACGGCCAGGAGAGCACAAAGTCGTAGGCGGCTAGATAGCTAGATAGATAGATAGCTAGATACGCTCAAAGTCGCCGAAGTTCGCTAAGAAATGCTTCGCATTTAAAACCGACTGCTCGCGCTGCACAAACGTTCACTGGCCACCCCGTATATATGGCAATGGATCTTGACCTGCAAGGTGGTGCCGGTGGGAGATTTCTCCTGTGCGTTGTTGAACAATAAAAAAATTCGCAGCGTGTGCGTTAACTAAAAGCGGACTGCGGGTCTCTGTGTCCAGTCGGAGTCTTCTGTCTCTCATTGCCTATTAGCAGCGATTGGCATGTTCCAGTAGGAAACACCGCTCCATCACTGCGTGCTTTGCGCCTCCCCAGTTTTCTCTCCTGCGCAACGCTGCGATGAGCGCCAGCGTCAACGCCGCCGCCAGTGTAAGCGTTAGCGCCCGCTGCTTCACATCTACACATGGTTCCCTTTAGCGGGAGATGGTGTAATTATTTTTTCAACAGCTTCTTAGCCAAAGTTACGAAAAACGTCTGTTTGCGACGCCTCGTATGATCCTAAGTAGTGAATAATGCAGAGGTAATTTGAAGATGTAGAAAGACAACTGCATGAGTGGGCGGCTGCAGCCCACTCCCGCATTCGTGAGGCACAAATAAATTCTGAGAATACATTTTTTATTGAAAACAAGCCACCATAGTGAGCTTTTGTTGTAGCAAAATGATTAAAACTGTAGAATTACGCCCATTTAAAGCTGATAACTAACAAATTTTCAATACAGTTGGGACCACACTTTTGCTACTTCGCTATTTCTAAAATGACACCTTTCTAAAAAAGTCGCTCGTTTAGCTGCATTTTTCATTTTTAGACTACATGGAAAAAGCGATCATTCGCAGAAATGCTGCAAAGATTTCGTTGTATATTAGATACATTTCCTTAAGTGTGCAATGGGAAGTGCGCCCATGTGAATCGATGATGATGAGGATGAACAAACTTTATTCAGTTCGCAGAAAGATCCCCCCTCCCCCCTTTCAGAGGAGGGGGGGACCCAACCTAGACGACGGCCATGATCCTGTGGGCCCTGGCGGCGTCTTCGGCCTGCCGTATTAAGCGAGTTATTTTTTTTTTAGGCATGCTTATCATTTTCTCGTACTTTTTTCTATTTTATTGTGAGCATAAAGAAATCATCGCTGTAAGTAACAGTGATGTCTAACAAAACCAGCAGAAAAAAAAATTATGACGCAACGTTTTTAGTTCGTGTTACGTAAGGGAAAGCGGGACGCCCGCGCCGCCACCTTCATATTTTTGTTTGGCACATTTGACAGTGCTTTTGCAAATAAAATTTTCTATTCCGGAAACTTTGAATATGCCCACATAAAAGATAAAAAAATTACACTATCTCCCGCTGAAGGGAACCATGTGTAGATGTGAAGCAGCAGGCTGGGAGGCAGCAGGAAGGAGATGTGAAGCAGCAGGAAGGGAGGCGCATGCGCAGTGAGGGTGTGGTTGCCGCGGGCAGGGATGCCTAGAGGAGAGAGAGGGGGAGAGGAGGCTTTTTTTTTAATTTCTTGAAAGGGTTTGTGCATGCGCAGTAAGGGTGGTCACGCCGCACACCACCCCCGGATTAAGCTTCGCCATAAGATGCTTCACATCTAAAGCATGGTTGATCCCTCCATGATAGTATTTGTTATAGCACGAAAGTAAAACGTGTCCATACAGAAGTACGTAGTTATGTTTACAATAGACATGGTGCAAGAGACCTTGCCCAATGTATATAGCTGTTTGGCAGCCATAGCTCCCTTTAACGTTCATTAATCCACGTTGACGCTTGGTAGTACATGTCCATCCCGACGACCAACGCCGAAGATCAATGATTTAAACGAAGCCTTGTGGTAGCTGTAGTAATTAACAATAGGGGCTTGAAGGGTTCGAGCCGTCTGGTCAAAGACGGGAGGCAGCCACTGAAGGCGAATCTAAAAAAAATAACATTTATTTGTGGTAAGAACTTGAAAATATTAAGCGCGCGGTACCTCTCCTACCATCACCGTATGCAACGCCCGGCACACACTGCGCACATGTTCGCTCCCTGCCAGTCCCAGTGCAGCGTGTCAATGCCGCTTTTGTAGAGAACATGTGGGCAGCGCACAAACCCACTACGCAGCACGTGTTGGTGTATCGCTGTATATAAATAGCTCGCCGTTTGAACGCTTAAGGACGTGCGCTTTCCTGGCTCAGCGGTTAGCGCTGCGCTGCAGAGCGACAGGTCCCTCGTTCGATGCCACTAATCGGAAACATTTTTCTGAATTATTTTTCTTTGTGGCTTGTATAAATATATAGATACAGATACATATACGGTACATTACGGCGGCGGCGACGGCAAAAACCAGCCGAGAGTGTCCATATAATTGCTATCGCAATAAAAAGTCACATACAGTTGCGCCACAAGGCGAAGCAATGAATGCGATAGCAACAAATTGGAATGTCAAGCGACGAATGGCAAGCAGATCGAAGCTTGCAGCGCGCTGCTCACGCACACATGATGCACGAAAACCACACGGACAGGACGGGAGTGAACTAACAACGTAGGCACACTATAACTTCTGGATACTTTGGAGCTAGCCTTGCAATCTTTCATTAACATCATAGGTCGCAGTCTATTTCAACTGAAACAGCCAAAGTCGAACAGTAGTCTGTGCAAGATCGCACATTGAAGCCTTCTCTGTATGCGCGGTGAACGCTGCTACGCATGCGAGCGTATTAATTATCCTTCCCTTGCCCTATGTGCGACATCCAACCTGGTGGCCGCGGTTATCCTCCGTACCCCTCTGTTGCGTCTCTCTCTCTCGTTAACTGCTGACCACGGAGGACTTGCTTGTAAGCGTTGAATTAAAACCGGATTCGCGCCGCCAAAGTTGTCCATACTGTGATGACTAAGAGCGGCATCTGGTCCTAGAGCGCGGAGAGCTAGCGAAAGGAAGCAGAGGAAGACGACGGGAGATTCAGAACAGTATTATTATTTTTATACATTTGAGCGAACATCAAAATTTCATATAAAATTTGTAAGGTTTTTATTATTTAACCTCCATTATTCTAAACTTTCATAATAGTGTATAAGACCACTCAATTCTTGGCCAATCCTCACAGTGGGTGTGAGCCACAGCAGAAGGTTAACAAGAACAAGAACAGCCGGCCCAGCGTACGGGTGTTGTCTCTCGTCTCTTCCTTATTCATTACAATGGCGCAGCCTACAACGAAAACCGGACCTTGAAGCTGAAGCCTCCTGTCTTCGTGGGTCGTCGGCGTTGCGGATCTCTCCATCGAAGAACGTCGTTCACGCTTCGTTAGCGATGGAGCCAGCTACTCGACTGCTGCGGCACCTACCCATCATACCATCCGTGGACGGCGTCCATGCCTCCTCCGTGGTTCCAGGGTACCTTGACAGGCACCACGCTACCACCTTCCTATCAGTGTGCGCACGGGCTGCTCTCGTCTGAGAACGTCGCGCACGCCTCCCGTGACGTACATCCCGTGCCCACAACTTTTCTAACGTGTGAGCCTCTAAGGGACGCTGTTCAGGCTTTCTTGGACGTGCGTGTCGCCGCCGTGAGTACTGCTACCACGGCACACACCGCGGATGGCGTCAATGCCTCTTGGGTGGTACCAGAGACCGACGTGACGGGAAACTTTTCACCACGTTCGTCTGAGAAGGCGCACGGGCTCCTGTCGTTTGGGAACTTCACGCACGCTTCCCGTGACACGGATTCCGTGCCCAAGGCTCTTCCAACGCATGAGTATCTCAGGGACGCCGTTCACGCTTCTTTGGCGTACCCCGGCGCCGCGAAGGCAGCACGCGGCCTCCTGTTGCCGGGCACCACTGCTCAGACTTCCCGTGCCGACCACCTGTCACTTCGGACTCCATCGGCGCCTGATCTACTGAGGGGTGGTGTACAAGCTCCCTCTTACAAGCAACCCCCCAACCGCAAGCACAACCAGCGCATCATGCGGAACCTCGGACAGCGCCGCGCAGCTGCGGCATACCATCGCGCGACTACGCGTCACGGTGAACGCTTTGACAGCGTCGAGCTCTACGCTGTTTCCTGCCTTCATGCCGGCATTGAGCGCCGCCAACGCTACGCTGGATGTAGCCGCCTCACACGATCTGGAGGCCAGCCCACCCGAGCAACGCAGAGAGCTCCGGTGCCTTTCACGACGACGCCGACAACTGGGTAGCGAAGATCAACGCTCTCGGAGCTCGCGAGGCTTGGACGGACCAACAGAAATGGTGCGTGGCCATTGACCGCCTTCGAAATGGCGCCGCGTTGTGGCATAGGTATGAAGGCGTCAGGCAGCGGTCCTGGGCGGACTGGAGCTCCAAGATCATCGCCGCCTTTGGACGGATTGACTACGACCTCACTGCCACCGCCCATTCCAACCTCGCCGCCACCGAGGATGGTCCTCTCGAGAGGCACCACCTCGAGGCCGCTACTGCGGAACGCAGCTTATCGAGAGCAAGCTTCCCAACCTGTTCTCATACCAACACTGGACTCAGGCAGTACTGTGACGCTGCGCCGGTGTTTGACACAGGACCACGACGGCAAGAAGCCGTGTCCACATTCCCTCCACGGGAGTTGGTAACGCGGGCCCCAATATCATCTTCCCTTGGGGACTTGGACGTGCCGGCGCCTCTCGTGCTTGATACGCTACCAATTCAGAGAACGGACAAGTCCGTGACAATCAGCAACGTCTTCTCAGACTCGTCGCAGCTACATCCGCGTCTTCAAGGGCAGTCATTGGCCGCATGCGCCGATGTTCACCTCGAGCTAAGTGAGTAGGAAAATGCAGCAAGGGAATCCGAAAGAACGAGAAGCACCATGAAATTGGGGGACTAGACGCATTGAAAGGACAGGACCCGCAGCACATCCTCGGAGACTTGCAAAGGATCGATGAAATGGGGCAGAGCGTGCCCAACCCACTGATGTCGGGCGAGGTTCTCCGGGACCAGTGCAAGAATGTTGTCCAGTCGCTAATCCCATCGCATGTTTACGTATCATCATCTATCCTCAAGCACCGCACGCTGCAACCCTCAACGAAGGTGCCCAGTATGTCGCGCGGACGGGGTGCAGAGCCGTCGGACGTTGATGGAGTAGAATGTACGCGTTCCACTACTAACGTACAGAGAGCGGCGAACCAACGGGGCGGCTTCTCAGTTTCGCTGAAGCCACGATTCTTTTTCCCCACAAATGTACTCACCATCCTTCCGGTGTTGGTAGTGATGCGGACGAAAGCGAAAAGCAGCACCGAGAAGCCGCGCCCACCACGGTGCTCCCTCGGATGCTGTTCCGGCGATCCCGTCCTCGTATTCGGCATCTGACATTTCCTTTGCGGCATAGTCAAGGTCGGCCACCCGATGCATCTTTGACAGCTTACATGACGTCGCTGCGTGGCCCAGAACGACCACCACGAGGCAGCCAGTCTCGCCCACCAGAGACGCTTCTCGCAGATCCGCAATCCAGGTTGCAGTGTGATCGGGACCGACCACCACGAAGCAGCCAACCCCGCCCACCAGAGCAATTGTCGGCAGCTCCGCTTGTGCGCAGTCATGGCCGAATGTGATGACTAAGAGTGGCATAGTGGTCCTAGAGCGCGGAGAGCTAGCTAAAGGAAGCAGAGGAAGACGACGGGAGATAAAGAACAGCCGGCCCAGCGTACGGGTGTTGTCTCTCGTCTCTTCCTTATTCATTACAATATATAATGTCTAGCTAGCTGAAAAGCAAAGGCGTCGTCTGATAAATGCAGAATTCCTCGACTTTGTAGGTGTGCCTGCACGACCGGCACTGCCCTGTCACTTGCTTTTTTCAAACGTGCCACTTTTAACTAAAGTTTTGGCCATATCGGCTACTATATCAAGGAATGACGTGCTTGAAAAATATATGTGTTGTGTTAGTGATAAATCTCTTCACCAGGCGTATTGTCAAGACCATTAGTGCTTGGTATTACGGTGGGAGGATATGAGATCCAACAATAACAGGAAGTTTGCAGCATTGTCCAGGTTGTTGCGGTAAAGCTTCCATTTCGGTCTCAACTCCGGTATCAGGGGGCTCCCAAGTTTACCTTAAGGGAGTTGGAATAAAAGCCATTGGAGCGTTTCTCTGTGTCCAACGTGAGATGCTTCATGCAAACAGAAGCGCCATGCTGGTTAAATAGGCTACAATGGCTCCAAACGTCCCGGCTCGCTGAAGGAGCTTTGCGGTAGGGCTCGAGTGGCGTCCTTGGAATACGTAAAAAAAGCAATGACTAAACGAAACCTCCTGAACAAGAAACGTACAAGTCCAACAATATCAAAGAGTGCTAATAAGCTAATGGGACTTGCAGTAACCGCTGTTTTTTATTCCGAACTTTTTGACCACTGCGTAGCCCACAGACCTATGTATAGGACGCTGAAGTGATGAACGAACGGGGTAGTTTCTATTTGTTCGGAGCCTTTTGTATTGTCATGACATCCCATTCTCCCATATTTCTGCGGGTATGAAACGCGGGCAGAGCGGAACGCAGATCACTGGAAGTAGGTGCTTATTTATGTTTGTCTCGGTATTCTACTACCCACTTCAGTTATGTTAAGAGAGGATTACGTAAAGCAGTGACTGGAAAAAAATACTATTTGAGAGCTGCAGAAAGGGGATAAGAGTCACAAGATCGTTTGTTGGCCTTGTTGGTTGGGTTTGCGCTCAGTCTAATTCAAGTGGAAGTGCCACCCGTCCTGTCCTTGTGTGTTTCTTTGCTCTATGTATGTTCTACTTCGTGGCTAAAATATGTCAACAAGAGTCACAGCTTCACCGCTAGGCTAAATAAGTCGAACCGATAGGAACGAATTGTAACGTTATACAAAGTAACGTTGTCAACCAGCTTTTCTGGAACCCATCTGCCATAACAGCACAATTTATGTCTGTCTTTAACTAATATGACATCGTAAAGCGAAGCTGAGGGGGGAGCTTCAGCGATGAAATACAAATCAACACAAAGCTAGCTTAACACGGGCATGGTTTAGCATAGACGTAACTTTCTCTCCACGTGACCACCCGCATATATAATACCTCATACTCGCCTTACCTCCTCCACTAACTCGCCTTCGCAGTGCTTTGCTATACCATCGCTTCTCCTTTCCCTCTTCACACTCACGTTCTTTTCTCACCCCTCGCTACGCCAACTTATTCATGGCTATGCTTTGCTTCACCTTCTACCCTCTTGCTTTATTTCCTATTCATCCCCACTTCACTTTCTCTTCCTATTATTTTATAACATTAATGACAACGCTATGCCCTTTCCTCACCACTCGTTTCAGTCCTCCTAACCAACACATCACTGCCCTCACCCTTATTTCCATTTCTCTCTCATGTGTTATACTATACACGACTATGCTATGCCTTTACACTATTCTCCTCTTCTCACACTTACATCGCTCCTCACCCTCATTTTCCTCTACCTCCCTTATTATGGTGTGCATGGCTTAACCTTTCCCAGCCTCCTCACCTTTACTTCCTTCCTACACTATACTATACATGCCTGTGCTATCATTTTACCCTCTCTCCTCCTCCTCTTCTTCTTCACATCACTTTTCCTCAGCCTCACTTCTCTTTGCCACTCCCTTGCGAGTCTTACATGGTTATTCCATGCTTCACTTTATTCTCTCCTCGTCCATGTCCTCCGCAGTGGCGTACCAACTTGTTCGCGAGTGGGGGGAGCAAGCATGCTCCCATTCCATCGGCTGTATATCCTCCCGAGTTCCAGCAATGGGAATTTGTCCAATATATTGGACAATGGAACTCAGCGCACAACTGCTTTCGAAGCGCTTGGCTCCTCCTTGGAAGCACGTTTTTAGCTGCTACTGGGACCCATGCTGCCATTTAGCAAGTATGGCCAAAGTCGCGGCGTTTCTCGCCTTTCCAGGATTGTTGGAAATCGCGCGACTGAGCACGAGCGACTTTTACGGGTGTTGGAAAAATTCCGGGACTCACTCAATCACAGGACGGTTGGTTGAAAGCAGTTTTAATAAGTTGAAAGGTAAGAAAGTTCAAACGAAAGAGTACAGAACTCACGCACTTGAGTTCATCGCACGGGGGGACACACACAGCGTCCGTCGAACCTTCGCTCCTTCGCGCTCACACACGCACACACAACCGCGCTGTCGCACGAACGCGCACTGACTCTGTATGCCCACATTGTCTACCAGGCTCGTCTTAAGCCACTGTCCACTAATCGTGGTGCACAAGATGGGTGGCGCTAGCTACCCGCTAATAAAATTGCTAACACTCCGCCGTCCTGAAATCCTTAACGTCCTCGTTAAGGCAGTTGCAGAAATAAACGAATGTCAGCTGTTCTACAGCTCGCAGTCGCGTAGTCTGGCAGGCACTACCCGTTGTCTTCGGTAATCACCAATGGGCCTCGATACTTCGCTTGTGTTTGGTAGGGTTTCCCGTGTGCTGGGGCGCTGCCTTCAAAAACACCACATCGCCCACGTCATACATTCCTGCCGGGTAAGGCCGATTGTCGTATGCCTGCTTCATTTTTGCTTGTTTTCCCAATAACTGTTCTCGCGCAGTGTCTTGGAGCTCACGTGGGTCATTCCAAGCGTTTTCTTCGTCCATTGTCGCTTCTTGCAGGGCTAACCCCGAAAAAACGGGCTTGTAACTATGTACCACTTCGTAAGGGGTCTTTCCCGTGCTCTTGCTCACAGCGTTGTTTAAACTGCACTCAACATAGTTGAGGTTTGCATCCCAATCACGATGTTCTGGGTCTTTCATTGTCGTAGTGATGACGGGCAACACAGTGCGATTCACTCGTTCCACTTGTCCATTAGCCTGAGGATGGCGTGCCGAGTTCAGAACATGTCGGGCGCCTCGTGTCGCACAAAACTCCTCCAAGGCTCTCAGCTGTAGTCTTTGGTCACTTTCATAAGGCTCCAGATCAGCAAACGGACAGTCACTACAATGCCAAAACCGCAGAGAGCTTCCCACTCTTGCATACGTGATGTAAGGCAACTCTGTGAATGTCCTTCCGACCAATAAATCGACATATTGAGCTTCATCTGGGACTATCAGGATGGGTATATCCTTTACCAAAACACCATCGATGCGTATATCGGCCTTGCATCTGCCAATGCTTTTTGCCGCAGGCACAGTGATATTTCCAAAACCAAACAGGGCTGTTGTCTCGGGGACGATTTCTAAGCCACATCGCGCTGCTGCGGAGGCACGAAGGAGACAGCCAGAACTGCCTGTGTCAATGAGTCCAACAACAGTAAACCTTCCATTCATAGTGACTTCCGTCAGCAAAGCGCTTGCAGTCTTGATTTCACGTGCTCGCTCTGTCACTGTGTTTGCTTCGTTGCGCTGCAGTACCACGTTGCAGTGACGCTGTGTATGGTCTGTTCCATTGCAGCGAAGACACTTCATCCGGCCGCGTTGGTTCCGGACAGTCTCTCGCTATATGACCGTACTGGCCACAGTTGTAGCACTTTCGTTCTCCCTTTTCATTAATCAGAGGGGGTCGCTTGTCCTTGGTACTGCCCTCGTCGATAGATTTTCTTGCATGCGACGTGCTCGCGTTCTGAGCACGTGTTTCGTCACTCGCCCCACTGCGGTCACGCGCTGAATCAAAAAATGCCTGCCTCTCACGCTCAATTCTTTCGAATTCTTGAATGTCGTGCAGGATGTCATCGTCGTCTTCATGGCTTTTTCCGAGCAACATCGTGCTGAGTTGTTTTGAACGTAGTCCTGTAATGATCTGCTCACGTGTGTCCCAGAAATCCAAGTTCGCCTCCTTGCACAACCGCACCTTGGCGTAGAAATAAACCACCGAGCTTTTGTTGCGCTGTTGGACGCGCTCGTACATTTTGCGCCAGCGTTCCGCCGCACGCGTCTGGCTCACAAAGGTTCGTCGAAAACGCTCTTCGAAATCCCTCCAAGTCTTGATTTCGGATCTCCTTGAACGCAGCCAGTCTCTCGCCGGTCCGGTCAAACGGGACTTTGCGGTCTCAAGGATGAAAGGCTCAGGCCAGCTGTGCAGCGTCGCGGTCGAACGAAGATTCTCAATCCAGTCCCTTGCTGAGGGTGCGTCGTCGCAACCGTCGAAGCTTGGTATGTTGTTGCTGAGATCGGGCATTACCTGGAACGCAGCGATTCCACCGGGCGTTCCTGCGGACACGGGCTGTGGCGTCGCTGACGGAGCCAAGCGCTCGAGCAACGCCGTTAAGACGCGGTCCTTTTCCATCAGAGCGTTCAACTGTTCGCGCACGGTAACACCATCGCTTCGGTCAGCACTCACGGGAGAATCCGCCTCACGCATAGTCTCAGTCGTAACACCACTCTCGTTGCTGTCGGCTGGGGTGCCTCCACTCCGATGTCCTTGGCTGTTCATGGTGCCGCTCAGTTCGTTAGGCTTGGTAATCCTAATCCCACTTCTGAGATGTTGGAAAAATTCCGGGACTCACTCAATCACAGGACGGTTGGTTGAAAGTAGTTTTAATAAGTTGAAAGGTAAGAAAGTTCAAACGAAAGAGTACAGAACTCACGCACTTGAGTTCATCGCACGGGGGACACACACAGCGTCCGTCGAAACTTCTTTCCTTCGCGCTCACACACGCACACACAACCGCGCTGTCGCACGAACGCGCACTGACTCTGTATGCCCACATTGTCCACCAGGCTCGTCTTAAGCCACTGTCCACTAATCGTGGTGCACAAGATGGGTGGCGCTAGCTACCCGCTAATAAAATTGCTAACACGGGAGCCGCCTAGGCAGTGGGTCAATTGTGATAGGAATTCTCGCATGTGTTAACGCGTACTTAGGCATCAATTTCTGTTCGTAAGAACTTAGAAAAACACTCAAAAGCGCATATTTGTGTGCCCCATACCCTCTGTTCCCAAAAAGCTCCCCCCTAGAGCCTCACTGTTCAATATGTTGGACAACATGCTGCGGCCAAGTAACATGAAATACAGAAAATCTACGTGACACTTTTCGCCTTTGCACTCAGAAGAAGCGTTTTGCATGTTTTTAAAAAAATTCATGTCACTAAATTCACATCTGGAAGCCAGGAGGATATATATATATATATATATATATATATATATATATATATATATATATATATATATATATATATATATATATATATATATATATATATATATATACGTAATAAAAAGTGTGGAAAATGTGGGTGATTTGTTTCGGTCTGTGTATACTAGTTGTGCAGACGGCCCTGTAGCACAATTTGCCAACGATACCACAAACTGCTGAACGGCGTCCATTTACCAATGGGCACGCTTAGCAAGCTCACATCGTAAAGCGAACTCAAGAATCGGAGCCTTGACATTAAAGCAACAAGACCTTCGACCACTCACGAGCCGCTGCCATACATCTAGCACCTTGCCGCTTCCTGCGACAAGTGTCAGCTGCAAGGGCGACCCCGTGCTTTGCGGCGAAGTGGCAACAAAAGGAATGCAAGGCGCTATCTGAGGACCAAATTCAAAAATTGTGACCGCGGCGGCCTTCCTGGTAGTAACGATATGTATCATTCAATAAAATGTTCTTAATGCCTTAAAGCTGCTAACTAGCATTAGTATCTATAGTAGGTAGCAATGACTGCACCTATTCTTTTCGTTATTTGATAGTGCATTTGTTGCACATATTCGGATTCGCGTATATACTGCGTTTGAAGAAATGTCTCCGAAATCCTCGAAAATCAGAAAATCAGATCGGATCAAATAACTTTATTCAGCGCCCTGCGAATTGGTGGGATGGGCCTGGACCCCGCCTAGGCTTCGGCCAAGGGTTGCTGGCCCTTGGCAACTTCCTCGGCTCGCTGGACGGCCCAGAGTTGTTGCTCCAGGTCCGAGCTGAGCAACGCAGACTCCCAGCGCGCGCGGAGGCTGTCGCTGTTTAAGGCTGCATCATGGTTATTGTTTATTATGTCTGGACATCCCCATAGTATGTGTTCTAAGGTGGCTCTAGAGTCGCAATGTCTGCACTTGTCTGTCGTGTATAAATCTGCGTGAATTATGTGCAGGATTGCTGGACTCGGGTAGGAACGGGTTTGTAACTGCCGCCATTCGACAGACTGTTTCTTGCTCAATTTCGGGTGAGGCGGGGGGGGAATGTACGCCTCTGCATTCTATGGTGTGCTGTAATTTCGTGAAATGTGGTCATTCGATCTTCCCACTCCCACTCGTCGGTATTGCCTGAGACAGGACTAACCGATGCTCGGTCTGTAAGCCCTCGAGCAATGCGGTGCGCTGCCTCATTGCTACCGTCTGATAGTGTGTGAGCGGGTGTCCAAATGAGATGGACACTTTTTTCTTGATTAATACCTGGTTTTAGAATCTGCAGTGCCTCTGGGGAGATTCTACCATTTGCGAAGCTTCTTATCGCCGTCTGCGAATCACTGACTATAACGTCCGCTTGTGTTTGGGCTATGGCTAATGCGATAGCTATTTGCTCTGCGGTTTCTACGTGTGGCGTACGGATGGTAGCGCTCGTTAAATATTTTCCCTCATTATTTATAACTACGGCTGTGTAGGCGCGCTTATGTCTGTATTTAGCTGCATCTACGAATACGGGGTCCAAATTTCCTTTGCATATCGCGGGACCTGCTTTCCCGTCTGCCCTGATGGTGGGCGGGATGCATATTCTTGGGTATAGGAAGGACGGTTATCACGCCTCTAATGTGTCTGGGCATATCTTCTTTGACGCCATGCTGAGTGTGATACGCAATACCTAGCCGATCCAATATTTGCCTGCTTGTTTTAGTTTTGGATAGGCGTTCGTATTGTGCGATGCGCTGTGCCTCGATTAACTCATCCAGTGTATTGTGTAGACTTAGCTGCAGAAGACTGTCGTTGCTAGTGGTGATGGAGAGTCCTATTGCTTGCTTGTAAATTTTCCTGATTAAACAGTCTAATTTGTATCGTTCTGATGAGTGCCATCGTAGGTACGATGCTACGTAAACCATTCTGCTTATTACGAACGCTTGGACTAGTCTAAGTAGATTGGTTTCTTTCATTCCGCTATATTTGTTGGCTATGCGTTTAAGTAGCCGCATGATTTGAGATGTGACATCGTCTAATTTGCATATGGTCTCCCCATTGTGGCCGTTACTTTCAATAATAAGTCCCAATACTGTCATCCTATCCACTTTGGGTATGGGTTTACCATCTGTTGTAGTGAGGTGAATTTCTGGGTTGTTCTTTTCCTTGTAGTTGCGTGGTTCTCGGCCACGTCGTGATGGATTATAAATTAGGAGCTCAGATTTCTCTGCGGAACATGCCAGCCCGGTTCCTGATAAGTGTTGTTCAACTGTTTCAATCGCACATTGTAATGCGTTTTCAACTTGTCCATCACTGCCATCGCTCACCCATAGGGTAATATCGTCCGCATAGATGGTATGATGGACGCCGTCGATTTTCTGTAAATTTGCTGGTAAGCCGATCAGAGAGAGAATAAACAGCATAGGAGAAATTACTGACCCTTGGGGCGTACCTGCGCTTCCTAGCTGTAGTTCATCGGACTCAATGCCTCCTATTTTAATGCGCGCTTTTATGTTAGTTAGGAAGTCTCGAATGTAGGTGTATACTCGCTGGCCTAGGCCTAACTCTGTTATTCTGTTTAATATTGTTTCGTGCGTAACACTGCCAAAAGCTTTCCTTAGGTCTAAACCTAGGATAGATTTGGCGTTTCGACTTATATTTTCTATGATTTCATGTTTAAGTTGGAGCATTGCATCCTGTGTCGACAAGTTTCTCCGGAAGCCTAACATGGTAGGCGGAAGAACGTCGTTGTCTTCGAGATAGTTGGTCACTCTTGTTAGGACAACGTGTTCCATGAGTTTTCCGACACAGGAAGTGAGCGAAATGGGTCGCAAGTTCTCCAACTGTAGCCGCTTGCCTAGTTTAGGTATTAGCATAATCTGAGCTCTTTTCCATTGTTCCGGTATTGTGCCTGATTCCCAGCAGTCGTTCATATACTTGGTAAGTTGTTCTAGAGAAGCATCATCGAGATTTCGCATCATCTTGTTTGTTATGCCATCTAGACCTGGCGCCGATTTGGTGTTAACCTTTTGTAGAGCTGCTCTTAACTCTGCTTCTCTGATCTCTTCGTCGAGTTGTGCGTTTTCGGTGCCTGTATAATGTGGGTGTGTCGCTGGCTTATCCCGAGATAAATACCGTGCGGCTACCTCATTCCTAAAAGCTTCTTCGGTGTTTTCATATGCGTGTAATATTTTGTTTATGTTTTGTCTGTACGTTGCTTTAGTGTCCTCGGGACTCAAAGGATACCTGAGAAGGGTCCAGGTTCTGGATAGCCCTAACTGTTTATCCATAGAGGTGCATGTTTCCTCCCATTGTTGTTTGCAGAGCTGTTGTGCGTATGTTTCTATGTCCCTGTTAAGCCGGGCTAGCCTTCGTCGGAGCGTCCTGTTGTGTCTCTGGGTTTTCCATCTCCTCAGGAGACCTTCTTTCGCTTCCCACATATCATAGACGTTTACTGTCTACATGTTCCACTTGGGCTTCCTGATGGTTGACTTGGGTCGCTAAACTAACATACCGTTTTAAGCTGCGTGGTCCAGTCTACTATATCTGAAATAGTATTATCCTTTTCTTTGCGGATTTCTCTGAGTTTGTCCCAGTCTACAATTTTGAGTTGCTTGCCCTTAGATTTGCGTGGCCCTGCTTTTATATTGATTTCGAGGATATTGTGATCGCTTCCTAGATCCTGTAGCGTGTTGAGCCACTTTGCATCCCTAATGTTCTTCGTAAAAGTGAGATCTGGCGTAGTATCTGAGGTAACACTAGACCCACGCCTCGTGGGAATCGAAGGGTCTGTTGTGCATCTTGCCATAGGTGTCTGCCTTTGGGGTTTTGACATTTGTATCCACATGCCATGTGTTGAGCATTCAAGACCCCCCTCAATAACCAATAATAATAATAATAATAATAATAATAATACTTTATTAACCTTTTCAAACATGAACAATGCAGTAGAGAATTGGCCTGCCAAAGCCACATTGGGCTTGAGGGGCAGAGCCGACAGACAGCGGACAACAGGAATTGCTTAGCCTAAGACCACACGAATACACAACATTTTTTTCATTTAACCTGCAAAATGTAGAACCGCGTGTACAGCAATGCATGGGGAAATAAAACTTGCTATTACATGTGACGTCACATAGCCTTGTGAGAGTTAATTCGTACTTGCAATAACCACAATACAACAATACAACACCATCAGATTTTCGGTGGTATAGAAGAAAAAAAAATGAAAAGAGATAAGCGGAAAAACCAAGAAGCACAAAAGAACACATGATAAAGCATTGTAACATCATTCGAACTTGTACAGAAACAAAGAAAAAAATAAATTTTAATTCCTTTAGTACGCCGACAGCTATGCGCAGCCTAATAATAAAAAAAAGGAACATCGTTACGCTAAAGATTGTGATACCGCAGCGACATGCACCGAAGGAAAAGTGCAGATATCACGAAGTTAAAGATTAATGCGACGAAGAAGTTGCTTCAATTTGAATTTTGTTTTTGCACGGAAGACACTTGGAGATAGTTGATTTAAGCAAGACGGTATGAAGTAGCTGCGAGTGCGCTGACCATATCTGGTGGAGCAGCGAATCACCCGAAAACGGTTTTTAGGTCGGAGGGAGCGAGAAGGGACGTAAGGTACTTTATATTTGTTGGACCAAAAATGCCTCAGGACAGCAGTCTCAGTCAGAAGGGCATCAAAGTTAGAGCATCGCAGTGCTTTAAAAAGGTCTGTGCCTGAGGGCAGTCTTAAATCATAACTAATTAATTTCAAAATGGAACGAAGGATAGAGTTCAATCTATTTTTCCAACGAATCGCACAGTGACCGAACGCCGTAACACCATATCGAACATAACACCAAGGCTCTACCATTCGCTATAGAGAGGGTCTTGGGGAGAAGTGATCGGAAATTTGGATGTCTATTTCTTGGGTTGCTGTAAACATTAAGAATAAATAAGATTTGATTATTTTTCCTCGAAGGTGTTAACTCGATTAATAAATTCTCTACATCCGCAATGCCTGTGTCATGCTGTACGAACGTATGGTGACGCCTAACTAGAGTGTTGACAACTCTTGTCTCCCCATCGGCACTACAGAATGATCTGTACCCAGTTAATTTGGCCTTGCAATATGTCTCCTGTAACAATATGACATCAGGATGTTCCGTATTAATTAGGTATTGATATAAATTGGATCTTTTTCTACTATAGCCTCGACATTTCCGTTGCCAGATAGCATAATGGTCGTGTCGATCCATGGTGGCAGTTACGGTTTTCCGGTCCCCTCCACCGTAGGTGCCGAGGGTCTCATATATGGCTTACCCGTTGTTTTCATGGGCCCGCCTCCACTGGTTTGAGGTCCCCATGTCTTCATCCAAGTCTCAATGTCGGTAAATCTTGTAGTTATTGCTTTAAATTGTGGTTGAATCTGGGCGATAATAGCCTGTGTAACTTGCTGGGTAATTTGTGCCGCCATTTCTTTAAAGTTTGTATCTAAGATATCTAGTTTGTCTTCTAGACTGTCAATTTTCTTGTCGAGTGCATCCTGCCTTTTCTCAACAGTTTTATTGGACTTGGTCTTTTTAAATATGATCGCCTGGTTATCGTCTGTGGCTTTGCGTTTGGCCGGCGTGTTAGCTTCTTCCTCCCCATCTGCCATCTGTTCTTCCATGCTATCTTGCGATACCCCGCCCGTTTTGAATGCGAAGCATTTCTTAGCAAACTTCGGCGACTTTGAGCGTATCTATCTATCTGTCTAGCCGCCTACGACTTTGTGTTCTCCTGGCCGTATCGTTAATGGGATTTATACCAAAATTGGTATGGCATAACATGACTGTATGACAAACAGGAATGTCTGGTCATATCATGAAAATCATGACTTATAACTTGTCATGAAAAGTATGATTTACACGCCATGGCCATAATGCTCCTGAGGCCGTTTTCTTAACTGGATATATCCAGAAATTGGTACGATGAGACATTTCTGCATGACCAACATAAATGACAGGTGGTAATATGAAAATCATGACCTGCATGTCATGTACAACATGATTTACATGTCACGCTCATGGCGCGCTGACGGCCGTTTCGCTGGCTTGATATACACCGAATTTGGTATTGTGTGACGTGACAGTATGACGAGCATAAATGAGAAGTGGTAATATGGAAATCATGATATTTCATGTGCAACATGACTTGCATGCCACGCTCATGACACTGTCGGGGCCGTTTCGTTAGCTTGATATACACCAAATTTGGCATTAAGTGACGTGACTGTGTGACGAACATAAATGACAAGTGGTAATATGGAAATCATGACATGTCATGTTCAACATGACTTGCATGCCATGCTCATGGTACTCCCGTGGGCGTTTCGCTAGCTTGATGTACACCAAACTTGGTATTCAGTGACGCGATTCTATGACGAGCATAAATGACAAGTGGTATAATATGGAAATCATGACATGTTATGTGCAACATGACTTGCATGCCACGCTCATGACACTCTCGTGGCTGTTTGGCTAGCTTGATACACACCAAATTTTCAAGGCGAAATCCTTTTAATGTCTCATGCTCACGTCCGTCCGTCCCTCCAGCCGTGCCCTGGCGCGGTGCTGGGTGACCGCCGGGGCACGCAAACGGACGCTGGTCGCGTTGGACTCTACAGCGCTCGCACTCATATTGCGTAGCGTCGCTGTGCCCAGCGTCTCTAATCATGCAAGGAGGGAGACGCGCGCTTCGCGTTCCTCTCTGACCGACCCCGTCCCAGTGGGCACAGGCGTTCGAGGAACACACTTTGGAATTCACAAAGTGTCAGCATATTCAAACGCTGGCGTCTGCACGATGCGCAAAGCGCGAGAATAAGAACGCATGCGAAACGGAGGCAGATTGGTCTCGCGTCTCGCTGTGATTCGAGGGAAAAAATTAAGCGGACATAAGTGGCAGGTGGTAACATGAAAATCTTGGCATGCTTGTCATCTACAATGCCATTTACATGCCACGATCATGGTGCGCTGGCGTCCAGTTCGCTAACTTAATATACGCCGAAATTTGTATTGCGCGACGTTATTGTATGACGAACACAAATTACAGGTCCTGGCATGTAAAATGACATGCATATTATGTACAGCATGACTTGATCCTTGCTGGCTGCTTCGCAATACATCGATTCCCACAGTGCGTGGGACCTGCCGGTTTTTTAAGAGTGGTGTTTTCCGCCCTCAATCTGTTACAATCCGTTGATGATGTTGTAGCATCAGAAAATTCCGATATTTTTTTTCATGCCTTCACACTTCGTCTTTAGCGGCAGGCATCTTAAGATGGCCATATGCATTAACTGTAATTAAGACAGTTAAATTAATTAATTTTTTTAAATTATTAGTGTTAAGTGGTTACGTCAAATGTCATAATTGAAGTTCTTCGTGCGAAGAAACCATCGCAGCTTTGAGGTATAGAAAAAGCGGCCTCTCTAGTCCACATAGCGACCTGATGATGTTCAACGGCGAAACAGAAACCGAAGCATCGATGAGCGCAACAAGCACCCGATAAGAATGACAACACTGTTCAAGACAACGGTGACAGAGGTGCTGTTAATCTGCATTCATTAACGTATGCGCGTCATTCGTGCTATAACTGCAAGCGCTGCCTGCACACCCACACTATATATATACGAAGTCGGTTGATGGCTAATATAATGACGCGCACTTATTCTGGGTGTCTCAGAAGAATAGATCTCTTCCGCGCTTTCGCGTTTCCGTTCCGGTTTCGCCGCTGAATCTGGATGAATTTTATTGGTTCGGTAATATTAGTACACTCCACTTTTTTGAAATTTGAAAGTTTCAGTGAGGGACTTCAATTCTCCCATATGACATAACCGCCTAACTCTACTGATTAGAAAGTTAATTACCTTCGCTTTCTTAATTACAGTCTCAAATGTTGTCTTTACCAGTGGCGTAAATCATGGGGGGGGTCAGGGGGGGTCCTGACCCCCCCCCCTGTGTTCAGGCTGGGGGGGGGACACCCCATGCAAGTGTCCCCCCCTCGAGATTTGTCTTCCTAATGTCACATTTGAATTTCTTGACAGTCAAGGACCACGCACTCTCCGTAAAAACCAACTCTGAAATCTGAAGCACTTTCATTGAACAGAAACTACGTACTTATAGCCGGTACACATGATGGAAACTAATTAGTACTTCTAGCCGGTACAGACGATGGGGAATACATTTGTGCGTTAGCACAAAAGGTTGTACAATTTTTATTGCATAATTTAATAATTTAACCCGAATGACGCAGCTGCAAAAATGCTATCGCCTGCGTACGAGTTCTATTAGAAACTTCGCCATTCGATGTCGCTTACTATTGGATACTCCGTGTTATTTTTCTGACCAGGCGCCAATCCTGATGCTTGTTTTATAGTAATAATAATAATAATAATAATAATAATAATAATAATAATAATAATGAAAATAATAATAATAATATTAATTATTATTATTATTACTGTTATTAGTATTATTATATGTGAATGCATAAGTTTAATTTTATATGATTAGAAATAAAGCATATATATAAAAACAAAATGGCCGCCATTGCAAGATGTGTGTCCCCCCCTTGTGGTCTTTATGGATTTACGCCACTGGTCTTTACACATCTTAAAGGCGCCCTGCATCCCTTTTCCAAGTAGCTATGGCATGGATTCACTAAAGGAGCTTATTGCCTCACGAATTCACCCCCGCAAAGATTTTCAGAATCCGTCCATACGAGTGGAGTTACAAAGATTTGTCACACGCTGCAATTGCATGCTCTCTTCTCTCGTCCCGACGAAAGCGCTGTAAGCTAAGCAGGGAGGGATGAGACGTAGGAAGGAAATACGTCACGCGAACCTCGTGACCTTGAGCACTTCGTATCTTTTTTTTGTCTATGAATGCGCTGCTTTTCAGTGCGATAGCACGCACACGCGTGGACAAGTCGTGGCCTCCCGCGGTGGCCCTAGTAACCACCGAGTGCGCAATATTCAAATCAGCCTATGGCTGATACTTGAGCTGTGACGCAGTGTTTTACAACGAAAGCTGTTATGGCCGTTTTTGTGCCGTAGTTTCCCGCCGTCGCGGCCGGTGTCCGTAACCACTATCGCACGAATAAAGAAAATAAGTAAATAAGTAGAACATACCTATGGCAGAATGGGAATCGAACACGGGCCCTCTGCGTGGCAACCCAGCACTCTACCACTGAGCTACGCCGGTGCTTAAAACTGCATGGAAACTGACCCTATGCAGGCTTCATGTCGGGTAAGGAATAGCGTTAACACTTGTAGTAAAGTGTTTAGAACAGTAACGTAACAACCAGGCGTCACACAATGCGAATTGCGTAACGAGAGGGTTGTTCAATCTTCCAACCCATTACAAAAGCCTCAGGCATAATTCTTCATAGTCGTCAGCCACTACATCAACAATGTGCACATAATGCGTTACAGGTGTGTAGCGGGTACCGCGCTTTTCGGAAGAATGACAAATATTGACATTGTCGGCACTTCCCCACTACACAAAAATTATGATTTCTTATGTCGTAGTTGGTACCATGCAAGTGTGCTTGTAGTAGTTGCCCCAAGAGTGTTTAAAAAACATGGCAGATTCCAAGTACCATGGGAATTGATTTATACGAAGCATGCGGAGGCAAGGAGACTGGGTTGTAATTTTCTTCTTTGAGCGGAACGTTACGAAATGACGTTAAATATATGTACAAATGTTGTACGCACAGACGTATGTTGAACAGTCGCAAATGTTTCATATAACTAGTTGTTTACAGTTGCGTAACGATGCCAACAGAAACATGGGTATTACCTACACTAAAAGCGGTAATCTGACATGTAGCACTTGTGCTTGCGAGGATGGTAGCCTTCAATAGTGCTTCGTGGACCAACTACAGTGGATGGCGCTTAAGTATACAATTGGCGTTAACCCGTCAAGACGCCTGCCTCATAGAAGTGCTCATGTAATGTTTATAAATTTGATGGCCAGCACTGGAACCACAATTGTCGTTTCATCAACATTACGCCTGCACAGGGTCTTTTTCCAAAGCAGTTCCGAGACCTGGCATGGCTCTGTGGTAGAATACTTGATTGCCACTCAGATTGCTTGGGTTCGATTCCTGCTGGGACCCTGATATTCATTATTTGCATTCGTCGGATCAACGGTCCCGACATCCGTTTTAGATGTGAAGCATCTTATGGCGAAGTTCAGTCCGGTGGTGGTGGTGATGGTGGTGTGCGGAATGACCACCCTGACTACGCATGCGCATACCCTCTCCACGCATCTCCTCTCCTACGCTCCCCCCTCTCTCTCCTCTAGGCATCCCTCCCGCGGCATTTACACACCCATTGCGCGTCCCCTCCCACTCTCTCCTCTCCTACGCTTCCCCCCTCTCTCCTCTAGGCATTCCTTGCAGCGGCGTCCGCACCCCCCACTGCGCATGCGCGTCCCCTCCCCCCTCTCTCTCTCCTCTAGGCATCCCTCTCCGCGGCGACCACACCCCCCACTGCGCATGCGCGTCCTCTCCCTCTGTCTCTCCTCTCCTACGCTCCCCCCCCTCTCTCCTCTAGGCATTCCTCCCGCGGCGTTTACACCCCCCATTGCGCATGCGCGTCCCCCCCTCTTTCCTCTCCTACGCTCCCCCCCTCTCTCGCCTCGCAACGCCGACGCAGGCAGTGTCTGCTAGCGAGTTTCTTGATTGGAAAAACCGACTACTCGCGCTGCACAACCGTTCACTGGCCACCCCGTGTATATAGGCACTGGATCTGTAGCTGCAAGGTTGTGCCGGTAGGAGATTTCTCCTGTGCGTTGTCGAACGATAAAAATTCGCAGCGTGCGCGTTAACTAAAAGCGGACTGCGGGTCTCTGTGCCCAATCGGAGTCTGCTGTCTCTCATTGCCCATTAGCAGCGATTGGCATGTTCCAGTAGGAAACACCGGTCTATCACTGCGTGATTGCGCGTCCCCAGATTTCTCTCCTGCGCAACGCCGCGATGAGCGCCAGCGTCAACGCCGCTGCCAGTGTAAGCGTTAGCGCCCGCTGCTTCGCATCTACACATGGTTCCCTTTAGCGGGAGATGATGTAACTTTTTCTTAACGCTCTCGATTTTAAATTACTGATGTCTGTCCTCGCCATTCCTGGGTAGACATAAATTGACAAACACCTGTGGCGCATACCCGTATACCACGGCCGGCGGTATACGGGTATGTGCCACACTTGTCTGCTGCAAAGGGTTTGACGACGTATACGACAGGATTTTCACGTTATTCATGTCATGACCAGCCTGACATATTCGTCAATACCCCTTACCTACCCACACAAATTTTGGTCGACCTCAAGTTAAGGAGGCCATCACGAGAGCACCCGGATGTAGGCGGCTAGATAGATTGATCAACAAAATATGCAACCGCTGACGTGAACTCTCATGCTCTGATGATGATGACGAAAAAATAGGCAGATCCCAAGTACCATGAGAATTGATGTTATGCGAAACATCCGGAGGTAAGGTGATTGGGTTGTAATTTTTGTATTGAGCGAAACGTTATGAAATGACACTAAATATATGTACAAAGGTTGCACGCACAGACATGTTGAACAGTCGCATATGTTGCATATAACCAGTTGGTTGTTTACAGTTGTGTAACCGTGCCAACAGAAACATGGATATTGCCAACACCAGAAGCCGTAAGCTGATATGTAGAGCTTGTGCTTGCAAGGATGGTAGCCCTGTGTAGTGCAACGTAGACCAACTGCAATGGATGGCGCTTAAGTATAGAACTGACGTTAACCCGACCCGACTCCTTCGTCATAGGAGTACGTATGTAGTGTTTATAAAATTAGATAGCCAACACTGGAACCACAATATACGTTTCACCAACATTACGCCTGTATATGGTGTTCTTCCACAGCAGTTTCGAGACCTGAAGTGGCCCTGTGGTAGAATGCTTGATTGCCATGCAGAATGCTTGGGTTCGATTCCTGCTGGGACTCTGATTTCTATTCTTTGTATTCCTCGCGTCAACGCCGCCAATGTCCGCTTTTATTAACGCTGTCGCCTTTATATTACCAGTGTCAACGCCACCGATGTCAGTTTCTCTTAACGCTCTCGCATTTAAATTAGCAATGCCTGTTCTCGCCGTTCGCGGGTAGATATAAATTGTCAAAGTCCTGTGGCACATACCCGCATTCCGCGGACCGTGGTATACGTGTATGAGCCACACGTGTCTGGACAAATGAGTTTGACTGACGTACGCGACGGGATTTTCACGTTATTCATTTCGTGACCAGCCAGACATATTCGTCAATACCTCTTACCCTCCCATACAAATTTTGGTATACCACAAGTTAAGGAGGCCATCACGAGAGCACCCGGATGTAGGCGGCTAGATACATAGATAGATAGATAGATAGATAGATAGATAGATAGATAGATAGATATGTAGATAGAAATGCAAAAGCGCTTACAGTACGCAAAGAAATGCTTCGCATTTAATATCAAGATAAGACCAGATGGTTTCGGCCTTGGGGTAGTTTTGGGCAAACGAATCAGAGATTCTCAGATTTAATTTTGGAAGATCGAAGCGGTCCTATCTCCCGTAAAATGTCGTGACCCAAAACTATCAGCGCCATGAACCAGCACGCGCTCTCTTCGTCCTCTTCTTAATTCTCTACTTCGCTCCCAGAAAACATGCGCCGATTGCGCCGGCGTGGCCTGCAATAACCGTAGTGGATGAGAGGTTGAGTACATAAGGTTAAAGAAAGAAAGAAAGAAAATGAACAGAGAAAGAAAGAAAGATATAAAGAAAGAGAAATAAATTCTGGCCTAAAAATATTCCTCGCGGGGAGAGATTCGAACCCGCGTAACCTCGATCCGAAAGAAAGCGTCATAACCACTCGGCTATCCAGGCGCGCTAGTAGAGCGTAGCTTAGCATTGTGTAGAGTAGATGTAGCAAGGGCGTGGGAAAAGGAAGTCAGCGTCAGGAGGAGACATGTGATCGTGAGGAGGAGAAAAAAGATTAAATACGATCAAAATTCTAATATTGGTCATATTTAAATAAATCTGCTTCAGTTTAAATATCAGAATGTCTGAAAGAAAATGATATGTGGATTATGTTAATGTCCATTTTAGTTACTGAGAAAACGGCAGAAATGGCCTAAAATGCATGGGACGTATGGGGCTTACCCGGTGCCCTTAATGCGTATTGAGGGAAAAAGGACGATATGGAAAATGAGAGATAACCATTGGTTGGTTCGTGAATACGGGCATTAATGCACTTTCGGACATGAAAAAGTGTAAAAAGTTGGAACTTCGAAGAGTCTCCGAGTCCGAAACTTCAGACGTTGTCATAAATATGCTCGCTGGGGCTTCTGGCAGCCCCGTGATAGCGTCCAAATTTTCAAGCATGTCCAAAAAATCGGCAGCTTTCTTATCCTTATCACTGATATCTGTTGGCGCATCCAATGCGATATAGTTTTTTCACAGCAGCCTGCTGTCCCTCGACTTGGCTTTTCTTAGTGCAACCCGTTTATAACAATTATTGGTTATAACAATGAAATTTTCAGGCCACATCAATATTGATCTAAGTGGGTTGGACTGTAGTTTAGTGTTATTCAAAATTAGGGTTTGCAAAGTGATACAATGGAACTTGACTGCGGCCGCGGCGGTCACACTTGCGATAAAGACGAAAATGCGAGCGTCTCGTGTACATAGGTTTAGGTGCTGGTTGCTGAAACACAGACAGTTTACCTTTCCAGTTTTCTCCATTACTGCGTGTGTCATGACTGTGTTGTGTATTTGGTACGTAAGTCGCCCAAGCAATTATTATTGTTTCCAAGATGGAAGAATATTGCAGGTATATATAGACAGTTAAAATTTTCGATACAGTACTGACCATGAAGTATTGAAACCAGAATAACATCGCTAGAATGTCTTGATTTTGAACTTCGCATGGAGAGAATCTTATGCAATTTGTAACCATGAAATGCGACGATGGTAATGCTTAGTGGCACTCGATAAAATATCACAAAAATACTCGGGAAAAGAAAGGTTAGTTCCACTATTGTACACCCGGTAATGCATCAATAGTACAACTTCGGTTACCTATTTACTTGTATGGGAAGCTAATTGAAGAACTAATCATCTACGTGGTCATTTCTAGGGAACTGCGTAAGCGTATAAAACCAACTATCCAGTGCGCAACCACATTCAACGCATCACGCTTGCTATATGGAAAATGTAGCCAGCCAAAAAAAATTATTGCGCAGTCCCGTGGCCTCTGCGACGCCAAAGGAAAGAGCACAAAGAAAATAATATTCAGCGGAAGCATCATGCTTAGGTGTTATCGCGGCCAGACATCTTGCCCGGAATGCAGCCGGCTGTATGGCGGCGTGTACTTGAAACACTGTCAATTCACAGCCAGTCAAACAGGCAACCCGTCGTCTTCCTGATAACGCTATCCCTTTGGCGGGAAAGCAAGCTTCCCTGAGGAGTGCTGCCATCTTCTGCGATTCTAAAACAAAAGTTCCGAATCTGTCATAGCATCCAAGACAAGGCGCACCCGGCTTGTTTAATCTCTAACTACTTAGCTTCAGCGCATTGCGTTTTAAGGTTGCCTTGTTACTCACAATAGAGCTTGCCCTTCACAATGAAAAATTATAGGCCGCCTATCTGAAATCGCAACGTATGATACGCGCGGGGCAAAATTTGATCACGGTTGCCCAAAGAGCGCTGTCTTTTGTCATTGTAGAACATGTGTTGTCAATTGGCTAAGTCCTCCTAGACAAATGCACAGGTTTTGTCCGATCTGAAAGGCCATGCTTTACTGCTTTGATTCGAAGTCTGGTGTTGCGATTAACTGCAGCTTCGCTTTCGCAGCGCTGATATAAATACTGTCGTGATTATCACAAAGTGCTGCATATGCTACGTATTTTCGAAGGCGCGCTTCAAGACGAAACGTAATAAACGTACCCTTTTATTCTATCTGCAACCAAGGTTAAAGCAGGCTGCCTGAGGAGTGCTGCCTTTTTTCGTGACTTTTCATCAATAGTTCTCAATCGCTCGTGACACGATGGAAAAATGCAGGCGTTTTTTTTTCTGTTTTTTTCTCAGCTTTTTCTTTTTAAGTCTCGATGTACCCCTGTTATTGACTTTGCCTTTTTGTTTGACGATTGTGTTTCACCGTAGCTTCGTTTTCGCGCATATGATAGCTTTGATAAGCAGAAGTGCTTAAGCACTTTCCATTAACGGCAATTTCTCCGTGATTGGATGAGACGGCTTACTCCATGGTAACATAACACGCTCAATGCACAACTGTATTCTATGATCACGAATAGCGGGCAACGAAATTGTTTGAAATCGGTGCAGTAGTTAAATCAATTGTGATGCACAGCTTTACACAACGTCGTTCCATGAAAATAGACGGTCAGACAAGTTGCGAAGGGCAGAGATAGTTACCAATTGGTGCGTTACTGTCAAACTGTAATTTCGACACACACTCGTTCTCAACGCTCTATGGAAAGTGTTGAAAAAAACCTTTATATTTAATAGAAATATAGATTAAAAGCACGTTCATAAGGCGGCTGAGTAACGATAATTACAAGGTGAAACAAAGGAACGATAATTTATTTTTATTAACTTTAGATAGGTGCTAGTGAGAAAGATACAAAAAGTAATCAAAGAATAAACAGGGTAGCTGATATCCTTGTCCACATTAAGAGACAGAATCGTACAAGGGCAGGTCGCGTTATGCGCAGAGCAGATCAGCGGTGACCAGTGAGAGCGACGGAATGGATACTGTAGACGCCAAGACATCAGCGGGTACGGAAGAACTGAGTCAGAAGTGAGCACGTCACAATGGTAGAACGTCCGCAATTTTTCGCGTTTTCTGGTTGGCTTTGTTTATTTATCATCTTGAGCACAGATACCATAGGAGCTACATTGCAGACCAGTGCGGCGTAAGGTTAATTGGGGCGATGAAATTGAGAAATATGGGCATAGAATGCCATCAGCCTTTCACTGTTCAGCGCAAATTGTTCCTAGACGGGGGAGACCTTTGTGCTACAAATGACCATTCATTAAAACGGCCCGAGCTATTATACATCTTCATCATGACTAGCCGCACCATTACCGAAGTGCGCAGCTGCCGACATGAACTCTCAAGCTCCCACAATGATAATTATAAGATGATGATGAGGGTGGGGATAAATATTAAAATAACGAGACTGGATGGCTTCAGCATTCGAGCGGTTTCGCGTGAATGCATGAGATGCTATGCGAGTTTTTTTTTCGTTTTTTTATTGTTGTGGGGCCAGTGCCGTTTGAAGATGATGATCACCTTTGAACTAATTATAGCTGTTACCTTCAAACGAGTGCTGCCTATGCACGTGTAAATATATCTGCACATAACATTTTGTCTGCGACATTGCTCTGACATATGATATGCACCACAATGAAAAGTAGCGTGTGGACATATGTTATCCACACTGTGGACAGCAGCATATGTGATACGTGTTCAATGGGTTTCGGTAGCGAACTTGCCACAAAGCAAATTTGGCAATACACCCACAAGATACCCCGCAGGAAGTCTGCAGGGTGCAGAGGAACACCACTGATTGTGTCACACTGCGGCGGGAAACCTTGTAGGAAAACACATTTAATGCTTGGCAAGCTTCGGATTCTCCTCCGACATCTGGCAAGCACTAGCGGCCCCTTATATGCCACCCCTAGTGTGCACTTTACTGTCGATGTAGAGTTCACTGTAACCAGAGAGCGCTGTCAAAAAACACCTATTTCTGTTAGTCCGACCAACGCCTCCTCTATTCTATCAATGCCAGCCAAATGCGCCCGTTCCAGCCGTTCACCACCCTCTCCTCTAGCTCTTTCCTAGTCTCACCCATCGCCCAGCCTTCGCGTGTGCTTTGCGTTCATGGGGGAGAGCACCCGTCATGTAGTGCCTCACGACGGAAATCATATGAAGTAATTTTTTCTTCAGTTGTGTGCAGATCCGTGGGGCGGCGTCTTGCATCCCTCGTGTTCTTTATGTTGGCGGTCACGCTGGCTCTGTAAGAGACACGGTGTTTTGAGATAGCGCGTCTCCGTGCGTGGCGCTATGCGGTCAACCAATGGGAACGCGTCACTGCGACGCTGCAGTGCATGCGCTGCCTTTAAGAGGTGCCACACGAGCGCTGTGAGGCGGCGGCGGCATTACTTCGAGCTACAAAGAAGGAGCACGAAGGAACAAATTGGACAGACGCATGATATTGGAGAAGGAAAACGCGTCTATTCTCCGTGCTAAAGCACTCGGGCGCACGTGTGACGCAAGCAGGCCTACCTAGGGAGCCTTCATGTGCGCGCCTCCGTGCCTCCCCTACACGTGGCGTCGCATCACGACCACTCCCTGAACTAAGGCGGACCGCGGCTCCCATTGAGGGGCGAGCGTTTGCACTGGCATTGAATAAAATAGACGAGTCGTTGGTCCGACTAACAGAAATAGGTTTTTTTTGTTATTTTACACCTAATCATGTTTGCCGTTTTAGACGCGTACTGGCGTACCTTGCTTATTGCGCAATTTAACCACAGTGACGATGTATTTTTCAGCGCTATTTTTATTGAATTCCTTCATTACATGAGTTCTCGCGTCCTCAAGTAAGCCTGTTCCTGCGCATAGCCCGAATTTTGTTATTTTGTTGTAGACGGCTGTGTCTTGCTCGCATTTTTTTTCATGCAGTCATAACCATATCGCACAAGTGCCTATGTTTATTGCTAGCTACATGATATATGCCATATCTATGACGATAACAGTGAAGCACGTGTTGGGGGCCCCCCGTCGTACTCATGTATATAAAGTCCGTTCTTGCCTGTACCCTGTATTCCCTGATGAAGGCCGGCCCTCCTGCCGAAGTGTTGGAAGAAATAAACATTTTAGCATGTTAGTCCGTCATTTTTCAGCGCATACAAGGCACTGGATCTGCTGAAACAATTTTCGATATATATATATATATATATTCATCTTTGCTCGGCATTCATCCTTGAATATATCGTGCAGCAAGAATGATGCACGGTATATTTCAAGGATGAATGCCGGAACCTCAGTGCTCCGCAAGTAAGTATGCGCTCTAGAACATTGCCAGGAGTTTTTTCGGACTTCAAAGTACACGAGGCGTCCCTTTCGGTCGTTTCATTATCCTGAAATTCAGGGATAAACACGGTCACTTTCCTGGAAGAGTGCCAAGACACAAAAAACTAAAAAATCTAAATGCTAGAACGGTAAGAAAAGGTTGCCCTTGATAGACCCCTCCTAGCATCACTATTGGCAGTTCGTTTTTGTTATATTTACATTTGCACCAAGATAAATCAAGAAGCACTCAACTCAGTGGTCGTTTGGAATGATCGTTTTCAGGCGTCTCTACAGACGTATACAACAAAATACCTCATTGTTAGCCGCGCTCAGTGTTAGGGCAGTTCGCAAGGAAAGTTAGGAACCAATCGTTGGCAAAGTCGAACACGGCCGAGCAAGAAGGAAAAAAAAAGCTAAAGAAAAATGCCCATGCATCGGGCGCAGGTGTTATCGTGTCTAGGCATCTAGCCCGGAATGCAGTTATCTGGATGGCGCCGCACGTGTAGAAAAACTGTTGGTTCATTGGTAGCAGATCTCTCTTTCTTCCGAGATTACGCTGTCAGCCTGAGGAGTGCTGCCGTCTTCTGTTAACTTTAAAAAGCTTCTCTGAGTCTGATAGGGCCTCCGAGACTAAGAACCGCGCTTGTTGGATCTCAAGGGCCACGCTTGACAGCTTTGATTTCGAGGCTTATTTTCTCATTGCCGTCAGCTTGGCTTAAGAGCGAGTGTAAACCAGATGGAAGAGTATAAATATGTACGACAGAAGGCCGCGAGTTCTACTTGTTATAAAGGTCCCGTGCTTGAAAACGAGTGCTGGCTTTACGTGAATAAAGTTAGGTTGCCAGAGAGGTGCTGCTGTCTTTCTTGATTACTTAAAAAATTGTCTTCATTTATGACTTCCAAGACAATTATACATTATTTCTTTGACCGCACATTCCACGCTTTTCGCCTTTGCCTATAAGTTTCGCGTTGTGATCTACTTCGCAAACCTAAATAACTTTAGGATGTCGAAAAAACTGCACGAAGGGGGTAAATGGATGTACTGGATGAAAAAATCCGTAAACAGGGGCTGTGTGCTCGAGCCGACATTTCGACAAGTCGACTTGTCCTCTTCAAAGCTAGTATTGATTTCCTTAGCGCTAGCGTTTGTAAACTTCGTGCCCTCTCCTCCATTCTGAACAAAGGAGGCGGATATGGCAACTGTGGATGCCGGGGTGCGACAGTAGGGGGGGGGGGGGGGCGACGTGAGAATTTCTGTGTGTGAAAGGAAAGAAATATTTCGTGAATAAAAGAGAAGAAATAAGCGGGGGGAGTCGATGGGAGGGATGTTTGAGGTTTCACTGAATCATGGTTGTCAAAAGAAGCTCCTCTTAACTATGCTAGGTTTGAACTTCCTAGGAGGAGGACTTAAAGGAGCCCTGTCACGAAAATTTTCATTGCTTGTTTTTCTTGCCTCAAATGAAAGGCCAAGCCCTCAAGGGAGTGGAAAATGTACTGCTAAGCGCGAGTGGACCCTGAAAATCTATTTACAATAGGTTTTTAAGAGGCAGTTGCGGCTCCTTCTGAGTTGCGGCTCCTACGGTATGAACTTCTGGTCTCGTGCTCGCTCAAGATATATTGACATTTCCCCGACCGCACCTCCCCGTGGCTCCGTTGGTGACACACAAGCGGCTATTACGAATGTTTTGAAGTCACAGCGAAAGCTGGAAGAGCCGCCTTTCTAGAGCCTTTTTAAACACTCTTGGGGCGACTACTACAAGCACACTTGCACGGTACCCACTACGCAAGTGGTCACTATGTCATTATTCGTCATTCTTCGGAAAAGCGTGGTACCCGCTGACAACTTGTAAGACATTATGTGCTCTTTGTTGATGCTGTGGCTGACGAAGATGAAGAATTATGCCTGAGGCTTTTGTGAGGGGTTCGAGCATTCAACGACCCACTAGACCGTTACGCAATTCGCATTCTGTCACGCCTGGTTGTTACTTTACTGTTCTAAAACGCTTTATTACACATTTTAACACAATTCGTCAGGCGACATGAAGCCTGCGTAGGCTCAGTTTGCAACAGTGATTGCTGCGACCGACACCGCAGCATGTGACCACTGCGGCAGTGATGAAACTACTCACCATATTCTGTAGGCGTGCCCGCATTACTGTTTACAGAGAGAGTCGCTTTGCAGCGAGCTCGATAAACTGAACGACTGAACTTTCTCGGAAGAACGAATGTTTTGCCATCGACCGGACCAAACGTGTCAGACGAAGGCTGTCCAAGCGCTACTGTGCTTGCTGAGTTTGAGTGGCCTGTCAGAACGGCTTTGATTTGAACGTCCATGTGTGTGTCTTTTCGTTTTTTTTTATCTCTCTCTCTCTGTCTTCTCTAGAGCCCGCATTTCCCCACCCCTGTGCAGGGTAGCAAACCGGTTACTTGTAGCAGGTTGACATCCCTGCGTTTTCCTTTTAGCATATTTCTCTGTCTCTCTCCATTTCTCGATACAGTAAACTGTTCCGAGAAGAGCACCACATTTTCCTTTCAGAGATGTAAACATGTTTCAAACAGAGCCCCGGCCCTCTCCTTGCAGGCGATGCTTCTGAATGTCGCCAAAAATCTCAAGTAAAAACTCGATTGTTTGTGTGTGCTTTTTTTGGCAATGCAAAGTGTTGCGATAAGTTATTACTTGATATTTCCAATGAAAATCCATTGTACGTATTGTTGCAGATAATTTTGTTGCTCGATCCTTTGATGTTTTTGCTCCTTATATGTCCTGCTTCCATATGAACCATCGACGTAACTATGAGGCGCGCGTAACTAAAGACACACGTTTTCGTATTCAAGGTCTCCAACCGTGCAACGTAGTTCGCTTTAGAACGGTGTTGCAAACTGTTAACCATTATCGGGATTGGACTTGCTGCACTGCGAGAATCGCGTTAAGGTGACCATTTTTAAGGAGCTGTGCCGATGTATACAGCAAAAGTATGCCTTTCCTCCTCGCCCATTGAGAGTTGACGCGGGCTCTGAAAGAAAAAAGAAAGAGTCGATATTTGGTGGGAAGTCCCCTAGCTACACTCTGTCTCAGAAGTTCCCTTCAGCACTGTGGAGGCTACAGGGCCCCTTAGCCAATAGGAAGGGCGATTAGCCCCTCCACATGTATTCATCCGCGCCGCGTCGTCTGCTAGCATCCCCCTGGCGTCTGCGCGCACACGTTCAGCGAGCAGACGGCAGCGTCCAAAAAATAGAACATGGCTACACTCATCGAGGCTGCTCCTCTCCGCCTCGAGTTTATCACGTCGTCGTCGTGCGCTCCGTGGCCCGTTAGTTCCAAACAGACTCTTGTATTTGCTTTAGATTTATGTCTTGGAGCTTCGGCAGCAATGTATTCGTGACTACATTGCGCTATTTCCATGAATCGCTATCAAATTCTCGGCACGTTAGGCTTATCAGGCGTGGTTAAAGCAATATCTTATCTCGCCAATAACGACAGAGCGTACCCGGTGTTTTGTCCTGATCGTGAGACGACGCAAAGCGGTAGATCATTACACCATTCATTTGTTGCTGTGAGCGCTTTGGGCGAGCTTCAAGGGCAAGTTCGGATCGATGCGGGTGGTCGCGTCTGCATGGGCGCTGCCATGTTGATTTTAAACTACAGTTACCGATGGTTACTGATACAACAATTACAGAAATACGACGTAAATGCGAAGAAGAATAAACAAATTACTTATTGATGTACAGAAGCAGATGCTAAACGAGGGCATATCTCTCAACCTTGACAATTGCAAGGCAATTATATCTGGATCTATGTTTTCCTGCGCAAGCGTGTGGCTTGTTTACACCCCGTAGCTTTGGCAGTGCTGAACGGTAGTGGTGGAACAGAGTATACATCGGCGCAGACGACAAAAAAAAGAATTGGAAACGTCTACATCGAAACGATCGGGCGCGCTCTCATCGCGACTAGACGCGGAACGGCGCAGATTGCATGACGCGTCATGTCTATCTAAAATATTGTCGATTCATTGCCGGTAGAGCAGATAGCGCGCCGTCTTCAAGACAACGCTGCTCCTCCACCTTTCAAGCAAGCCCGCCTGAGGAGTGCTGCCATCTTCTTGCACAGTAAAACGGTACTTCCGGATTCGTTATGGCATCGAAGTCTGCCAGCACCAGGATTGTGAATATTGAAGGACATGCTTTACTGCTATGAGTTGTAGGCTTGCACTGTCTGCGTTGCGATTCACGTTTTTTTCGTTTGGTGCGGTCGTAAATAAAGTTAGGCAAGGACCCGGCTTGTTTAATCTCAAAGCGAAGCTTTTAAGGGCTTGCTGGGTAGTCCCGCGTTTTGATTCACTGTAACTTAGTCTTCGCGCCAACGTTAAGAACACTCGTAGTTATAGTTATATGACAAGTTAGGCCGTGTACTTGAAAAGATACGTTTGACATCTGGCAGCCTATCAATCAAAAGTTTATTTCACCAGAAAATTCTGCATGGCCGTCAGGTCTATCAGATGCCCTAGGCCGCTTCACTGGGTCCCTGAAGACCCCTATATTTCCAGTATGCGACAGACACAGTACAAGTGGGCATATCAGGTTATAATTATAACATACTTGAGTAATACCAAAGCATTTTCAGTAGGGATTAGATGAGAGTTGCAGAAGGATTCGGATTAAAGCTTTCTTGCAATATGAACAACTTCTGTAGCGATATGAACAACTTCTGTAGTAAGCGAACAACTTTGCCGCTTACCCCGAAAAGTGACGACGCCACTTTCTGGGATGTCCCTCCGTACCGCTAGTTCGCAGAGTATTCACCCTACAGCAGTGTGCACTGCTCGCGTCGTCATTCAGGAAGTTCTGTATGTCGTCGAGTTCATCATCATTACTGCATGCTCTCACGACGTCATCCTGGGATGGGATTTTCTCTCCCGTCACGACGCCGTCATTCATTGTGCCTCCGCCGAAATCGAACTCTCGCCCTTCTCACATTTGACGCCAGTAGATAGTCCCTCGGCACTGAGCAAGATCCTCGTCAAAGACGATACGACAGTGCCTCCAAGCTCGTCAACGGCTGTGTCGGTCTACTGCGCCGGTCTCTCCGACACAATTGCACTCCTTTCGCCATCTGACCGTGGTTGCAGTAGGAAAGGGTTGCTGGTACCTTTCGCGACCGTGCAAGTAACTCAGGGCAACACCGCTATTTTTGTGACCAACCCATTCCCGTACATGGTTACGTTGGTTCGAGGGGAATGTCTCGGCAGAGTGGAACCCGTCGACGAAGCACAAGTCCTGGACGTACCCGATGACTCGCACTGTCCCAGTTCTCATACCATCAGTGCTATTTCCGCGTCTGATCCGTCACCTGCTGACTTATTTGGTCCCTCCATTGCTGATAACCTTACGTCGGTCCAGCGTTCCCAGCTTCTGGGCCTGCTGCAAGAATTTCGTTCTTCTTTCGATGTCGGGCAAACTTCTCTTGGTCGCACGTCCGCTGTTACACATCGCATCGACACTGGCGCCCAGCCACCGTTACGGCAACGTCCATATCGCGTGTCGCCTGCCGAACGTCGGGTAATTAATGAGCAAGTGGAAGACATGCTCCGACGCGACGTAATTCGGCCTTCGGACAGCCCATGGGCGTCTCCTGTTGTTCTCGTTGCGAAGAAGGACGGTTCTGTGCGGTTCTGTGTGGACTACCGACGCCTCAACAAGATCACTCGTAAGGACGTGTATCCACTACCGCGAATAGACGACGCGATTGACAGCCTGCAAGGAGCAGAATTCTTTTCATCTCTCGATTTGCGCTCAGGGTACTGGCAAGTACCTATGGCTCAAGACGCTCGGCCGAAGACCGCCTTTGTCACGCCCGACGGCTTGTACGAATTCAACGTCATGCCGTTTGGGCTGTGCAATGCGCCCGCCACCTTTGAGCGCATGATGGATACCGTTCTGCGCAACCTGAAATGGCACACGTGCCTGTGCTACCTCGACGACGTCGTCGTTTTCGCCCCGGACTTCTCCACGCATCTTCAGCGCCTGCAGCATGTTTTGACGCGCCTGAGTGACGCCGGTCTGCAACTGAACCTAAAGAAGTGCCGATTTGCAGCACGGCAGCTGACAATACTCGGCTACGTCGTGTCCAAGGACGGAATTCTCCCCGATCCAGCCAAGCTTCGGGCCGTGACCGAGTTCCCAAAGCCGACGTCCGTCAAGGAAGTGCGGAGTTTCGTAGGACTGTGTTCCTACTTTCGGCGCTTCATTCGAAACTTCGCGACGATCATATCACCACTGACAAAGCTCCTTGGAAGTAACGGGCCCCTTAATTCGTGGTCATCCGAGTGCGACGACGCATTCGCCAAGCTCCGCCATTTGTTGACGTCCCCTCCCATACTACGCCACTACGACCCTACGGCCCCAAAGGAGCTGCACACAGACGCCAGCGGTGTAGGCCTCGGCGCTGTCCTGGCGCAGCGCAAACCCGGATTCCCCGAATATGTCGTGGCATACGCAAGCCGTACGCTCACGAAAGCCGAGACAAATTACACCGTCACGGAAAAAGAGTGCCTGGCGATCGTCTGGGCCCTTACAAAGTTTCGACCCTATTTGTATGGTCGCCCATTCGATGTCGTCACCGACCATCACGCACTATGCTGGCTGTCGTCTTTGAAGGATCCCTCAGGGCGTCTCGCCCGCTGGGCTCTTCGCCTGCAAGACTACGACATCCGCGTGCTGTACCGCAACGGACGCAAGCATGCTGACGCCGACGCCCTCTCGCGCTCCCCTCTGCCTGACGACAATGCCCCCTGCTCAGTATCGTCCATTGCTATTTCTGTCATCGATGTGCACGTCATCGCTACCGAACAGCGCAAGGATAATTGGATCGCCTCGCTGATCGACCTGCTCTCTGATCCGTCGACAACGCCATCCACTCGCGCCTTGCGTCGTCAAGCTCACCATTTCGCCATACGTGACGGCCTGCTGCATCGACGCAATTACAACGCCGACGGCCGGCAGTGGCTACTCGTGATACCCCGCAGTCTGCGGTCGGAAATATGCGAGTCATTCCACTCTGATCCACAATGCGCGCACTCTGGGGTGTCGAAAACTTACCACCGCATTCGACAACGCTACTTCTGGCGAGGGATGTACCGCTACGTGCAGAAGTTCGTTCGCTCCTGCCTCGACTGCCAACGCCGCAAACCGTCAACACACGTGTCCCCAGCCGGTCTACAACCGTTACCTTGCCCTGACCGTCCGTTTGGGCGCGTGGGTATCGATTTGTATGGACCACTTCCTCTGACGTCGGCTGGTAACCGTTGGGCCATCGTCGCCGTCGACCATCTGACGCGATACGCCGAAACCGCCGCCCTCCCTGCGGCTACTGCGCGCGATGTTGCCTCCTTCCTGCTGCACCGATTCATACTGCGTCACGGTCCACCCCAGGAGCTTCTCAGCGATCGAGGCCGTGTCTTCCTCTCGGAAGTCGTCGAAGCCATCCTCAAGGAGTGCCATTCTGTCCACCGCAAAACTGCTGCTTACCACCCGCAGACAAATGGCCTCACCGAACGCTTTAACCGCACCCTCGGCGACATGCTTTCGATGTACGTCGCCGCCGACCACACGAATTGGGATGCTATACTGCCCTTCGTCACCTACGCTTACAATACCGCCCCTCAGAGCACTACTGGTTTTTCACCCTTCCTCTTACTATACGGACGGCACCCGTCGCACACCATCGACACGATACTCCCGTACACGCCGGACCCATCTGAGTGTGCCCCAATTTCTGACAAAGCCAGACTTGCTGAAGAGTGTCGCGAGCTCGCCAAGACCTTCACGACGAAAGAACAAGAGCGACAGAAGAGTATTCGTGATGGTTCCGCCACTTCTGAGCCCACGTTCCTCCCTGGAGCGCTCGTCTGGCTCTCGGTCCATACCTCCGCAGCTGGCCTCTCTTCAAAACTACTGCCGAAATACGAAGGCCCCTACCGTGTCATCGAGCGCACATCTCCGGTCAACTACTTGATCGAACCCATCGAACAATCTTCGGACATGCGCCGTCGAGGGCGCGACATTGTCAACGTGGAGCGCCTGAAGGCCTACTATGACCCGCTCATAGTGACAAGCTGTTAGGTCGCCCGGCGGCTCCCTTTTCGTCCCCGGGGTAATTGTAGCGATGCATTGGGACCTAGCAATGGGTTGCACTCTTGAGAGCCTTCTAGTGGGGCATTTGCAAAAAGGACGCCGCTCGCGCTGAGAGTTCGTGCCTGGCCGTGGCTGTCGCCATTACTCAGTATCTCCGAGTACCGGCAAATAAACGCCTTAACACTTCATATGATTAAAGAAGAATTGTAATTGCAAGAATAAACAAAGAAATGCAGCATTCCGTATACCTGAAAGTTAACCGGGTTCGCATACAAATAAAAGCATGAAAGTTTCATCGAATAAGACATGGCATAACGATAACAAAGCCGAAGTTAAATGGAAAAAAATGAGATATCCTAAAGTTCACCCACCCAAGACATATGTACGCCATTCCAGAGATTTCTACGCGATAGCTTCAACAACACGCACAGCACTGACAACCCCTTCCGGTGTCTAGCAGCGGTAAATTCGGCAATACCATTGAGAATGAATCTCGCTTACACATAGGAGTGTCAGAAAATTTAAGAGATTTATAGTTGCAAGCATGTCGGAAAAGTACAACAATGTTAAAACGAGAAATTTGTATAAGTGCTGAACGCGTATGATAAGTTGTAGTATTTAAAGACCCCTTTGGTTAATGTCAAATAGGGATTGTTTTAATGTCTCGAAGAATATTCTTTTTCGCAAGAAATACTTTCTTTGGGTTTACTGACTATTTCATATGCAACAATATTCATGTAAGCATGCATTAGGGATTGTTATTTTTTTCCCTTCACACAGCTTTCATCACTGATCTGTTGGTTCGGGATGAAGTGTTGGTGGAGAAAAATTTATGTTTCATATAAACTTAGTTTTGTAAGTGAGTCCCGTAACGTTGTACTTCATTCGAGTTGTTGCGTATACTTTCGTTCACTGATTTGGAGGCTGTTGGCGGTGACGCGTTACCTGCGTGGGTTGGCTAGTCACCTGCTCGTTGGATATTCGCCACTCTAACGGGTGTGGCACTTACGTAAACAAATGAAATTTGACTGTTATCATGCTAAGAATACTGAGCGTCTAAACTCACCCACGAAGTGTAGCATCGCTGTTAGTAGTTGGGTTCTTTTCTTAATTTGATAGCAAAACAATTCAAGAAGCAACAGCCTTGGTTACCTTTTCCAAGCAACTGTACTGACGTATCGAGCGAAAATATCTCACTTGTAGCCGCACTCAGTGCATTACGTCAGATAAATATTTCTGCGAAGTTGTACTGCACCCATGACAGCGAGAAAAGAAATAAATCATTTCTGGAGATTACGTGCTAAAGCTACGGTATTATCATGAAGAACTCCGTAGGTGAGGAACCCGGATATTTCGAACATCTGGTTTTTTTAACGTGCACTGACATCGCACAGTAGAGGTGCCTGTAGCATTTTGCCTGAATCGAAATGCAAAGTCCCCAGCGGGATTGTAGCCACGACTTTCGGGTCATGAGCCGAGGGCCATAACCACTACACGTGAACTACCGAGGCGGATGCGCAGAACTAAATGTAAAACGCATCATCAAAACGAACGGCAAATTGACATCAAGCGTCGTGCGTAGCGATTATGAAGGTTAGAAATCTTGTTTAAGTGCAGCCTGCTGTTCGGCGCCGCATGACTGGAAAGTTGTCGATCCATTGTAAGTTGACCGACAGCTTGCCGTCTTCAAAAGACGCTCTTTTTGGGCTTTAATAGGTTGCAAGCATGTCTGCCCGAGGAGTGCTGCCATCTTCTGTGACTGTAAGAAGTCGTTTGACTTCGCCACGGCCTCGAAGATGTGCGGCATTTGGCTTGTACAATCTCAGAGGCCACGCCATATTGCGTTGCTTGGCAGGCTTGTAATTTCATTTGTGGTAGTTTCATTCTCCAGCGATAATGTATGAGGTTACAAAACGCTGCTATCTAGAATAAAACGTCGCATGTGCCTCTAGTCTGAGGGTGGTGCCACCGCGCCCGTCAACATTCAAGGCCAGCTTCCTTAAAAGGGCTGCCTGCTCTTGTTACTTTACGATGGCTGACCTCCTTGTGTTATGGTCTCCAAGATGCGAGAATACGACGTAGGTAATCTCGAATACCACGCTTGGGAGCTTTGATTTGTGATCCTTGGAGGTCTCTTGTGGTGATTCAGGGTAGCCTCCTTGTCAACGTACCTGAAGTCTTGTGTGATGAAATACCGCGTGTACTCCTTGTTTCACTGCGCGCGCATTTCAAGACCCAACGTGCAACACGTGCCCATGCTCGCTGTGTTGTCATGTCCCGGAATGCGGCAGGCTATAATTAGGAAAGCCAAGCCCTGACATGGACACAGCAAGAAAAAATTGGGGGGACCCTTAAGCTTCGCCTTTAAGAGTTGAACGCGATAGCGATATCCTGTCCCTATAGCGTGTAGTTCAACCACTCAGTGTACACTTTTTGTAGTATGATGCTACTCGAGAAGTTTAAATTGTGGATTACTACATTGTAATCGTCAAATTTGAAAGTGGCTTGTGTCAGTGAAGCTTTCGCATTTGGCTACATTCTCTGTAATGGGTAGCGGGACTTTAAAAAAGCACGAGCTATTGTGCGAGTAAAACATTTTCGAACTTGTTATGCACTCACGACGTGGTCTTAAGTGGAATACGCGTATTGACTTGTGTGCCTTTTGTAATGTGTGTCCGGCTTTGAACCACGATGTCGTTATGATACTCACATGTTCTCACGCCCGATGGCAGTGTACGTTTGTACTGTGCAATATTACAGCAATATTAATGTTGTATTGTTACGCCTTTTTACAGGATACCTGTGTTTGTAACACATGAGCTCGCTTCCTCTAGATTTCTAAGCAGAGGAAGTTATTTTCAATGTAATTCAGCAGAGGAAGTTCAGATTGCTCCAATCCTACATTAGCACAAATCGTGGGAAACTCAAAACATTTCTGACACTTGAAAATCTTAAACATACTCAAAGAATTTACTTTCATCAATAAACACCCCGGGAAAACTTCATTATCAAGCACTATTTTCGGCACACTAAGGCCTAGCCCCACGTTACCAACTATACTCAATGCATATGAGCACCAAGACATAAAAATAGACATATTAAACACTACAGATGTAATAGGATTGTTCTTGTAGGTGTGCACTGTCCATATTGTTCACTTCGTGTTGCTTTACATCACTGTTTTTCACCAAGTGTGAAACTATATACTATGCTTGGTTTTTTTTCTTCTGATATTAAAACGCGACGCGATACGGTAAATGATTTATTGTGTACGTGTGTTTATCAAATATTCGTTTTTTTCCTGTGTATTAGCCATCTCATTTATTTCGCATTTAGCTTGTATTGGGACTTGCTTTTTTGTATCTATGTATTTTGTTTTTACCCTGTTATTGCTGCTACACTCATAATCAGATCCTGCTTAAAGTGCTAGATATAGCCAGGAAACTGGGCATTTTTCGTCTCGTTTCCTGGATATAGCCAGCATTTAACCAGGACCTGATTAAGTGTGTATAGGAGGGACGCTGTTTACTCAAGCTGCAGTAAGTGCAGCTTTTTTACCATCTCCAAAATTTTCTCTATTTTATCTGTTTAGGTGACGAAAAACGCACTGATTGAATGATTGACTCGTTTTCTCTGGTAGTTAGAGCCGTGCCGGAAGGACCGGCTACCCGCTAGGAGGGCAAGAGAATGGGTATTCGTTCACGGAAAAGTACGATTAGCGAGGAGCAAGAATGCTGCACGATATCGTTCAATTATGAATGCCAGCGCCTCAGTTCTCCTCAAATGAGTATGCACTCTAGAAAATTGCCACGGGCATTTTCAGACTTCAAAGTACACAAGACGTTCCTTTTGTGCGTTTCCTAATCCTGAAATTTGAAGGGTAATCACGGTCAGTGTCCCGGAAGGGTGACAAAAAAAAACCTTCTAAATGCTAGAATGGTAAAGAAAAAGTTGCCCTTGATAGACCACTCCTAGCATCACTGTTGGCACTTCGTTTTTGTTATCTTTCCATTTAGACTAAGATAAATCAAGAAGCAATCAACAAATGATCGTTTGCAATGATCGTTTTCAAGTGTCTCTACCGACGTATGCAACAATATGCCTCATTGTTACCCGCGCTCAAAGTAGTAGGGCAGTTCTAATGGAAAGTTAGGAAACCAAACGTTGACAGACTCGGACACAGCAGAGCAAGAAGAAAAGAAAAAGCCGACGCATCGGGCGCAGGTGTTATTATGTCTAGGCATCTAGCCCGGAACGCAGTTTTCTGGATGGCGCCGCACGTGTACAAAAACTGTTGATTCATTCGCAGCAGAGCTCACTTTCTTCAGAGATTACGCTGTCGGCCTGAGGAGTGCTGTCATCTTCTGTTAACTTTAAAAAGCTTATCTGAGTCCGATAGGGCCTCCGAGACTAAGAACCGCGCTTGTTGCTGGATCTCAAGGGCCACGCTTGACAGCTTTGATCTCGGAAGCTTGTTCTGTCATTGTCGTCAGCTTGGTTTAAGAGCGAGCGCAAACCAGATGGAGGAGCATTTATATGCACGATAGAAGGCTGTGACTTCTAGTTCTTATAAAGTTCCCGTGCTTGAAAACGAAGACTGGCTAGACATGAATAAAGTCAGGTTGCCTAAAGGGTGCTGCTGTATTTCTTTATTGCACACAAATTCTCCTCATTTATGACTTCCAACACAATAATACACGATTTCCTTGGTCTCAAGTTCCACGTTTTTCGCCTTTGCCTATCAATATCGCGTTATGGCCTACTATAGCTTGGTTTTTGGCAAACCGAAATAACTTTAGGATGTTGAAAAAACGGCAGGAAGGGGTAGATGGAAGGACTGGCATGAAAAAATCCGTGAAACGGGGTTTGCGTGCTCAAGCCGATATTTACACAAGTGGACTTGTCTTCTTTAAAGCTAGAACTGATTTCCTCAGCGCTAGCGCGTGTAAACTTCGTACCCTCTACTCCCTTTTGAACAAAGTAGGCGGATTCCCTAGGGAAACTGTGGAGTCGGGGGGTGTGGGGTGGTCTTGGGAAGGAGGGGGGGGGGGGGGCGGGGGGCCACGTGATAAATTGTGTGTGTACAAGGGAAGAAATCTTTCGTGAATAAAAGAGAAGACATAATGGGGCGGATGGGGAGGGATGTTTGAGGTTTCGCTGAATTACGGTTGTCAAAGGAAGCGCCTCCCAACTATGGTAGGTTTCAAATTACTAGAAGGTGGTCTTAAAGGGGCACTGACACGAAAATTGTCATTGGTTGTTTTCTTGCGTCAAATGGAAGGCCAATCCCTCAAAAGACTAGAAATTGTACTGTTAAGCGCGAGTGCACCATGAAAAACTAATTTTAGTGTGTTTTTAAAAGTTAATTTCGGTTCCTACTGTACTCTGACGTCACAACACGGTATGAGCGCCTGGTCTCGTGCTCATTCAAGATATAGTGACATTTCCACGACCGCACCTCCTCGTGAATCCGTTGGTTACGCAAAAGTGGCCGTTTTGAATGTTTTGAAGTCACAGCGAAAGCTCGAAGAGCCGGCTTTCTAGAGCCTTTTTATATACTCTTGGGGCAACTAGTACAAGCACACTTGCATGGTACCCACCACGCAAGCGGTCACTATGTCATTATTCCTCATTCTTAGGAAAAGCGTGGTACCCGCTATAGTCTTGGAAGTCATTATGTGCTCTTTGTTGCTGCTGTGGCTTACGACGATGAAGAATTATGCCTGAGGCTTTCGTGATGGGTTGAAGCATTCAACTACCGACTCGACCGTAACGCAATTCGCATTCTGTCACGCCTGGTGGTTACTTTACTCTTTTAAAACGCTTTATTACACATTTTAACGCGACTCCTTACACGACATGAAGCCTTCGTAGGGTCAGTTTGCAACGGAGACTGCTGCGGCTGACACCGCAGCATATGCCCACTGCGGCCGTGATGAAACTATTCACCATGTGTGCGTGCCCACAGTGCTCTTCAGACAGAGAGTCGCTTTGCAGCGAGTTTGATAAACTGGACGACCGAACTCTTTCGGAAGAACAGATCCTGCGCCATTGACCGGACCTGACGTCTCATAAGAAGGCCGTGCAAGCGCTACTGCGCTTCCTGAGTTTGAGTGGCCTCTCAGAACGCCTTCGATTTGAGCGTCCTGCGTGTTTGTCCATGTGTGTGTGTTTTTTCTTCGTTTTTACTTTATATATATCTCTCTGTCCTCTTTCCAACCCATATTTCCCTACCCCTGTCCAGGGTAGCAAACCGGTTACTTGAACCAGGTTAACCTTCCTGCGTTTTCCTTTTGATTTATTTTTCTCTCACTCTCTCAACTTGTCACTACTGTCATCTGTTCCCTGAAGAGCGCCACATTTTTGTTTGAAAGCTGCAACCGGGTTTCAAACAGAGCCCCGGCTCTCTCCTTGCGGGCGATGCTTCTGAATGTAGCCAAGAATTGCATGCGTAAAAACTCCCCCGCGAGTGTTATTGTGTGCCTTTTTTTTGGTAATGCAAATCGTTGCGATAAGTTATTACTTCATATGTGCAATGAAAATCCATTGTACGTATTATTGCACATAATTTTGTTGCTCGATCCTTTGATCTTTTTGCTCCTTATAGGTCCTGTTTTTTGATGAACCATCGACGTAACTATGAGGCACGCGTGACTAAAGGCACGCGTTTTCGTATTCGAGGTCTTCATTCGTGCAACGTACTTTTCCTTCGTTTTAGAACGGTGGTGCTAACCGTTAACCATTATCGGGAATGGACCTGCTACAATAAGCCAATCGCATTGAGGTGACCATTTTTTAAGGAGCTGCGCCGATGTATACATCAAAAGTATATTTTTGCTACTCGCACATTGAGGGCTGACACCGGTTCTAAAGCAACAGAGAAGGAGTCGACATTTGGTTGGAGGTCCCCCAGCTACGTCGGCGCAGACGGAAAAAAAAGAAATAAAAGACATTGAAACGTATACATCGAAACGATCGGACGCGCACTTATCGCGGCTAGACGCGAAAACCTGCAGATTGCATGACGCGTCATGTCTATATAAAATATTGTCGATTTATTGCCGGTAGAGCAGCTAGCGCGCCGTCGTCAAGATAACGCTGCTCCTCCACCTTTCAAGCTAGCCCGCCTGAGGAGTGCTGCCATCTTCTTGCACAGTTAAACAGTTCTTTTGAATTCGTTATGGCATCGAAGACTGCCAGCACCCCGATCGTAAATCTCGAAGGACATGCTTTACTGCTATGAGTTGTAGGCTTGCAATGTCTACGTTGCGATTCACGATTTTTTCGTTTGGTGCGGACGTAAAGAAAATTAGGCAAGGTCGTGGCTTGTTTAATCTCAAAGCCCAGCTTTTACTGGCTAGCTTTGCAGTGCCATGTTTTGATTCACTGTAGTTTAGTGTTCGCGCTGACGTAATAAAACTCGTAGTTATAGGTAGACGACAAGTGATGCCGCGCACTTCGAAAGGAGATATTTGGGACCTACCAGCCTTTGAATCAAAACTTTATTTCCCTCTATAATTGTGGATGGTCTTGAAGGCTAGAAGGTGGTCTAGGCAGCTTGATTTGCTCCCTCATGACCCCCTACGTTTCCAGCATGCGACTGGCACTGTACAAATGGGGATATGAGGTCATAAATATAACATACGTGAGTATTACCGTAATAAATACAGTAGAGATTAGATCAGAGACAGAAGGATTCGCATTGAACATTTAGTGCAACATAAACAAGTTCAAAATTAATAAAAATAAATATTACAAAAATAAAAGGGATAACAGCATTTTATGAACCTGAAACTTAACATGATTCGCATACAATTCAAATTATGAAAGTTTCAGAGTATAAGACATGACATAACGATGACATAATTGAATTATAATGCAATAGTCGTTGTCAAGTACGGCCGGCTCCTTCCCTATTTCCTTGTGTGTACCTTCGCGGGGCCAAGTAAACGTGTACAACCCATGGACTATACTTAAAGAAATAAAATGATTCGTGGGCTGCGTAAACGATTGCACTACAAGGCACATGCCGGAGGACTTGTTCTTGAGCTAGTTTGTGTTTGTTGGTGTCGCACGAAGACGCATATACAAATACATGGATAACGGGGGGAACGGAGGCACCTGTGCTTTGGGAGTAGTATGTATTTTGACTCTCATTGACCTTCCATGATGGCTGTAACCCTTTGTTGTACGTCGCCGTGCCTTTGTATTTGTTTTTTCACGCTGAACCATGGATAACAGGCCTTGTACATCTTAGCAGTCGCAGCGAAACAAACACAAAAGAAGAGACACGTAAACGGGACGGGCGCTTGCTAAGGTGCACAAGTACTACACCCACCATCTAGCCCAATTTTTTGCGTTGGATAATATGCATATGCAGAGTTGGAAAATGGCTTTCGCCGAAGTCCTCCCCGGGTTAAAACATTCTTTCGCTCAAGAGGAAGGGGTAGGGGGTTAGCACCTGAGCTTCTTTGGCTCCTTAGGGTGTGGGTCTGTCCCTCCTCTGTAGTAGTAGTAGTAGTAGTAGTAGTAGTAGTAGTAGTAGTAGTAGTAGTAGTAGTAGTAGTAGTAATAGTAATAGTAGTAGTAGTAGTAGTAGTAGTAGTAGTAGTAGTAGTAGTAGGTAGGTAGCCACGTATAGTGGAATGTACCCACTCCACGTGATAAAGATGACGATGACGCAGTATAGTGGAATGTACCCACTACACGGAATAACGATGAAGTATAAGCGCGTTCCAGTATAGTGGAATGTACCCACTACACGTGATAACGATGACGCTGATGACCATGAAGTTAAGCGCGTTGCAGACCACACATTCTCTTTCTGCCATGGATGAAAATGATCGAGCTTCGCCTACTCATCATCATTCACTTCGTGGATATGGTGTGATATTTCTTTAAGATGCACCTGAATCTAAGTACACGCGTATTCTTGCGGCCGCCGTGGCCGGGAATCGAAACGGCAGCCTCGAGTTGAGCAGTGCGACAACTTACTTGCTATGCCAACCTACCAGGTACTGCTTGGTGTTGCGCATGTTCTCTGTGAGAGGGTACGTTTGTTTGCATTGAGAGGTTATGCATGTGGGCCTCATTGTACTGCGTATGACAGCAGCCGGCCGCTCTGCTAACGCAGTACTCCACTCGGAGTACTCTGTGGAGTACTCTACTGTTGACATACCTGGCATTCTGTAGATACTCTAGCGCATGGTGGTCAGTTTGTACAATGAAGTATCTACAATAAGGGTACAAGGGAAACATTTGTACCGACCATACGAGCGCTAAGCATTCTCGCTCAATGGTTGAGTAACGATTCTCGCGAGGCAGAAGCTGTTAGCTATAGCTTACGCTATAGGATGTAGAAACCCGTCATGCTCTTGCATTAACACAGCACCTACGTTAACCTCTGAAGGGTCTGTTCGCAACACAAACACTTTATTAAAATCGGGAGTTTTCACAGTTCGACGGCTGGCGAGCGCATCGCGTGAATTTCTAAAAGCTAGGTCCCTTTCAAGGGTCCATTCAACTTTGTTCTTCTCTTGCTTTTTCGTAGGTTGTACCAGCGGCTGAGCGAGCTTTGTATACATCGCTATAAAATCTCTGCAGTATCCTGCAAGTTTCAGGAATGATCGAAGCGTCTCAGGACGCTTTGCGGCGAGTAGTTTATCAACTATGGTCTCCAATGGTTGCACATTGCCATCAGTGCCAGGGTTGCCAGATCTGGCTACTTTACGCCAAATTGGCTACTTTTAAAAGGCCGCGGCGACAAAAAATTGACGTTGGCTACTTGGCTACTTTTTGGCTATTGTTCTCGCACTGGCATCAACAGCTAATATAGGCTAATATAGGCGAAATCAGGGCTCATCGTCTGACGTGTAGCCACCACCTCAATGCAATGTTAACGTCGCAACGCCCGAGGAAGAGGCGACGAATGCGAAGAGCCCAGCCGGTCTTGTTTTTCACTGACTCTGGCTGCAGACTGCAGAGCGCGTCATCTGTTCTGGGACTGAACGCGATGAACGCTTTGAAAACCTTGCCAAAAGACGTATTTGGTCGCCCCGAGCACCGCATTAACGAGCAAGTACGGCACTTTCGTCCAGTTGAGGATGTGCGTACATGCCAGCAATGGAATTCTGGATCAAAATATATACCTACCGGCATAGGTCGGCAAACTCACTCATGAGTCGACTCACTCAGACTCACTCAGACTCAGATGAGGCGTGAGTCTGAGTCTGAGTGAGTCCGGCTGAATTATACTTAGGTGAGTCTGAGTCCGAGTGAGTCCGCTTGAGGAAAATTTTGGTGAGTCTGAGTTCGAGTGAGTACGGCTGAGTTATACTTTGGTGAGTCTGAGTCCGAGTGAGTCCGGCTGAGTTATACTTGGATGAGTCTGAGTCGGAGTGAGTCTCCTTGAGGAAAATTTTTGTGAGTCTGAGTCCGAGTGAGTCTGGATGACGAAAACACCGGTGAGTCTGAGTCCGAGTGAGTTTGGTTGGAGAGAAATTTCGTGAGTCTGAGTCCGAGTGAGTCTGCTTCAGCAAAATTTTGGTGAGTCTGAGTCCGATTGAGTCCGGTTGAAGAAAATATTAATGAGTCTGAGTGAGTTCGCTTCAGCAGAATTTTGGTTAGTCTGGGTCCTAGTGAGTGCTAAGCGAAAAAGGTTTATTGGGTGAGTCTGCGTGGGCTCCATTCATTTTGCCAATCCTATGGTTACAAATATTTATAGCCTCCTTTTATGGCGTGCCTTGTAATCGTATAGATGTACCGTCTTGTAAAGCCCTAGAAATTATTTTTCAAGTTATCAAGCTGTCCATGCCCTCATATACGAGGGCATGTAAGTGGGCTGTGCAGCATGTCCTGACACATGTACAACTCCAGGTCACTTTTATTAAGCGATATCGTGATCCACATTGATTTTGATCTACAATTGTGTACCTAATCAACGGAGAATGAGTGCAATGTTCGAGCTTCATCATTCATGCGGATTCAAATACGACAAAGCAGCACGATTCGCGAGCATAGAGCGCCCCTTCGCTCTCTGTTGCATTGAACCGCTTGTGTCTTTAGATACCGCTTCGGTTTTTCCATGAATAAATCTGGCAATTGGGAAATTTTTGAGCGCCAAACAAGACATTCACAAGTACGAGAGAGACAGGACGGGCGCTTTTGAATGCCTCGTGAATGCATTGTTCCGCGCTCAAAAATTTCCCAGTAGCTATGCACCATCTCACCGAATTTCAAGCTTTGTTAAAAATGTAGCGACGACACAGACCATCGGCTTTCATCATGTCATTCGCTACCAGTTAAACAGCGGCTGCGTTATTTAAAGTGGCTAGATAAAGCTTGCCCCCGTGGTACCTCGAAAGTTGTAGCGACCGGATTTCAAGGAGGAAGGGGGTAGAAACGCACCATTCATGCCATACGCGATGCTTCATCACTTGCAAAAACAAATTTCTTCGGGCTGTAATGTGGTCAAAGAATTATGTTACCTCTCGGCAATTCAAAAAGATTTTGAACTTTAATGACCTCTTCGAATTCTAGACTCTCTTTGGGGGATATTGCTGCCATATTTTCCCAGCACGCCTGCAGTTCAGTCCTTGTCGACTCAAGCAAAACCCGTTTTTTTTCGTATTTTTTCTTTTCTTTCCTATTCAAACACCTTTCCATTCATAGACAGCGTTGACGCGCCGAAGCACTTTCGGTGGTCCCTCAGCCGTCATTGTGTTCGTCCAAGCCACACGGCAAAAAGCTTCATGGCACGGGCGTTTTCCAGGCTCGTTTCCCGTACCTTGCTTTCGAGCTCCTAATACCCCCCAAGGAATGCAAGGAAAGTACAAAACGAGGCAACGAGCTCGACACTCTAGGCTTGGGGCCTGCAACACAAATATCTCAATTCTTTCAAAAGTGAACATTCGGCAGAAGTCTGTCTGGTTGGGATAACAGAAAACTGGAGAAAAGAGAAAACTCCAGCCAAAATTTATTTTAAGAAACCGCGACGTTTCGAAGCATGATCGGCTTCTTGTTCAGGGGTGAGAAGGCCCGAGATGTGCAACGCCTTCTTGCCAAGCGGGATTGTTTGCCGTGAGTCGTCGCAAGCCCTGGAAGTAGAGGGAGGGCAGTGCCCCCGTGGTGTGTAGGGACTTTAGTGGTGTGGTCGATGTTTCCCGCTGTCTGCTCAATGTACCAGGAATCGAGGAGGGGCCGCCGGCGAAGGTTCCTTTCTTTTTCCAAAATCACCGTGCCGTCGGGACCGGTATGGTGGTCAAACCGCTAGCAGTGCTCTGTCACTTCGCTCCGTCCGCTGTTCAAGTGACGGAGATCATTCTTGTGCTGCCGCATTCTTTCATGGAAGTTCTTGGTTTCCTCAATGTAGGAAGCGGGGCAGTCGGCGCACGTGATCCGGTACACGACGCCCTGCGTTTTTTCCGCACATGCGCTGTCTTTGGGCCGAGGGATGAAACTGCCGATGGTGGTGGATGGCTTGTGGGAAAAGTCGACCCCTGCCTTTCTGAGTATACGGGCTATTGCTTCGCTGGCGCCCACAATGTAGGGGATCGACACGCGGCGTCGTTGCGGCGCCGTTGGTGTCACGTTTCCCCCCGTCTTTTCTCTTACGGAGGGCTCTGCGAATAAACGCCTTTGTGTAGCCGTTGGTGCAGAGGTCACGAATTATTGTCTTCCTTTCTTCTATCCGCTGCTGGGGCGACGATTGGTAATTTTGGTTGGAGTTTTATATTTAAACTCGTGACGCAGCGGGTGGTTGGTTGTTTACCCAATAAACGAAGGCACGTTTCGCTGCAGTGGGGCGATAGGAACTTTAAAATCATTTTAAATACGTCCTAGGCTATATTATCTGGTGATATTTCGTAGATGATACGCGTGTGTATACACAAATCTATCCCACATATTATCTAGTCTTCAAAATTTTGTTTCAGAACTTCAATGGGAAGATAGAGGGGGGGGAGGGGGGGGAGGAGTATGCGCTGGTATGCAGATAAGGAGCGGTCTCATAAATATATGATACTCGAGCACTGCTCTTCATCCCTTACCCCCCCTCCCTGCATCTTTCAAGAATGTGGCCTTTGAAGCAGGAAAGAAAAAAAAGCGCATGTCGTGCCTTCATCTCACTCATTTTGTATTCGTTGTAGCACTGGCTTTCGATCATAAGTCTCTGAGCAGTGTCCCCTCATGGGAGACAAATTAGCGCATTTCTCATATGTTTCATGAATCACTAGATGTCATTATGAATCCACACCAATTGCCCATCAGTCTGTTATTGTGCAAAGAAAAACAGTACGTTATGGCAACCTCCGCTGCCCCATTTACCCGCTGAAAATAGGCTCCTCAATCATTTATTTATTTAATAGTACCCTGAAGGCCCGAAGGAATTACAGAGGGGAGCTGTGCATTTGAGAATGCGTAAGAGATTAGCAGTTACATCGAAGTAAAAACAATACAAATATTAAGTTATTAAGGATAGATATAATAGCGACGCAGTGAAAATAAAAAGAAATAAAATTGCTAATAGCGCAGGGTTAGCTATGTGAACTTATTGCGTCTGGTTTGTAGTAAACCCTCCAGTTGTCACTTCAGCGCCTTGTCCAGTGACTTTGTTCTTAGAAATGAATATTCCTGTCCTTTCTGGGGACTATAGTACGATCACTGTGAAGCGTCGTCCGCGTCCCCACCTTTCAATACGGCATTCTTGCAATCGGCTTGACTGTCAGCAATTGGGGTTTTTGGAAAGCAGAAAATTGCCACCTCGCTTTGCATGGTCTGTACCAGACCATGCGAAAAGCTTCGACCATACCTTTGAACACACTGGCCGGCTCTCATCGGCGCGCCTATGCACGTTCCTTTTTGTCTTGTGTCCGTATCCAGCGTGGTACTGACACGACTCTTTACCATTATCCACGAGATAGAGTAGTCACTAACAGTTACAACTGGTTCTTAGCCGGCTACCCAGACCATGCAAAAAGCTTTGACCATACCTTTGAACACACTGGCCGGCTCTCATCGGCGCGCCTATGCACGTTCCTTTTTGTCTTGTGTCCGTATCCAGCGTGGTACTGACACGACTCTTTACCATTATCCACGAGATAGAGTAGTCACTAACAGTTACAACTGGTTCTTAGCCGGCTACCCAGACCATGCAAAAAGCTTTGACCATACCTTTGAACACCTGGCCGGCTCTCATCGGCGCGCCTATGCACGTTCCTTTTTGTCTTGTGTCCGTATCCAGCGTGGTACTGACACGACTCTTTACCATTATCCACGAGATAGAGTAGTCACTAACAGTTACAACTGGTTCTTAGCCGGCTACCCAGACCATGCAAAAAGCTTTGACCATACCTTTGAACACACTGGCCGGCTCTCATCGGCGCGCCTATGCACGTTCCTTTTTGTCTTGTGTCCGTATCCAGCGTGGTACTGACACGACTCTTTACCATTATCCACGAGATAGAGTAGTCACTAACAGTTACAACTGGTTCTTAGCCGGCTACCCAGACTATGCAAAAAGCTTTGACCATACCTTTGAACACACTGGCCGGCTCTCATCGGCGCGCCTATGCACGTTCCTTTTTGTCTTGTGTCCGTATCCAGCGTGGTACTGACACGACTCTTTACCATTATCCACGAGATAGAGTAGTCACTAACAGTTACAACTGGTTCTTAGCCGGCTAACCAGACCATGCAAAAAGCTTTGACCATACCTTTGAACACACTGGCCGGCTCTCATCGGCGCGCCTATGCACGTTCCTTTTTGTCTTGTGTCCGTATCCAGCGTGGTACTGACACGACTCTTTACCATTATCCACGAGATAGAGTAGTCACTAACAGTTACAACTGGTTCTTAGCCGGCTAACCAGACCATGCAAAAAGCTTTGACCATACCTTTGAACACACTGGCCGGCTCTCATCGGCGCGCCTATGCACGTTCCTTTTTGTCTTGTGTCCGTATCCAGCGTGGTACTGACACGACTCTTTACCATTATCCACGAGATAGAGTAGTCACTAACAGTTACAACTGGTTCTTAGCCGGCTAACCAGACCATGCGAAAAGCTTCGACCATACCTTTGAACACACTGGCCGGCTCTCATCGGCGCGCCTATGCACGTTCCTTTTTGTCTTGTGTCCGTATCCAGCGTGGTACTGACACGACTCTTTACCATTATCCACGAGATAGAGTAGTCACTAACAGTTACAACTGGTTCTTAGCCGGCTACCCAGACCATGCAAAAAGCTTTGACCATACCTTTGAACACACTGGCCGGCTCTCATCGGCGCGCCTATGCACGTTCCTTTTTGTCTTGTGTCCGTATCCAGCGTGGTACTGACACGACTCTTTACCATTATCCACGAGATAGAGTAGTCACTAACAGTTACAACTGGTTCTTAGCCGGCTACCCAGACCATGGCGTCTCCACTACGGCGTCTCTGACAACCACATCTTGGCTTTGCGACGTAAAATACCAACCTCTATTATCCGCAATCACTTTGCGAAAGCATGACATCGACTAAAACCGAACTTAGCATTTCTATAATTCGAAACGCTAGTATAATAATTATTGGCGTTTAACGTCCGAGAACCATGATGTGATTATGAGGGGCGCCGTAGTTGACGGCTACGGAAATATTAGCTACCTGGGGTTCATTACGTGCGCCAAAATATAAGCACACATGGATCAAGCATTTCGTCATCCATCGAAAATGCGGCCAGTATTCGATGCCGTGATCTTCGGGTCAGCAGTCAAGTACCACAACCACTAGACTATCGTATCAGGTGTTTTCAAAACTTTAGAGAGGCATAACCATGCAACCTATAACCATATTTCCAAAATTTTTCAAGGGTGGTGAGCTCGATTCTGCAAAAGATGGCCGCCTCATATTATTTTCTTTTTCGCGTCCTCAATAAGCGGTAAATCGACTGCAAGACCATTGGCAGTTTCATGAACGTGTTTAGAAAAGCGCCATAACGTAATGTCAAGCTTTCTTCGTTCCCAAGTAGCGTGATTAGGCCTTGGAACGGCAAAGCGTAAGAAAGGACTTGATTTATAATTGGGTCTGCCAAAAACGCACGTACGCGCTCGCCCATTGAAAACAAACGGTGCGTGCGCATAGCGCATTTCAAAGGTAACAGGAATGAAAACCTAATGTTCCTCGAAGGCCCGTAGACCCATTCTTATATTTAAAGAAAACATTCTCAATATTGCAAAAATCGCGTGTAATGTTGATTTTCTCTTTACGATAGACATTGCGATGCACGGAAAATAACTTCTTTTTGTATGTTGAAAGCTATCATACATATATTTTGAAGGTTGCCTGGCACTTGTGAACCCTTTACATGTGTTATTCTATACATAAGCTATTTTATGGCGCTCCTTCGACATTTTTGGATGAGCCTGGTCAAATCGAATAGAGTCCGAGTACGTCTAGTTGAGAAAAAGTTAGGCGAGTCTGAGTCCGAGTGAGTCAGCTTCAGGAGAATGTTGGTGATTCTAAGTCCGAGTGAGTCCGGCTGACAAATATTTTGGTGAGTGAGTCCGGCTGAGTTATATTTTCGTTATATTTTCATGTGTATGAGTCTGAGTGAGTCGGGCTGAGTAATATTTTCGTGAGTCTGAGTCCGAGTGAGTCCGGCTGGGATATATTTTGGTGAGTCTGAGTCCGAGTGAGTCCGCTTGAGGAAAATTTTGGTGAGTCTGAGTCCGAGTGAGTCAGGTTGACGAAAATATTCATGAGTCTGAGTCCGAGTGAGTCCGTTTGAGGAAAAGTTTAGTGAGTCTGAGTCCGAGTGAGTCTGGATGACGAAAACACCGGTGAGTCTGAGTCCGAGTGAGTTTGGTTGGAGAGAAATTTCGTGAGTCTGAGTGCGAGTGAGTCTGCTTCAGCAAAATTTCGGTGAGTCTGAGTCCGAGTGAGTCCTAAGCGAAAAATATATTTATTGAGTGAGTCTGAGTGAGCTCCGTTTATTTTGCCGACCTATGCCTACCGGGATACCTAACGCAGAAGAAGAACGAGTGTTTTCTTAAGGAATAGAATGTCGCATGAACTTCTCCTCCCAATCATCAGGATCAAATTTAGACTACGTCTGAGAGGTGTTACAAGCTCTAAATTTACAGTGTCGCGGGGCATGCTGGCAAAAGTTAACTCTAATATGTACACTGTCGGTGCAGCATTAATGGCCAATTTTCGAATATAAATGCCTCCTCCAGGAAGTCCCGTGGTCTTTTTTTTTACTCTATTGTGATGTGATAAACATTCCTATGAGGTATATTTTTGTATTTTTTTGTGTCAGAACATGGTGATAATTCAGCTAAACTGAAATCACGTTTGGCTACTTTTTCTGGCTCTAAAATAAAATAATGGCTGGCATTTGGCTACTGTTTTGGCTACTTTGCTGAATTTTGTGGCTCTTTTTCTCTTTGAGGATCTGGCAACCCTGGCCATCACCAGTATCGTGGACTAGAAACACTGATCTGTGGTGTCCAATCTTATACTCCCATGCTTTGATGGTAAAGCGAGCTTCCTGATCCTTTCGAACAGCTTGCGCAACGTCGAGATATGTTCTTCCCGGGAATTGGTCGCGACGATAAGATCATCGATATAGTGCTGTACTCCTGTCATGTCTCTCAGCAGTGTACTCATGAGGCGTGTCAATACAGCCGACGCTGTATTTATGCCAAACGGCATACACGTGAACCTATACAGCCCGAATGCAGTGGCAAATGCTGTTTTCGGTTTTCATTCAGCCGCCATAGGAACTTCCCAGTTTTCATTGGATAAATTAAACTTCTAAAAATACTTTTTTCCCGCTACTTCCGCGAACACAACGTAGGTTCGAGGAATCGGCTCTGCATCGCCTTCCAGTACAATGTTTATTTTGCGAAAATCGATGCACACGTGCTATTTGTTGTCGGTATTCTTCACTACAACAAGTGGAGAACTGTGCGGGGACGTTGACCACTCGATGACTCCGAGGCGTAACATTTCTTTTACACATTTTTATATAGTATCCTTCAGCGCAAAAGGCATAGGATACTGTGGAACTTGGGTGGGTACCGACGATGTCAAGTTCAATTTGCCCTCGACAAGATGTGTTCGCCGAGGAACATCAGAAAAGACATTCATAAACATCTTGAGGAACATCCTGATTGCTTGTCGTAGGATTTCGTGCCGTTGGACAGCGCCTCAGCGAGTTTGACTTCTGCCGCCGAACTATCATTTTGCGTGAGAAGAACTTGTTCTTGGCCTAGTTGGTGAGGTACGGAATGCATAGTTTGCCGCTAATAAACACGCACACAAAAAGAAGAAGACGAAGACGACAAGGACGACACCTGGTGTCGTCCTCGTCTTCTTCTTTTTGTGTGCGTGTTTATTAGCGGCAAACTATGCATTCCGTATCATTTTGCGTGTTACCGAAGCATGGTATTTGTACGTCAGAAGCTTCGTCTTCAATGGCAATAAAGTCAAAATTCAAGTCCTCTGGCTCCATAGTACACTCATAGTGTCATTTTAACATATTAATATGAAATACTTTGACTTTGTTTCCCATATCAAGCAGGAACAAACGCATTCGATCACAAGGAAGTGCCCAGGCGGATAGCCGGACACACGGCATCACACACAGCGAGAATGAGAATCACGCGCGTGCGCGTGCCGGTCGCCACCGCTGATCGACGAATCGGACATTGGCGTATCGATAAAGTGCAGCTTGCCTATCCTGCAAAACGAGGAAGGGTGAGAGGGGGGGGGGGGGGGAGTTTTGCGCATTATTAGTTGAGTTCAGAAGCAAGCGCAGCGTTTCGGCTGGAGGGCTCCCGTCGGACAAACCCCGTCATCTACCGGCGCGCAGAGGAATATGGGATGAAGGTACCGCAAACACTCGCTCGTTGGATGCGTGGACTTTGGAGTGCTCGTTGTCGTTTGCTAAAACTTCGGGGAATGAAATACACGCAGAAATATTGCTAGAAAATTGATGGTGAGAAAGAAATGAAGGAAACGAGGAGAATAAAATGAACCAAATAAGGGATAGCGGTAGTCGTAAAATAGACTAAATAGGACAGACGGATTTCGCAAAGTGTAAATAAGTAAAAAAAAAATATGCTGTTAATACTTGAACTAACTGGAATCACGATGGTCACAACTCGAACGTCGGACAAAAGTTTTTTTTTATGAACCAATGCATTCGCAAGCTATGCGAATTCCGATAATCACTTTGCATTTAAAGCACCATAGGATGGAGAGCATGCACCCAAGTGCTCGATAAAACATCAGTATGCTTTAGATTAACTGCAATACAGAACCTTCAAGGGGTCATTATTCATAGAATTCAACATAATTGCGTGCTGGATGTGTCCTTCAATATGAAATACGACAGCACTCCGCCCTCTCAGCCCCCCAGGAAAAAAAAAGGCAGGACGAAAGTAAAGACCCAACACCAAGAAGGACTCACAACTGATCAATCGACTAATACATTCACAAATATGTATAAGTAAAATGAGTTTTGTAGTAAGAGAAGTGCACGCCACATAAGCTGTTCCAGTTATCCTTCGCAGTACCTCAGATATATTTTGCTGAAACGTTGCCGCTTTGTTAGACAAACTAGCCGCACTGCGCTTAACACAGATGTCCTTCGGAAAGGTCGTGTGCTTCGACTACTTCTGTAAGGGTTCTATACATTTGTCTCTTTGCTTGAGTGGAATATGGTGAACAAAGGACGTGATTTTCCGGGCATTTTTATTGGTTAAAGCAAAGTTCGTTACAAAAACATTCTGTTCTCGCAAACATAACGACTTCGTTTCCTGTGTCTTGGTATGGTTGTAGTTGCCCTGGAGTTCGCCCATGTCGTGATTCTTTCTCTTTTTACAATTTTCGATGAACTATGCAGGAAAGCGCGTCAATTGTGCAAAAAAGAAAGTCACAACCCTTCTTCTACATCTGCGGAGATGGAAACCAGAGAAGCTGTAACTGTGGTGAGTCTGGAATAGTTCATTTATATAATGTGATTATATATTATATTCAGCGAACACAGAAACATATACTCAAGGATCCTGGCGTTTCTCTTGCGCAGGATGCATAAAACATCATCAACGGCGGCAACGGCGATGGTAAGATGAAATACTGTTGTGCATAATATAGCAGCAATAGTTATACCTCTCCATAAAAGCGGTGCGTGGGATAAAATTCAAAATTATTGTCCGATGTCAATTATGCCTTCTATATAGCTATAGCTCAAATACTAGCAAAGCATTCATTGTTAAAGTTGACAAGCTCTCTTGATAGCCACGACATTTTATCACCATGACAATATGATTTCCGGCAGTGTAAAATCACTCAAACGCCATTGGAAGACTTCTCCGACCAGTTGAATGCAGCGTTTGACAACAACAATGTTGCTTGTCCACTCCTTCTTGACGGCAGCTACGCTTTTGACAGTGTTCATCATACCTTGTTATTGGATAAAAATTTCCGGTTAGGATTTCGGGGTGCATTCTGGTTTTTGTTGGCAAATTTCCTCCAAGATAGGCGTCAACTAGTCTCAGTTCAGCAAGTTCGTAGCACGTTCCCGATCATCATTACCGGCGTTCTGCAAGGATCGATTTTTCGTCCTCTGCTATTCAATATTTTTGTAAATGACCTCCAGAACACGATACCGGTTTCTCTATATCAATATGCCGATGACACGGTGATCTTAACGTCAGCCAACTACTTCTGTGAGGTGATTACTATTCTGCAGTCTGCTGCCACTAAACTCGTTGACTGGTTTCGACACAGACTTATTAAAATAAATGTGTCTAAGACTCATCTAATCAGCTTCCATAATCTTTTGAACAAGGTAACTCTTAGCTATCCATTCGTTTTGCATTGTTCTCATAGTTCATCCTGTTCAGGTAGGCCGTTACTGTGTATTCATCTGTCGCGAAGTACCTCGGTCTCGATATCGACAGTGACCTTTCCTGGAACAGTCACCTCGCCTATGTTTGTAGAAGACTTCGCGCTGTGTCATGTCTGCTATATAAGATACCATATGCCACTCTCAGTACGAAAGATGATAACATACGCTTTAGGCTACGGTATACTGCGTTGTGAAATAACAATTCATGGACACTGTGCTGTCCGACGGCACAATAGATTAAATGGAATATTACGTTCGATCTTAAGAAAATATATCGTATTATCTGAACCTAAATTCTGACAGAGACTTTTTCAAAATACTGTCCATGCGGAATTGCAATAATCTCTTAATGCAAAGGGTTCTTTTAAAACATTCCTGGTTCAAAGATTTTATGGTTCCTTATGTCACATACCTTTCTCTAAGGCCCGAAGTGCGTTATTGGAGGCCACGTTGTTCAAGGAGATATGGAACAAGAGCACTTGCCCATTACATTCCAGTGTACTTCTATGAACTACCCCCCCCCCCCCCCCCCAGGATGTTTCGCATTAAAACAAAATACGAATAAAAAGAAACGCTTACGACGTATTTGTTTATAAAATATAACGCGTGTCTGGTGTTCTTACATATGTAATCATTTGAAAGCATACTTCTCAACGAACATCTAGTCTTGTTATTTGTTCAAGAAACATCGTTGTGTTTCTGTGTTTCTTTGGCACTCTCATTTTCTGTAAACGCTGTATAACGGTCATGACATTTGTTCGTATTCATTGTTACTGCTAATCTAACGCGCACTTTTTGTTTTTTGCGTTATTATCCCTTTTACGCCATGTATTACTACTATGTGACGCGTTCGCTTTTGCTGCCTGCCAAGCTCTGCCACTCAAGCCACCGATTGGCTTCAGCAGGCGTAGCCACATGTACTGCTTATTTAAATAAATAAAATCTATTATTATTATTATTATTATTATTATTATTATTATTATTATTATTATTATTATTATTATTATTATTATTATAAGAAACCCCATTTTCTGGCCTTGGCTGTGGCCTTGCCCTTGGGGCATTCACGTAATTATGCCGCGCCGGCAAAATCATACATGTTTGCGTTCACTTATACTCCATGCCGATGTTTCGGGCACTGAAAAAATAGCTTACTCAAGTAGTTTGGACGGTCGAAAATTCTCCTGCGTGCCTTTTGTCCGCGGACGTGATACACCAGATCTCAGCCATATGAAGCTTGGCTGTAAAAGAACCAATCTTGCCATTCCTTTACGAATCGACGTCACGCTTTCCAACGACGCTTTTCTCGGCAGGGCATTAACAGGCCTCCACGCCGACGAGGAGGTAGTGAAGATACTTAATAATTGAAGAGAGCAGCGGAAAGTCACAGCGTAGCCGCTCGGAAGCTCGTGAGCAGATCGCAGACACGCGGGGACCGAGAGAGAGATTCTGATTTGGAGAAAAGGTGAAGGATGGGGGGGGAGTGCTGTGCCGATGGCGGCTCTGGGGAAGGGAGAGGGAGGGGGGGGGAGAAACAGTGGGAAACATTGGTTTCAGGTCTGCCTGCATGGCTTGTGCAGTTGACGCTCCGGGCTCGTTAGGGTGAGTTGATTCTTTGGCGTCGTATCGTCTGGAAGGACTGCTAGTCCTTCATCTATCTATCTATCTATCTATCTATCTATCTATCTATCTATCTATCTATCTATCTATCTATCTATCTATCTATCTATCTATCTATCTATCTATCTATCTATCTATCTATCTATCTATCTATCTATCTATCTATCTATCTATCTATCTATCTATCTATCTATCTATCTATCTATCTATCTATCTATCTATCTATCTATCTATCTATCTGTATTGAACTCTAATTCGTCCCCCCCCCTTTTGCTAAACACAAGCACTCAAATACCGCTGTATTGAGTCATCCCTTGGAAATAAGTTGCAGAATGCATATAATATGCAGCAGTCATTCTCACACAAGCAGACTTGTTTTTGGCTGGGTGCGGGGAACGAGGGTGGGGATTCACTGTAAGAAAAGGAGAGGCGTGATCTGCTTTCCTCTAGAGGTGTTCACCTTAACGGCGCACTGACAGAAATATTTTGCGTCGTTTTAATGTTCCAATGAATAGCTCATGACCCACTTACCACGGCTGGCAACCTTGTTTGCTGGAGCGCTCGACAGCTAACTTATTTGGAAACACTTTGATAACACCCAGTCGCAGCTTCGGGCTTCTGAAAGCGCAGATTGAGGCGGGACCAGGGTGCCTCGTTTCTTTAAACACACCTGGCTACATGACCATGCGAAAATGATGGGACTGAAATTTATCACTAAAATTATGGGGCGAGCTGGCGAAACCTACTGGGGGGCGCCCTTCTCCATTCCAGTGCTACTCCTTTTTCCATGCTTTCGTAATAATTTAATTCCCCTTTAAGTGCAAACAACATAGCACTAGTAGCATTTCTAGAGATTAGAAAGGTCCTTGATGATGTCATTCTACATTGCTAGAAAAAAAATGCATTCCTAAGGAATAACAGACAACTCAATCGGCGCGTTGACAAACCGTAGTAGTTGGTCACATTAAGTCATTGTGCAATTATACTAACTGCGGGTAACACATTGTTTAGTTTTACGCGTAGCATTGTTCTCTCTTTCTATAAATTATATCCGACAATACCGACAGAGGTCAAATGCATTGCTGTATGCGGACGATACTACTTTAAAGTTTGCAGGACACTCGTATCAGCGCTACGTAAGGACGTGATTACCGCTCTGTCAAACAATCCTGCAATGTTTACGAAGAATCGGCCGACTCCTGCCTGTATTAAAATTTTTTTCAGTCTGGAAAGAAATATATTGACACCACATTTCTTAACCTACTTAACAATACTACTATTAACAGCTCTTTTCTTTCAACTACTAACGAGTTCATTTTTTAGAGCAGAACCTCTCGTCGTCCAGGTGCAAACCTAGAAGAAGACTGTGTGCACACGTTTGACCTTCATGCTCAGCCAAGGTCGACACCGGTGAGAGACCTTCAGCGAAAACTAGTGCGGCGCGTTCGCGAAAACCGACAGCGACTCAATTTGCTGCCACCGCCAGAGGCACTGACTGCGTCAAAATTCACTGCGCGTTCGCGTCGAGAGCGCCAACAGCGCCGAAAAGCGTCTGTATATCGTCTGGTAGCGCCACATGTTGGCTTCCTTGGTGCGGCATGTAGTCGAAGTTTCTAGGCTTCTTATCGTCCTTGCCTAAACCAAGACATGAAGTAAAGTTCAATCTCGGCAAACCAATGGTGTCGCCCTTTTCGAAAGCGAGCAAAAGCGGCACATTGCTCACGAACTTTGTTTAATTGCTTTTAGTTGTCGCAATTTTTTATGCAAATATACGCTGGCATCAGCTAATAGAAGAAGTATGCGCAGAGTTAAGCTGTGACTGCCCCTAATGAAACTCCAAAATATTTTCCACAAGCTCCACGTTGTAAAATGTACTTTTGATTATACGTATACCTTTCACCTGCCTGGGTTCATGGAGGGTCACGAACACTACATAAAGCTCTTGAATTACTCGAAAAGCGAATAATGAGCCTTATATGCCAAGGTGAACCAATAAGTAATAATTTTCAATAACAACGCGTTCCCTTAGTTTAGTTCAGAATGTCGCACGGCTACAAACTTGATGTTTCAGCCAATAGCATAACTAATAGAAACGACCCTGTTCCAGTTCGAAACCCACATGACTAAAGTTCGAAAATTCTCCATTAAGTTAGGGAACCGCGAAACCCATGGCAGCATTTATCCGGCTCGTACCACCGTAAGACTTGTGATGATGCACACCAGAGTTCCGCTGCTACATTTTTACGCGAAAACTGGTCTGACCACAAGTTGCAGTAAAGGTAAACAAGAATTTGTGGTACGCTATAGCTGTACACTCAGGAGTGCCACCAATTGCCGCTCGGGGTGCAGATATAGTTGGGCCTCCGCAGCAGCTGTGCGCAGTGATGTTCCGTCCTGGACAGAAGAATTCCCTTTCCGAGGCCCGAAACTTCCCTATTTCCGGCATTTTGCCCCGCATACATCGCCAAAAATCCCCGCATATTTCCCTGCGCAAAAAAAATTATATATAGTGTTCGACGTGTTTCAAGCTCTTCCCATCACTTTCTCTTCTTTCCTGCCTCACTCAAAGCACCGCCTCTGAGATCGGCTTTTAATACTACGAAGAAGCTACCTTGTAGCTCACTTTAAGCGGTATGCGATGCGGAAGGAATGCTGTACATGCTCATGCACACGGCCACTGCATAAGAAGAAAAGTTTATTATTGTTGTTGTTTTTTTTTTGTTACTGAGTGACGTGGCGTACAATAATGTGCCTAGCAGACGCTCTGTATCTATATGCACCACATTTTGTACAAAAAGCACGTCAACTTTTCAATAATGGTGACTAAATATTGTGAAATAAAACAAGCTTTTGTGGTGGTATTTAACATTTTATTGACTTGATTAGGAGCGGTTCTGCAAACTACCGTAAAGAAAAAAAATAAATAAATGTGAAGTGACTAGAATATATATTGACTGGGAAACCTTTCAATTGACCGCAGAACTTTTGTGTGCCTCGAACTGAAAAAAAAAAGCAAGGTATTTAAAATATATAAAGCTAGGATCACAGCACAATGACTAGAACATGTCAGCCTTCTTGGGCAAACCGAAAAACCGACTTCTTCGGTGGCTCGTTCATCTTCTGCTTTAGTTCACTCGAGTATTCTGCTGTGTGTGAAGATTGATATTGCCGAATACGTACGTATTGATATTGCGCCTCAAATATGCGTAATATTTGCTTTTTGATTGACAATGTTCATAAGTATGAACAGATTCACCAGATCAAGATGGGCGGGCTTTGAGCACGGGCTTAAACTTTCGCCGGGCAGCTGAATCGCTGGCCACACAAACCAGCAGTCAGTCCAATCAATGTCATCAATGTTTCTGCGTTGAATTATCCCAAGAAAGACTATGGTCTTTAAAAACGAACCTTAGAGGCTGTGGTTTGGCGCGCTACATGCGCCAGAAACGATTGCGACATGCGAAAGCCTCATGTCCACAGTCTTTTGATCGTTATAAAAAAAATTTCGCCGCCCCTCAAAATTCCCTGCATTATCGCGAAGATTCCCTTTTTCCCTTTCGTCCAAAATGACTGTCGAAAATTCCCTGAAAAAGGGAAAATTCCCTGCACGGAACATCATTGGCTGTGCGGACGCAGGAAGCCCGTCATTCCCAATTGGCGCCTCCGTCTAACTAAATTTGTCTATTCAGTGCGCCTGGAACGTCCTTGTGCCATGCCTCATCAGTTTGAGTTGTGAAATGCCGTTTGGTGTGGCGTCGTAGAAAGTCTTCCGCTGTTGTCATCTTACTGAAAAAAATATTGTCAGAAAACGATGACACGGCACGAAGTATATAGGCACCGTGCATACGTTAGGAGCCACCACAGTCGCGCTCTGCCTCCAGCGCCAAAGCAGCCACGGCAGCAGATTTGACGGGATACGGGAGCAGAAGACGCAAGCGGCGGCAAGCCACTCCCGTTTGCTTTCAAAAGACGGTAAATCGTTAGCAGCGTTAGCAACCGTAGTGTTAGCGCGTGTTTCTTTATTTTTTTTTTCGCCAGACCTTGCGCACCCTCAGGCGAACGCGGCCACATCAAATTCTTTGCGAAAACAACAACGGAGGCGACAAGCCCGTTGAGCGAAACTGCAAGCGTGTAGCGCGGGCCGCTTCGTTCACTAAACGATCAAAACCTATCCCCCCTCGGTCTAACGCGGCAGCAAACTCGGCGGCAGCTTGAAACAGACGACAGCAGCGATTGCACTGTCATGGCCGCTGCAGGGGTGATATCGGTAGCGATGCGCTATTCTTATCGTCCAACACTCGCGGCTGCCTGAGCGCGTTGATAACATGGACGGACCGTCGCTCTGACCAGTTGCCAAGCGAGAAAAGCACGAAAGGCATTGGCATCGGAAAAGGCGTCGTTCCGCGATCACATCCCTGTGCGTGCGGCTGAGAACATCCCATCAAGTCTGCTCTTGTTGCCGCTAGATGCGCCTGAGTTACGTCTCCACGGAGCCTATTGATGTAAGTACACGACAGTTAAACGGAACATCTGGGTGCGTGGTGGCCGCTCGGTGCTTTCGCTGGCCGGCGGCGGACACGACTTCGGCGCAGGCCCAGTGCACAATGTGAGTGGTGCTCAATCGTCGTCGGCTGCCGCCTGCGGCGGCGTTTCCGAACGTCGCCTAGTGAACCGTTCACGCGACCATGACGCCACGAAAGAGCGTCGCACGCGGTGTACAACGCGTCTGCTCTAAACTCGTTGCCGTCGTCGTCGGCATGGACGCCGAGCGACAGCCAGGAGCTTCGATGTTTCTATCTACTGTGCACAGCTGTGTACAGTGGCGGCTCTGGCATAAATAACAGAAATGCAATGCAGGGTTTATTGCAACCAGGATACTGAAGAAACATCAACGTCAGCTCATACGTCGCACGTCCCAATGAGATATTGTCAGTGGGTTTTTCCAAAATCGCTTCACCAGGTGGGGCTAATGGCGTTGAGAACACGCGTTTTTCCGGTGCCTTGTGGCAAAGGCCAAAGAAAATACGGCAGGCGCCGCTGAGCAGTCTCATATCAACCTGCGCTTTATTTATCGCTGCAATCGCAATTGCTTCAACGCGCAGTGGCGTATCCAAGGGGGGGGGGGGGGTTTGGGGGGTTCAAACCCCCCCCCCCCCCGAAATTTTTCAGTTTTGCTTGCGTATATATGCACGCACACATACAAACGCACGCACGAACATACATAAAGTATGGTTGAACCCCCCCCCCCCCCCCCCCCGAAAAAAATTTCTGGCTACGCTACTGTCAACGTGGATATCCAGCGGAAACTGTGACGCTTGATCAAATTCTAGCTCCATGGAAGGCAATGGAGCGCGTTTCTGCGCTACTCGCCCTGAATGAAGCGAACAGCAGCTGTTGGTCTCCTGACAATATAAAGCGCTGACACGGTCCTGGGCTTCCATTTTTCGTATGTGCAGCTGTCGGACTCGTAAATGATCCGTATCTTTATTGCTCTGACGGTGCCAATCGAGGCGCTTGGAAATTTATTTTGTCGAGAGTCAGGTGACTATGGAGGGACGTATGGGAGTTCGATATTAGAATGTGACGTCGGGAAAGAAAGAAGAATCCAGAAGACTGGGGGTGTCAGGGTACGTCGTGCTGCTCTTTTTACTGTAGCAGATGTGTGGGTTCATAATGACGTTTCATGAACCCGACTATTTCGTCCGAGCACAGCTTGTCACCGCCGAACATACAATGTTAGGTTGCGAATCGCCCTCCAAGTGTTCGGCGACATCTGCGCTATGGAAAGACCGCCTGAGAACATTTATTTCGTTGAGCGACCGGACGTCTTCTGCCAGGAATTGAAACTCATCAGCACATTCGACTGGCGTTTGTATTGCATCTACGCTCGTCGGCCGAGCGTGGATTGACGGGTGGCAGAACTGTCTGTGCCATATTGCGAACGTGTAACTTTTTTGTTGGCGCTCTTTCACGCACCACGGGCTCTGCACGCAGCATGACAATATTACAAGTCTTATATATAAAGAATTCTTTCTATCGGACAGGGAAAGCAGAACGGTAGATCTGAAAATTGATATGCCAAAAACTAATGTTCGACAGTCTCGGAAGAGAGCAACGCTTTGCCGTTGGAAGGGGGGGGGGGGGGCACTGCAAGCGATAACGGAATGCGTCTACTTAGGGCAGCATGTGACTGCACATCCGAGCCATGCTACTGAAAAAGCTAGAGGACAGGAACAAATATAGCCAGACACGGGCTGGTGAAAGAACGAGAGATGGGGTGCTTAACTAATCAAGGTTAGTTCGGTGCACTCCTGAAGTAACCAGAAGAATATGAATGGAGTGGAGAGCATTATGCAGGCATTATCAGCCTATGAATGGTAGTTACACTATCCCTAAAAAGAAAGGTTTATATACCTGCATCATCGGTGTTTCAAGTACAAGTCACGAAATTATAGCTGTTTTTGCGCCAGGCAAATAACGGGGGAAGTGGTCAAATGGAGCGCAAACTTTCGATGGTTTATCCAACAAATACTGCAAAGAAATTTATAAGCATACACATGCGCAGAAAGTTAGACCCACATCGACTGCATACCACCCTAATCAGAACCTGTGATCTGAGAACCTGCTCTCTGCCTGCGAGAGAGGCAATAATGCATATGATACAGGGACCTCTTGATTTTCTATGGAATGCCTCCAACAATTTTCGAGCCGTGGTGTCCCTGCTTCTACCGAGAATCCGAATCTTATTCAGGCACGGCACACACTTCTCTGAATTCCAGTCGGTCGGCAAGTGTGCCCTATCTTTACCTTTTAGCGAAAGCTCGGGTTCCCGCGCACGCTCATTCACTTTCTTGTCTCACCGGCATCCGTCTTGCCGCGTCGCCAGATGGTAAGGTGCGTGAATGAGCGCGCGGGAACATGACCTTTCGCTGAAGTGTAAACATGGGGCACACTTGCCGACCGACTGGAATTCACAGCAGTGTGTGCTGTGCCTGAATAAGATTCGGATTCAGTGTATACTAGTGCGGAAGTCCACCTATGTCCGCGAAATCTGAAGTTCTCACATTTTGAACACTATGCGTTCAGAGCCAAACAACCTCCTTTATCGAAACACAACTGATCAAAAAATTACCTCATCTGGCTTCCTAGGCCCGGCCGCCTAAACTTGCTGTTTTTTTTTTTTTTAGGGGCGAAGCTCCTTAGGGTGTGGGTCTGTCCCTCCTCTGTAGTCGTAGTAGTAGTAGTCATAGGCGTGCGCAGGGTTACCGTTCAGGGGGGGGGGGGGGCGAAGGTTCGTCGCAGCGCCCCCCCTTCCCTATTAAATCAATGTATGGGGCAGAATTTGCGCCCCCCCGCCCCCCCTCTTAGGTTCCTAGGTGACTAAGGGGGGCGGCCGCCCCCTCTGCCCCTCTCGTGCGCACGCCTATGGTAGTAGTAGTAGGTAGGTAGGTACACTCTAAAAAACCCCACGCTTAATGTCACGCTAAATTGTAAATTTAAGCGTGATGCTCATGTAAATGAGCCGTGGATGACGTTTCAAGCACCACGTGACCAAAAATAAGCGTGGGGTTCCTTCAGATCACCGTGAGGGCAAGGCTGCGTGCCGTGGTTCTGGCATGTGCAAGCGTGAGGGAGCCGTGTACGCGTGTGCAGCGGATATCGCACGCTTACAATCCCGCGGAGCACACGCGTAAACATTTACCATCACGCGGATACAAATCCTAATAGAGGAGCTGTGATATGCCGCCCCGTCTTCACGAAGTGCGAGCATGCGCATTCGCAGCCACATACGTGACGATGTGCATACGCATGCGCATACGCCTTCTCCCCGTGCCTCTTGCGAGGAACACGAAACTTCATCACGGGAGGCTGTCGAAGGTCGTGTGTTTGAAAGGCTGCGCTCAGCCATATTTGTTGCGGTTTCTGCAACGGTTTATCACGATCTTTAGTCATTGCAGCGCAGAGATTTCTGCCGTGTTCACTTCTACAGACATTCTTGACGTTCAACGCGAGTGGTGCAAGCCCACCGATTGTGATTGTGTCCTGTTTAAGTGAGAAAATCCACAGCGCTCTGACGGCTCGGGAGCAGCATTTCTGCATGGACGGTGGATATACTACGACCGCTCAACTGCCATTCATGGACGATTGGAATATATAGGTAAGGACGTTAGTCACGTTTCGATCGTACTCTATAGCAGTAGACATTAATGATTTGCAACGGCTTCTTGTCAGCCTTAATGCCTTAATGACGCATTTTGTTTAGCGGAGGGCGACGATGATCTCCTGTTGTAGCAAAAACTGTCTTAAATATATATATATATTTTTTCTCGTGTTTTTTTAAGCAGCTTTAAGGCCGGACCAGTGAATGCCTGAGAGATGTTGTGTTTGAACGTGTGCGTTTACTTTTTTTTTTTCACATTTCAACTGGGGTTTAAGTGGCGAGTTCGGAGTTGCCACTGTGCATTCTGTACCGTGTTTACTCTCACGATTTATAACGCTGTTAGTGGAGTATTAATGTGGTTACGGCGTATTAATTCTAACTTAGAACAGCACAATCGACGCCGTAGTGCACATGTATTAAAGCGACCGCTCTACTTTTCGCGAGGTGCACGACCACGCCATCCGTGGAAGCCTTGCCGTGTCCTATTGTGACGCGGGCCCTCATGAATGATAGAGCATTGGCTTGGGCGTGTTGGTAATCCATTTTTCATTTTCAGCGCACTTGTTAACAAAACAGAGGACTGAACAACTACACGGGCAGCGCACGAGTGGACATAGCGCTGTGTCTGTGTCGTCCTTCTGTCCTCTGTTTTGTTAACATGTGAGCAAAAGTAGAGTTCTGAATGATGTTTAACCAACACCGCTCGTCGGTGTCACGTGGGACGACGCTGAACTCACTGAGAGTGGCAGAGGCGTCAGCTTGCGGGCTACCATAAGACTTTGCAACGGCTTCTCGCAGTAATGCTGCTTTTTCTTCTCGCTATAGTATATGTCACTCATGCTGATAGTATGCCGTTGTAGATACAGGAAAAGTTCATAATGTTGTCAGCTATTTGCCGACTGATAGTAACCTGCGTCTCTGAAGCGACGCATGAATTGCGCTCTGAATGAGCATATCTATTTTTGTCCGGTTCAGATTTTTAGGTTTTGTGTTTTGAAGAGAGTAAGTGCGACGATGTTACGGTGTTAAGCGATCATGAATATTCTATGCCCGTGCTATTGTGATTAGGCAGCCGTTAAGAATTTTTCAGTATTCTTTTATCATTTGCGCTTTTTATTTGACACATAATGACCTTAAATGTGCGTAAGTATGTTTATCCTGAGGTAGACACTTGCGCAACCTGCACATAAGTGTGGATAGGACTCTGTTTTTTCTCGTCAGTCTTGCTATGTGATGTGCCTGTTTTTCTCTCTTCTGAAACATGAAGGCCTAATTGTGTCTGATGTATTTGTATTGCACGTCGCTGTTGCATTGTATCTAGGGACTACGGCTCAGTCTGACTGTTCATGGCAGCTTTTTGAGCGGGTCCCCTGTAGTTGTACTTCTTGAAGCTGGAACAATTATTATTATTATTATTATTATTATTATTATTATTATTATTATTATTATTGGTATTATTATTATTATTATTATTATTATTATTATTATTATTATTATTATTATTATTATTATTATTATTATTATTATTATTATTATTATTATTATTATTCATTTCCAGTTGCAAACCCAACTATTCCCTATCAGCAACACAATCTCGATCGGTGAATTGCTGAAAAATCTCCGGATATGATGTGGGAAGTTGCAAGCCGTGAAACACGTCTATGCTTCTGTGGAAGAAATAAATGGGTAAGCAATATAGTACACTTGTAGAACTACTTGTAACTTCACTTTTTTGTCTCTGTTTTTAGGGCATGTTTAACGGAGAAGCAGCAGTGAAGCAGGGAAGATAAAGCACACACCTCACTCGAAATGTATTCTATGGAATCGGCAGTTCTCACGTTGCAGGCAAGTAAATCGTATCAACAAGGCTCGGTAACTATAAATTATATTTGTAATAGTTTAAATATTTATTATGCCTGAATATTTGTTGTATATTTTCTTTGTAAAAAGCATTTCAAGAGCTTTGAAAACCTTATGTTGTATCGGTTGCAAGGCAGCGTATGTTGGAAGAGTGTAAATCAAAGCCAGTTTCACTCTGGATGCCTTTTGTTCTACATGTGCACCACTGGATCCACGAGTTATTTACAAGATCGAAGATATGTTGCTTACTTGGCAAACTACGCTACTTTAAAGTAAATCCTCAGAAGCTCAGTAATTTTTAAGGCGGTCTGGGGCAGTTTCGTTCAGTTTGCCTAATTTACAGAAAAAAAAATAGATTGCGATTTTTCCCTTTCGTTGGAAAAAAGGGATATTCCTCGTTTGCTGTTCTGTAACTGAACGTTAGAGGGATTTGAAAACTTTTTTGCAGAGATTAGTTTTGTATTTCCGTCCACTCATCTTTTTCTTTAACTGACCCAAGAAAGAGAACGTGCTTCTCAAACGGAGATACCTATTAAGCGTACAAAAATACTGATGAAGGCATCTTTTCTAATCAGACGTCAGCAAGCAGTGACAGCGATGCCCACGTATATGCTACGCCAAGAAATGGTGGCGGAAGCATTTATATTGCTTTGGACACCCTATGTAGCCGATGTGCGATAATGTTCACAGCTTGTGACGGGAAAGACGGCATTCCGAAAACACAAGTCACGTTCGGTACTCGTATAAACGTTCTTCTGATTCGGCAACCCGCGGGAAGAAGGTTTTCAGGCTGTACAGTGGTTTTCGCACAAAGCGCATTACAAAATATAAACGCAATTATCTTTATTCCTTTTTCAATGTGCTCAGATAAATGCATGTAGGATCACACTGCAGCCATATTTTAAGTTTCATTTTCCATTGCATTAGAAGTTGAGCGTAACTGTGTATTTTAGCTCATTTCAGCTTAGATGTGGAAACGTGTTATTTAATGCATGATGTGTTGTGCTGGAATTTCTAAACTTCACTTTTAAGATTGCCATGATGAACTGATATCACCGGATGCTCTTTGTCTGGCTTAAATGCATTTCGTACACTGTTCCTTTGCTTTCCAGGGAGCCATCATATATGGCTTTAGACACGTACCTGCCACCCAGGTTTGCAAAGCATGCTCTCATTGCAGCGGTGAGTTGACCTCATTCCCCATATTGACTACTTCTAAAAGCTTGCGAACTGAAACATTGTATAAGCGGTTACCAGCAGAAATTTGAGAGGTGTGATCAACGTTAAATCAATCAAAAAGCAAGCAATCATTAGGTACCTTTACCTCATAATTGAGGTGTTGTTTTCACCTATAAAGCATTATGGTTTGGTTAATGGGACTTTTTTTTACAGATGCTCCCAAGTGACCCAATAAAACCTTGCATTTTCTTGGGGGAAAAGAAGGCCTCTCATGTGCGGCAGTGAGCATGAAAACATTGATATGAGTGAAGAGACGTCTCCAGAGAAGGCACTAGTGATGTGCATATGCCTGTATTACATGAAATATTTGACATATCCGGCAGTATATGACCAACTGCTACGCTTCGTCCAGTAAGTAATAAATCCGGGTTCAAGCAACGAGTCATGAGGGGCACAAACAGGATTAAAGATTTTGTTCACTGCTTTGAGCATTTAAATGGACGATACCGTATGTGTACCGTATGTCACGACCGGTCCCTGTCTTCAGCGCTATGGCTTCAATGAACGTAACAAACCAACTAGCCCAAATGTCTGTTCTCTTGGATGTATACCGACTTAAGCTTCCTCAGCAAGATAAAACATTTCAGCTGTAAACTGTGTAACTTCTATTTTTAGCTATCGTTTCGTTGTACCGCGTTTTATGGGAGTGTACTGTATACTGCATGAATAAAAGAAAATATATGGGTTGTATATCTTCCGTTGCTTATAATCTTCGCGTTTCTTGGAATAAAACGCCAGATAAATATAATTTGATAACGTATTTTAGGTCAACAACGGGGAAAACTGAATGACCGATGGAGGAAATACTGTCCTATCATCGCATACATCGTGCATATGGTTCGCTATCTTCGAACGCCCAGCGCGGCACAGCGTGTTTGATATAACATTCGCCCATTTGTGCAAAGAAATAGGGAGAGGCTTGTTTACACATTATATTGTTTTGCATCCTTGAAATGCACCAGGGTTTACCCAAACCGTTTGTTAATGCATTAGTTTCAGTGTCAACGGCTGGAGTGTCTTGCCTTATTTCTCTGCGGAACACTCAGCAATTGCTCTGCCCGCCTGCTGCTAAGGCAGAGAGGAAAGAACAGCATTGTGGGTGAAGCTTGCTTCGGAGAAGCGACCCAAACCGACAGCGACCGGTGCTTCAAGCTGACTGGTATCGGCGCCCAAGGAGAGACGGGGGAGGGAGTGCGGCTCGCCCCACTCCGTCTCTTTCCTCCTTTGGGGCACATTCTCGGCGACATCTTTAAGCGTGTATAATAGTCACGACATAATAAGCGTGGGAAGTGTACCGTATGTGACGCCTGCCATGCGTGAAGAGGGGCTCCCTGATCCCTCCTAGTAGGCGTGATCGGTAAGCGTGGAGAAACATCACGCATACCTTAAGCGTGTAAAAAAAACTTAAAACGCACGCTTAGGTAAGCGTGGGATTTTTTAGAGTGTAGGTAGGTAGGTATGTAGGTAGGTAGCCACGTATAGTGGAATGTACCCACTGCACGTGATAAAGAGGACGATGACGCAATATAGGGGAATGTACCCACTACACGTTATAACGATGAAGTATAAGCGCGTTCCAGTAAAGTGGAATGTACCCACTACACGTGATAAAGATGACGATGACGCCTGATGACCATGAAGAATAAGCGCGTTCCAGTATAGTGGAATGTACCCACTAGACGTGATAACGATGACGATGACGCTGATGACCATGAAGTATAAGCGCGTTCGAGACCACACATTCACTTTCTGCCATGGTTGAAAACGATCGAGCTTCGCCCACTCATCATCATTCACTTCGTGGATATGGCGTGATTTTTTTTTAATAAAGTTCATTCCTCCTCCTGGCTTCCGTCATCAGGCATCGCCAAAATAGAGTGAACCCTCGCCCGTGACCACAATGTAGAAGCGAACGCAAGCCGACGGGCGAGAGTAGGGAACGACTAGAGGAGAGGGTGGTGAACGGTTAAATCGGGTGCATCTGAATGGCCCTGAATAAAACTCACAGGGTCCTCTGTGCATTGGTCCAACAAGACTCGAAGGCGAAATCCGTCTTCTCATTCTTTTTGCATTCTGCGCCAAACGTGGTTTTGCACAGGTTCCAGGATTTGAGGCATTGCAAAGTTTCTGTACCTCACCTGCAAGTGCAAAGCGACGATGTCGTCTAATGACGTTGTCATGACGTCACATGGTAACGTCTTCACACGATGATTTTTTACATCCCTCGCGTTGACGCCGCGTACGCAGGACACAGATGCCGCCGGCGAGTCATTTTCGTGTTTTATGAGGAATTTAAGGCTTTCGGCTTAAAATAGAGGAGACGCTGACTGTCCGCATCAGCAAAATTCAAAATTTGCGAAATTTTGATTGTCAAACACGCGTTTCGTGGCCGCGGAATGCGTTCGCCGTGGGACATTGTTCGATACGATGACGGGTGCCTCGGACAACCTCATGCCGATGAAGCCAGAGAACGGCGCTCCGGAGGCGACCGCTACTTACAACAAAAGGCAATGGTTATGCGTCACTTAGGGAACAAAAGAGATTCATCTAGAGGCCACGTATATAGTAATATGAGAAAGACCACCACTACAAGATGGCAGCTTGTCATTCTGGATGATTTGGTGTATTATCATATGAGAGAACAATACGCTGTCCCTCAAAACAACTATTTCTTGCCCATAGGAAACGAATGTAACGTACGCGTACGCGCTTGCTTAACACCCTCAATCAGGTCATGTATAAACCGTTAGCACGAGTTTATTAATAGACTGCGCGATACCATAATATGTGTATGTTGTATTTGAAACATCACTATGGGACGCGTTTGTATTCTTTTTTCGCTAGAATTTGTACTTGAGATTCATGCTAGGCTGCCATAGGAGTAAGACACAGGCGGCCGGTTGATCTGGGCCGTTTACCTTTTAACCCGAGTTTTTGCTTGTTTAAGCTGTAACTGAATTCTCCATAAAGACGCCAGGAACATTCTATCTTAGTCTATCACGGCGGCCTACTAGTCGCCACTCTACGGGAAAACAGCTCAGGGTGCCACGTCAAGCCGAAGCACTCGTTAGTCACCGTCATGAGCATGACAGAACATGTGCGGCCTGTTGCGTCGCTCTGCAACACACGGGCACAAGCGGGAGTGCTGTTTCGACCGTTCCATTCGCGTTGGCGCTAGTTGCCGGACAGCCACGCGCCTTTACAACAGAAAAAAATTACACCATCTCCCGCTAAAGGGAACCATGTGTAGATGTGAAGCAGCGGGCGCTAACGCTTACACTGACCATGGCGTTGACGCTGGCGCTATCGCAGCGTTGCGCAGGAGAGAGAAAACTGAGGAGGCGCAAAGCACGCAGTGATGGAGCAGGTGTTTCCTACTGGAACATGCCAATCGCTGCTAATGGGCAATGAGAGACAGAAGATTCCGACTGTACACAGAGACCCGCAGTGCGCTTTTAGTTAACGCGCACGCTTTGCGAATTTTTATTGTTCAACAACGCACAGGAGAAATCTCCCACCGGCACCACCTTGGAGGTCAAGATCCATTGCCATATATACGCGATGGACAGTGAACGGTTGTGCAGCGCGCAGTCCGGTTTTTTCAACCAAGAAACTCGCTAGCAGACGCTGCCTGCGTCGGCGTCACGAGGCGAGAGAGGGGGAAGCGTAGGAGAGGAGAGAGAGAGAGAGAGGGGGGGGGACGCGCATGCGCAGTTGGGTGTGGACGCTGTGGGCAGGGATGCCTAGAGGAGAGAGGGGCGTAGGAGAGGTGAGAGAGGGGGGGACGCGCATGCGCAGTGGGAGCCCAGGAGGCGGGATTCCTAGGTTTTGCGCATGCGCAGTAAGGGAGGCCACGCCGCACACCACCACCGGAGGATTAAGCTTCGCCATAAGATGCTTCACATCTAAAAAGTGAAGGACACTTTGTACATTCCAAAGTGGGTTCGGCGAAAGCGTGTGGCCATTCCACTGACGGAAAGACCGACGGACGGACAGACGGACGGACGGAAGGACAGACGGATGGTGGACGGACGGAAGGACGGACGGACATACGGACGGACACCGGACGGACGGACGGACAGACGGACGGACGGACAGACGAACGGACGGACGGACGGACACCGGACGGACGGACAGACGGACGGACGGACACCGGACGGACGGACGCCAGACGGACACCGGACGGACGGACGCCCGACGGACACCGGACGGACACCGGATGGACGTGAGCATGAGACATTAAAGGATTTCGCCTTAAAAAAGAAAATGCCCCCCACCTCCCCGAAGGGAATCGTGAGGAAATGCGAATGCATTTCGCGCGCGCTTCACTCCATTTATATATGGTGGTTGTGGTTCGAAGAAGGAAAAGGCGCCTAATTTCTGCAGCCCGGTCGGGAGCACGGCGCAGCGCCTGTTTTTTTGTTTTTTTTTTTTTGCTTTTTTTTTCTTTTTTTAATTTTTTTTATTTTTTGTTTTTTTTTTTATTTATTTTTTTCTTCTTTTATTTTTTCTTTTCTTTTTTTTCTTTATATATATATATATATATATATATATATATATATATATATATATATATATATATATATATATATATATATATATATATATATATATACGTTCGAGCGAGCGGACGGGAGAGTGGGGCGCAGGGAGGCGAGAGAGCGCCGCGGACAACGCCGGGCAACGGACAACGCCGGATGCCTGACATAGCCCGACTAAGAAATGCATTCGCATTTAAAAATAGACAACAAGCGAGGGTTGTGGCTTGCGCGAGACCCTCTATCCTGTCATATATGAACATGCCGTAAAGGCGCTGTGTTTCGTGGCATTTTTGAACGACAACAAAGGATGTCAACCAGTGTTGCGGAATGGGCGCCTCCATTCCATTCCAATTCCATTCCGAGGAATTAGACCTTGCCGCAAATTCCATTCCTTTCAATTCCTCGGAATGAAAAAACTTAGCCCATTCCCAATCCGGGAATGGCCGGGCAGTTCAATTCCATTCCTGTAATTCCTCAACGTAGGAAAGGCGTCTTGATAGTTTTATCGAGTTAAGAATGAACATCCCGTGAAGCTGATGTCATCAGATGCATTAAGAACTGCAAAAGTACGCAAAACACGTTACCATGGTCTAGGGATAGTAGCTTGGTGACATATCTCCTGCAGTACAACCATCCTACTAATTCCCATAGGGGCAGTTCTCCCGCTACATATAGTATTTGCATGGTGAGCATGTTTGAACGAATGGTGATGCTTTTAATATTGTTTAAGCTTAAATGCGTTAATGCTAAAATGATGACATAGCGTATTCTTTATGCTGACAAAAGTAGTGTTCAAGAAAACTAAGCAGTTTTGCCACGCGTCTGGAGCGGTCGTGAATATGGAGAAAACTAAAGATTTGGTTGATGGGGAACAAGACCCTCTAGATCTGCTGGCATTGGAACAGTGCACAGCTCGGGCACCTTGTGCCTTTGCATCGACGGAACACTGGGCCGCACTGCTCGTCAGCACTCACGCTTGTCAAGCACGCCTCTCAAGCATGGATGGGGTGAGGAGAACTTCTGTTAGCCTGTGCGCAGGTATGCAATGTCTTCCTTGTCTCAAAGGTTATTAGATGTGAAGCATCTTATGGCGAAGCTTAATCCGGTGGTGGTGGTGGTGTGCGGCGTGCCCACCCTTACTGCGCATGCGCAAACCCTTTAAAAAATAAAAATAAAAAACCTCCTCTCCCCCCTCTCTCTCCTCTAGGCATCCCTCCCCGCGGCAACCACACCCTCACTGCGCATGCGCCTCCCCTCCTCTCTCTCCCCTCTTACACTCCCCCCTCTCTCCTCTAGGCATCCCTGCCCACGGCGTTCACACTCCCACTGCGCATGCGTGTCACCCCCTTTCTCTCCTCTCCCCCCTCTCTCGCCTCGCGACGCCGACGCAGGCAGCGTCTGCTAGCGAGTTTCTTGGTTGAAAAAACCGCCTGCTCGCGCTGCACAACCGTTCACTGGCCATCCCGTATATATGGCAATGGATCTTGACCTCCAAGGTGGTGCCGGTGGGAGATTTCTCCTGTGCGTTGTTGAACAATAAAAATTCGCAGCGTGTGCGTTAACTAAAAGCGCACTGTGGGTCTCTGTGCCCAGTCGGAGTCTTCTGTCTCTCATTGCCCATTAGCAGCGATTGGCATGTTCCAGTAGGAAACACCACTCCATCACGGCATGCTTTGCGCCTCCCCAGTTTTCTCTCCTGCGCAACGCTGCGATGAGCGCCAGCGTCAACGCCGCCGCCAGTGTAAGCGTTAGCGCCCGCTGCTTCACATCTACACATGGTTCCCTTTAGCGGGAGATGGTGTAATTTTTTACGTGTGTCATATACTAAACTGCTGGTCAGATAAAGATCAGGCTGTGCATAGAGTATCAGCCACTTTCGTGTGGAGGTATCAATGGGAACCGACGCGCAGGATAATTTGTTTCTCCCGTCAGTACCTGCTGGGATAATGCATTTCTTTGTACACTAACTTCGGCCTCGGTTTCTCTTTTACAAATTGGCAGATCATTCACACTTTTACAACACGCCTACCCTCGGCTCTGGCAAACTAAAGGTGGACCTAGAGAATGCGTTGTGGCCTTCGACTTCGAGAAAACATGTACTCAGGCCTACACGACTAATTTGAGCATGATATTACAGTAGTAGCAATTAAGGGTGTAGCAAAATACGTTCCTTCCTGATGCCGTCTTTGCTTGTGCGATGCGAACACGGATATGTGCCGAGTCGTAGCAACCGAGCAAAGAAAAGATGCAAAGAAAAAGGATAACGATAATAAGGGGTAAGGGGGGTACGCCGCCGTAGTTCCGTACGACGGATACCAACGGCATAGAGCTTCGGTTACGCGAAGAAAAAAAATTTGAGGACCCTTAATCTTCGCCTTAAAGAGTTGAACGCGATAGCGATATCTTGTCCCGAGTGCCTACTTCAACCACTTAATGCTTACTTGCTATGCACCCACTACGTGGTGTTAAGGGAATACGCGCAGTAAGGTGTGTGCCGTTTGTAATGGGTGGCCGGCTTTAAACTACGAAATCGTTATGATAGTCACATATTCTGACACCCGATGGCAATGCACGCTTGTACCACGCAATATTCCTGGGATATTACATGTTATATTGCGACGCCTATATAAAGGACGCTTGCGTTTGCGAAGCATGAAAGTTATTTTCACTGCATTTCCAAGCAGATGAAGTTATTTTCACTGTATTTCCAAGCAGAGGCGTGGCTGTGTGGTAGAACACCTGCTCGCCACGCAGACGGTCTGGGTTCGATCCTCACTCGGACCCGGAAATTTTTATTATTTATTTTATTTGCATCTTTCTCGGTTTTTCGGTCACGGACAAGATAATGATTTTTCGCTCACAACCAACGACGCCGACGCCGACGCTGGAATTTCTGCGAAACAAGCACTTTAACGCTATCGCATTAATAGCGACAAACTTCGGAGCAACACAGTCTATATAAGGACAGAATTGTAGTAGGCGCGTTGCTTATAAATGTACCGTGCTTGTAATCAGCCAAGCCATTTTAAAAATACTGCTTTACTGTTAAATTCGAGGCTCTGACTTACTAATGTCTGAAGTTTGAAAAACAGCACGTAGAAGAAAACGTGCTCTATTTTCGGAAAAAGACGTAATTCCATTCCCATTCCATTCCATGCAAAAAGGCGCTTAATTCCATTCCCATTCCATTCCTCCAAGCGTTGCCCCCCATTCCATTCCCATTCCATTCCGGGGTCACGAAAATGTGGAATGATTCCGGAGTCATTCCAATTCCGGAGTGGTAACTCCGCAACATTGATGTCAACATCTGCTACCATGAATTTCCGTGGGACACTGAATGTCGTGTCCCACGGAAATCTTTGTTTCCTAAGATCTTTGTTTCCTAAGAAAATAATATATGCAGAGGAGTGTTGATGACCTGATCATCAATAATAATTTCTAAGACTTCATGGCTCCTCAGAAAACCCGCAACAAAAGGACACTCTTGTTTTCTCTAATCAACCGTGGGACGACCCTTTTTGTGGCGCCGAAGCGGGTGTATTCGTAACTACGTGATTCACGCCGTTTTCGGGGCACGCAACAGGCCGCACCTTTTTTTTTTTAATCGAGCGGCCATGACAGAACGAATTGCCGCGCCAACACGGCTGCATCTGGGATTTAGTCCAGCTGTCACAGTCAATTTGTATTCTCCCCCCGTCCTCCCCTTCACCACCCTTTCTATTCATTGGGCTTCTAGATCAGTTGAAGCCATGTTCGGGTAGATGGCGGTTCCCAAGAGACCCGAGCTGTTCCGAGTACGGAATGACCACGCTCTCGCTTTCCCGCGCTTGATGGTGTACTGCGTCACCAACAGGCACCAGGAGCGGTAACGCAGTACACCGTCAGGCGCGGGATAAAGAATCTGGAGGAAGAAGGATCCTGAAGCTCCCCATTCCTTCAGGATAAATGACTAGGTTATCGCCGCATAACTCCATGGTTTCTTTGAATGTCACGCGCAGGGGATAAAGCATCGCGGCGACGCCTGCACACTGTTATCGCGTGTCTCGTAGAGTGCATGAAAAGTGTTTTTTTTTTATTATAGAATGAACCAATTGGAAATTGGCGCCCGCCCTGTTCATTCTGTTCTGTTGTGTCCACGTTTTAGTTTGTGCCGGAAAGTCTTCTTGAAGTATTAGTCTTCACAGGTGAGCAAAAACCAAGGTCTTCGTTTTACCCGATTCGGTACAAGGGGTGTTGTAGCAATGGCAATGAGATCCCACGGGATGAGGCTTTCTCTTCTCTTTCTTTATTTACCTAGAGCAGAACCACGAGGCTCGCACTCAGAAAAGCATCCTGTTTATTTGGCGCACACCGGCTTTCCTCTTGTTACACGTTAGCGGCGCTTTGAGTCGACGTTGCTGAACGCTCTCGGAGGCCGAAAAGGACGAACATTGAATGTAATTTCATTTTCGTTCTTGCTTAGTTCTTGTATTTATTTAGATTGTCGGTATATCCCGGACAAATGTAGGTCAAGCGAAAGCCTCGCATAACCTTCTTGTTAAGGCGAAGCCTTCGCCTAAGCAGGTCTACATCAGGGTTGGCGTTGGGTGGACATGAAAAGGCGCCAGAACTCGCGCCAAAAGTGGCCAAAATAGCCATGTCATTTGATGTTATCGCCAAATTTTTAGCCAAATAGAACAGAAGCGGTATTTTCAACATAGTCTTTACTATTGATGAATAAATAAAACCATTTTGAATAAGTAAAACCACAAGTTCAAAAAAGAGCCATGGCGCCAACTGGAAATTTTTGTCGCCAACGGGGTACAAAAGTAGCCAATTTGGCGCAAAGTAGCCACCAACGGCAACCCTGGTCTACATAATCTTTTCGGAGCCCGAACTCCCTTAGTAGTAAAAAAAAACTATCATCAATGGGCTAGGACAAGCAGATCTGATAACAAATGTGTATGCAAGCTTCATTCTTCAACGTTTCTGTGAAATTTACTTATATAGACACACGAAGGTCGTAAGCTGAGCGGAGTGGGCGTGCGCTTTCTAAGGCTGCACAATTCCGAAAAAGAGATGAGGGGCTGACTGCTGAATTAATTTTTTGTTTGCTTTGAGAAGATGCAAATAATGAAAATGGAATGCCTGTATTCGTCTTCTTTCCCTGTGTATGCGTCCGTTTAGCTCGAATACAAGTGGAAGCTCGTGCAACGTCAAAAATAGCCCATAATTTCATTGTCACTGTAGGGTTTGTGTAGGTATACCTAAATAACACAGGCGATAGTGCATACCCATGTGATCATAGTGTGCTTTCAGGTCCTTGCAAACCACTAAAAGCATACATTTATTCTTCATCTATTTTATTTTGAGTAATATAAGCGATGTAGTTTGCCGATTTCTCAATATCAATATCTAAATAGTGTACTAGCTAGCCCCGTGTATTTTATTATAGCTTTTCTATCACCAAATCAGCCCTGATAATAGAGTACATCAAATCGAAAGCGTCGAAGTTGGAGCGTGTTCTTTCCTGAGCTGATCGCCTTTAAGGCAGTTAAAACGAGTCGTACAAGTCACGTTTGCTTGAACAAGTCGAGCTATTTAAAGTGCAGACATGTCCGCATAACAGAATTCCTTAAGACAACCGGCTGTACGTGGCCGTTTCATAAATAGCTCAATGAGACAAAGGCGCGTGGAGGAACCCCATGACAGAAGACCATCGGAGGAGGAGGCAGCGACTCGGGGAAATATTCAGCAAGCTTTCTTGCGGATGGCTCACCGCAAGGATGCTTCCCTCCAGCAGGATGGCTCACCGTCCCTGCTGCTTAATGCGGATTGCAAATGTAACTACCCTAGTAGGTGCACACCTATAAGGACGCCCATCGTAAACGCACATTGTCTCAATTTCTTCGGTTGTTCGTGTTATATCTTTCCAAAAATAAGAAATGTTTAGAGATAGATAGATGGATAGATAGATAGATAGATAGATAGATAGATAGATAGATAGATAGATAGATAGATAGATAGATAGATAGATAGATAGATAGATAGATAGATAGATAGATAGATAGATAGATAGATAGATAGATAGATAGATAGATAGATAGATAGATAGATAGATAGATAGATAGATAGATAGATAGATAGATGATGTCACCAGGCTGTTATATACTTCAGCTGAAGTCTAAAACTGAATTGAAACTTACATTGTTTTCCACTTCGTTCTCGATGCCTGCCTTTTTTATCTGAAGCAAAAAAAAAATCATAATAAAACAGGAAGCTGCGATCCCAGCTTTTGCTTATCATGCACTCCTGATTTTAATCCACATCTCATTTTCTCTTGTCACATATATAATGACGGGAATTCCAACTTCAGGTAAGCAGTCTGTTGAAGAATTAAATTTGGAAAAGCAAGAGCTCATAAACTGAAAGTGTATAAGCGCAGCAACGTTTCCTCCCTTTCAAGAAATAAAAATAAAACTGGCTAGCTTTCTCATGCCTTGCTGTTTGAAAGACGTGTTACATCTTTAGTTTACTTCGTAGTATTCTTTTTCTTTATTCTAAGCCCGAGAAAAGGGACATGTCTTTTCGCCGGTTGCCTAGCTTTACGGAGTGCCCATCGCTCAATGTCAGCGCTAATCAAGAGGAATTGGGTCCAACTTTCCAAAGCGGTGCCCGAGATTCCGGACCTGCGCCTTTCTTACTTAGTGGGAAACTTCGCGCACACGACGACTTTATTTGGTATCGTACGCTCTTAGTTTCTTCAATGGTAGGCTAGCGGTTTGATATGTTGGCGCTCATGAACAGGTGGTCCCGGTTGAAGCTATATATACTGATGATTCGAGCTACGTTTCTCAGACGTTTCTCTTCATTGTGTGAGATACTTGCAGTTCTGAATCATGTTCTCCTTACTTTCATCTGCGTCCACTGTTCGGTCTGTCTTCATGGTTGACTTTTAGGGGTATTCGTAAATATGAGCGCCTACCGTTATTTGCTGTTAACATTGAAGAAAGTGAGCGACAGCATGCGTTAATGCAAGTCCGGTCACTCGAAACGGTGATACCAGTGGTCCCATCCAGCTACTTGGGAGTCCTCGAAGTAAGTGAAGCTCCGTACCAGTGTAGCACTTCCCCGAATTCCTCTTTTATCCGTTGAAAACTGGTGGGTGACCAGCCGGCACAGGGGATTGAAACCGGTACCTCCCGAATCGGAAGCGGACGCCCAAGCGTTTCAGCACCGCTGCAGTCAGTTAAACTATACCGCTGATTCCCTCTGGTCGACGCATTGCGGGATTCTCCTTCCGTCGTTCGTATCCGATATTAGCTATATGTGCCAGTGGAGAAGAAATGGTAGAGAAGGAAAGGCAGGGAGGTTAACCGGTCCAGGATAACCGGTTTGCTACCCTGCACGTGGGAAGGGGATGGGGGGAGATTGAAAGAGGGAAGGGAAAGAGTGAAAAGAGAGAGAAAGATAGCACATAACACAGCACACACACAAACAAGCAGTCATTGACAGTCCATCACGCTGGTGTGGTACGCGACATCGCTGTCAGAGCCGCTTGTCCAAGTTCGTTTTTCTTAGAAACTTCAGTAGTTCCTTGGCCACCTTCAGCTGCGATGTCCTCTGTGAACGACATTCAAGAATAGATTCAACAGACATTTGTCTATTGTCACGGTCCGCTAGAACAGACGCCAGTGACTGTCTCTGAACATCATATAGCGGACAGTCACACAGGATGTGGCGCAGCGTCTCCTCGCAACGACAGGCATCGCAGAGAGCGTCGTCGGCCATCCCAATGCGAAAGGAATAAGACTTCGTGAAAGCCACACCTAATGTGCCAGTGGAGGTTAGCGTTACGACCGTACATGTAGAATTATCAAATCTAAACTTTACATATAGTTAGCGATGACAGTTGTGGGGGCTGCTTAGTTCATTGACAATGAGTCTGTCAAAACTCGCTTGTGTACTTTTGTCCTTTTCGCCTCATAACCGATGGATGCTCTGTTTTCTCTTAAAGCGTGACCGAGTGACCCAATTTGAAATTATATGGAGAGAATTTCGAAAATATTCTAGGCAGTTACGTCACGTGCTCTGAGGTGAACGGGTGCCCTGGAGCAACTGAGGTGTCCCGTGTCCTCTCTTGTATTTGTGTTTTTATGCACCTTATAATCAATTATGGATGTCACGTCATTACTTCGTCACGTGACATGAGGATGTCACAAGTGTCGCCGACTTTGTCAAGACATGATGACCTAACACCTTCAAGCATGGTATGACTCACCTCACAATATTTTATGACGTCGTGTGTGTAGACGCCGAAACCGCTGCAAACGACGACGCTCACACATTGCGTTTAATGAGGCATCTTAAGTACTATCATGCAGTTCCTAATACCTGTCAGTCACCTGTTTCATTACATTTTTAGTGACCGTTAAGCGTCTTTTATGACGTGTTATGACGCGGGTGCCGCCGGCGGCACCCGCGGTGACGACCACGACGGCGGTCACTTTTGGCTTTTCACGTGGCATCTGAGCCTTTCGCCTTCAATACAAAACGGTTCTATTGTGAAGCTTCTGAGCAAGGTTGCGCTTGAAAAAAATAGCAGCGACTTGGGAAGCGTCTCTTGATGAAAATTACATCGAAACATTTTGCTGAAAAATTTAAAAGTGACGCTTTCTTTTTCGGTTTTTGCATTTGAAGTACTTTCACGGCATTACTAATTTCGTTCGTCCTTCACTTTAGACTCTGCTAACTTCGAAGTGAAGGCCTTCTTCTGTGGCACGTAGCGGAATGATCACTCTCCAGTCGTCCAACTTACTTCCGCTTCTTGCGCGAAACTCCTTCATCGTGCCTCGGACGTGGATAACGGCACTCAGGGTTTAGCTTGGAAAGGCAATACCGTTTTTCATGCGAAAACCTTCACGGGATCTCCACGTCGTCATATGTTCTGGAGGAACGCTCCATTCTGACTATTTTTTTTTCTGTTCTTTCACACACTCGTTTATTCATGTTTGACGTGAGACGTTTCCAGAAAGTTACAGGGAAAAGGAACACAGCTCGCCGGCCACAAAGTCCGTCGCGGTAGAAAAACATTTCTCATTTTCCATACTTCAGCGAGCACACTTCATACTCCACATATTACTCTGTCTCACTGAATAACTAGACGCAACGTCAATACTTACATTATTGATGTGAGTAGGGAAAATTTTGTAACGTACTCTACTATCCTGAAGCATGGTTTTATTCTGCCTGAAAAGATTACTTTTCACTGCCTCGTGGATAAGTTTTCATCGTATTCATGAACTCTTGACAGTTATGAATTTTCGTATAGGTACTCGAAAACTGTGATGAATTGAGGTGCTCGAAGGAAAAAATACGAAATATTCTTCGCCCTAGATAAATGAAAGGCGGCTGCTTGATATGCCTTTTTTTCAAGTATATTTCCGTAAGGCAACACATGTTTATGTTAACAGCGTTACTTTTCTTCGAGGATTCTTTCGATATCCGACGATGCTCAATACAGACGACAAAGAACGGCGGAGAAAATAAACATTTCTTTTATTTGAATAGCTTGCCCTATGGCCTAATGAAACTTTCGGTCCAGGCCCGTAGCCAGGGGGGGGGAAGGGGTGCCCCCCCCCCTCCAAAATTCAGATAGATGGGGTGTTTTACTCAGGATAAATAATAAAAATTCGTGTTTTTCAAGACCTCTAACAAGTGCCTCCCTCCCCGAAAAAAAAAATTATATTGTGGCGAAGCGGCATGTAGGGAAGGGTGTTTTAGCTCCACTAACGTGAAACCTGGGTAGGGGCGAAGCATGTAGTGTTCGCATCTTTAACACAGAGACCCGCAGTCCAGTTTTAGTTAACGTGCACGCTGCGAATCTTTATTGTTCAACTACGCACGAAAGAAATCAGGCACTACATTGCAGGTCAAGATCCAGTGCCTATATATATGGGGTGGCCGGTGAACGGTTGTATAGCCCGAGCAGTCGGTTTTTTTTTTTCAATCAAGAAACTCTTCAATCGGGTCCAGGACGGCCTCAAGGCAGTGGTGAGCCAGTATCTGCGCGATCACGGCAGGTCTTTGGTGACCGAAGAGGACGGTGGCAAGGGGGGACGCCCTGAGTTTTGTGCAGAACCTCCTGGACCGGAAGGATCGCTTCGACCACTTCCTGTACCACTCCTTCAACGGCGAACGCCAGTTCAAGCGGCCCTAGAGTAAGCGCGGTTGCCGCTTCAAGTTCGTGGTCACTCATTTTCGGCTCCCTGAGAGCTGGTAGTTCAGCGTTATTCGCAGAAAGCGCGTTTTCTAGTCAACGCGCGCTGTTCGCTCTCGCTCGCTACGCGGTGAGCGCTGAGGCGGTGGCGCCCTCTCTCTTGCCACTCAAGCAAATCGACCGTCACGAGGACGACGACGACAACGACGACGACCACAGCAGCAGCAGCGGCAGCAGCAGCAACAGCAGCAGACGATGGTGCACGGCGACACGCCGACACCCTAAGGTGCTTCGCCCCTAAAAAATTCCTGGCTACGGACCAGGTTGGGTAATTGATACACACACTAATCTGCTTGACGCAGTATGTTTAAGAGTGAGCGTAGGAACGACGAAATTAAACAATTTTATCTTCGTATTTTTATGCTCCGAAGGGTGTCATCCTGCATAATATTTAATTACTGCCAGAGCATGACGCCCCTGAAACGAGCGATTTTTTTATTCACTGCTTTTTGTACTGAGTGAGTGAGTAAAATCTTTATTGAAAATGTCCGGTGGTATTGTGCGGGGCGGGGCTACAAGCACCCCAGCCTAGGTGACGGCCTCGAGTCCTTGGACACGGGCGGCTTCCTGGGCGTGCCGGACGGCCCACAGTTGATCGGCGAGGTCATGGCTGAGCAGAGCCGCCTCCCATCGCGGTTCGAGACTGCCACGTCTACCCGGTTCGTAGGGGACTGCTGCTCGCTACCGGTACACTCCCACAGCATGTGCTGCAGCGTCACTCTGGCTCCGCACGCTTTACAGTCATCGGACGTATAAATGTCTGGGTAACAGAGGCGCAGGATCACTGGGTTTGGGTACGTGTGAGTCTGTAATTGCCTCCAGGCAACCTCCTGTAAAATATAAAATGTTTATTTTTTGAATGGTCGCATGTAAAGCTAACACACTTTTGCTATTCCCATACTCACTATCAAAAACATGAGAGAAATACACCCATTGCCCAGCGTTGTAGACAACAAGTGTTGAGCTCTAAGAAGCCAGCCTTGTGCCCACGTCGTGCGCTTCGGTGGCGTAGCATAAATCTAAAGAAATCTTGGTAGATTGACGGCTAAAGTATTCGACTGCTAAACTCAAGGACCCGCGGTTAGATTCCCGCCCACGTTATCCTGTGTTTCGATGGCCATGAAATTCAAAATATACGCGTGTATTTGATACAGGTGCACGATACAGAACCTCAGTTGGTGGCCAAATTAGTGCGCAGCCACTCATTGCGGTGTGACTCATAATGACGTCAAGGCTTCGGCACGTAAAACCTTGAAATTATTACTATTGTTATGCACCCCAGCGTCATAGAGTATAATCATAACTATCAATAAAACACATCTTCACACATGCCTTGTTTTCCAATCGAAAAAGAACATGTTTTTCAGTGGCTCTGTGGCAGTACACTTGATTCCCACGCATAATACTTGGGTTCGATTCCGGCTGGGACCTTGATACTTAATATTTGCATTCGTCGGGTCAATGCAGCCGATGTCAGTTTTTCATAACGCTCTCGCATTTATATTACGAATGTCTGTCCTGGCTGTTCCTGGGTAGATATAAACTGTCAATCACCTGTGGCGCATGCAGTGACCCGTGGTATACGGGTGTAGGCCAAGTGTGTCTGGAGGAAAGATCTTGACGACGTACGCGACGGGATTTTCCCGTTATTCATGTCATGGCCAGCCAGACATATTCGTGAAGTCCTGTTACCCTCCTATACTAATTTTGGTATACCCCATGTTATGGAGGTCATCACGAGAGCACCCAGACGTAGGCGGCTAGATAGATAGATAGATAGATAGATAGATAGATAGAAACGCTCGAAATGGCTGCAGTCCGCTAAGAAATGCTTCGCATTTAGAAAAACAGAGCGCAAGAGCGGCACACACCAATTAACCACGTGCATTGTTCAGCAGTACCAGGTTGTGTTCACAAGTCTACATTGAAAGCCCGAACACATCATAAACTAAAGTAGCGCGAACACACTACGTGGTGCACCATCGTCTGCTGCTAGACGGCTCCTGCATTTCAGTGACGTTCAATGGCTCTCATAGTGAGAGTGCGTCGAACGAATAGATGCGTTAAATAAAAAAAAAAGGCTCCAAGGTTGCAGAAGCAACGGTAGACACATTTGCAGAGATTTAAAAATTAGCACAAAAAAAAAACAACAAAAAATCGGGTAAACAGCGTTTGAATGATAGGCATGGAATAACCTGCTGTGAGTGGACTTGAGAAGCTAAGAGTCGCTTAAGGTACGATATTCGAACAACAAAGAAGCTCGGAGGATGGTGTAGTCTTCAGGTGATAATCATTGTCGAACAGGTAAATGCCACTGCGGAGGACGCTTCGGCAAAATGACTCTTCTGCCTCAGGGCTTCTTCTGCTGTCCTCATGATGAAACGCCCCTCTTGTCGAAGCGTTACATCCTTCAAAAATTCATGCCCATTGTTTTATTATGAGAAGATAGGACGGAAACACGTGCAGTGGATTTTTTCGTCGAAGTTTTAACGCGGCAAGGACAGTGGAGAAATGAAGAGAACAAATCTTCCTGGCCGTGAACCAGTGGCGTAGCCAGGGGGTGGCACACCGGGCACGTGCCCCCCCCGAAATTTTTTTTCGCCATGGCATGCAGAGCGAAAAATGGCCATTTCAGGGCGGTGCACCCCCCGAAATCAAGGAGGTGCCCCCCCCCCCGAAAAAAATTTCTGGCTACGCCCCTGCCGTGAACAAACTAAAATCGCACGAAACTGTAACGTGTGTTTCGCAGTCTTGAAGCTTTCAGCCTTTACGTAAGCTGCTTACTTCTGTATAAAACTATGACATCTTTCAAGATATTGTAGAACTTGATCACTGTCGGCGCTAAAGTATTTCCTCACGATATCGCAAGCGACTACTGAGACACGTTCGATATTATTGCGCACGAAAGTATACCGAAAAAACGCTGAGTCAATGCAAGCGAGGAGACAGGGGGCGCCTGCACAAATGGCGCCGCCAGACGGCGCCGGTTGTTCCGCTGCCTAGAAGACAAACACTGCCGCGATCGCTTTTCTCTGCTCCTAGTCGCGTTTGTGTGGATGGGTTGTTGTTTCTCTTCATAAATAAATGATAAACATTGGGCTGGAAGGTAGCGCTGGGTTCTAGGAGTTCCCACAAGAAGAGGACGATCTGCACGCGCCATAACGCCTTCTCCCGCTCGGCAATAAATGGAAGGACAAAGAGTACAAATTGGAAATGTGAAGCTCTCGATATTGCAGCGCGTCCTGAGCACAAAGAGAAGGGTGTAGGCGAGACAAGTCACACACATACGAGATCGTGGGCTCGAAACAACGGAAATGGCCTCGTTTGTTTGTAACTTCGATCAGCCGGCACCGACGTCGTGTGCTTGTGCGCAAGCGTCGTTCGCTTTATCGTATTTCGAAGAATCGCTATAGTGGATTAGCTGAAAAACTTGAATGGTTGTCGAAGTGTAGGGGAATAAAAGACGCAGCCGTAGATCAGGAATCACGATGAAGTGCTGTAGTTGCACTCTCCTTTTACAAACATCGGCAAGTAATGAAATTTAGAGTGAAGCTAGTTGAGGGTCGAATAGTGGCGATACCGAGATAATGGTGCAGAACACAACGTATGACACCTAACTGTTGTGTTCAGTGGCGCAAATCGACAAAGACCACAAGGGGGGGGACACACATTTTGCAATGACGGCCATTTTGTTTTTATCTATATGGTTTATTTTTAAGCATATAAAGTTAAAATATGCATTCCCCATAAAATAATAGTATTAATAATAAGAATAAGAATAATAATAAAACAGCATGAGTATCAGCACCTGGCCAGAAAAATAGCGCTGAGTATCCAACGGTATACAGGGTGTCCCAGCTATCACGCAGCACGATTTAAAAAAAGAGGAACGGCGTTACGCGAAGCAGACCTAGTGCATATTGTTCCCTATATACTGTAGTAGCCGCTACTAATTTTTTTCGTTAATGAGAATTAATTATTTAGTCATAATTAAAATTGTAACTCCAAAAATCACACCTAATTATCAAAGTGTCAATGAGGCAAATGTGGGCCTGTTGAAATGACATCTATCTGTGCTACATTCAACAACGTACTAATTGCGTGCTAATTTTTTTCTTTCGGATTCGATTGTTGCTTCGTGCATGGCCTCCGAGGTCGCGCGCCGGTGCGCAATCTCGGAGGCCATGCATGAAGCAACAATCGAATCCGAAAGAAAAAAATTAGCACGCAATTAGTACGTTGTTGAAAGTAGCACAGATAGATGTCATTTCAACAGGCCCACATTTGCCTCATTGACACTTTGATAATTAGGTGAGTATTTTTGGAGTTACAATTTTAATTATGACTAATTAATTAATTCTCATTAACAAAAAAAATTAGTAGCGGCTACTACAGTATATTGGGAACAATATGCACTAGGTCTGCTTCGCGTAACGCCGTTCTTCTTTTTTTAAATCGCGCTGCGTGATAGCTGGGACACCCTGTATAAACGATATCGCATGACAAAGTTAGTTTCAAATAGCAAGTCGTGGGCAGGCACTAGCCTTTTTTCACAACTGCGTCATTCACGTTAAAGTATGGAATAAAAATGGCAGCACATTTTGTGCTAACGCAAAAGTGGTATTTCCCATCATGTGTACCGGCTAGAAGTAATCAGTTTCTGTTCGATGAAAGTGCTTCAGATTTCAGAGTTGGTTTTACGGAAAGTGCGTTGTCCTTGACTGTCAAGAAGAAGAAGAAGAAATGGTAGCGAGGAAAGGCAGGGAGGTTAACCAGTCCAGGATGACCGGTTTGCTACCCTACACGTGGGAACGGGATGGGGGAAGTTGAAAGAGGCACAGGAAAGAGTGGAAGGAGAAAGAAAGATAGCACATAACACAACACACACACACACGCAGTCGGTCACAATCCATCACTCTGGCGTGGTACACGACATCACTGTCACAGCCGTTTGTTCAAGTCCGTTTTTCTCAGAAACCGCAGTAGTTCATTGGTCGCCTTCATCTGCGATGTCCTCTGTCGACGACATGCAAGAAGAGATTGAACGGATATTTGAAATTCAAATAGGACATTGCGAAGATGAATCTCGAGGGGGGGGACACTTGCATGAAGTGTCCCCCCCCCCCCCCAACCTGAACACAGGGGGGGGGGGAAATCAGGACCCCCCCTGACCCCCCCCCCCCCCCCCCCCATGATTTACGCCACTGGTTGTATTTATGATGTTTCGGTGCTTACGATGCGGTGGATATCGTCCTGGAATCAATGTGCAGTGAGGCTGTTCATGTAATGTTTTTTTTTTCTTTTTATAATACAGAACTGAAGAACAACTGTAGCGAAAGCCAATATCTCATGCCATTTTAACTTTGAGAAATACACTATGAGAGGATGATAATGACATGATTTTCGGCTACATATTTATCCGCGTCTTTTTGTGCTTATTGACATGACAAAGGGAAGTGTTCCTTTGTAACCTCTGCGTAATCTACACAAGAAGCATAACGTCTTGCCAACCGTGTACGTAGATTTACCTAGAGAACAATATAGCATGTCAACTTAGCATGCAAATTTTCGATTAAGTTCATTTTTTTTTAAACAGTAGAGCTGTATAAGCTCGGGGAAGCCCCGTCAGTCGCGACCTCGAATTCTCATCAAAATAGACGGACACGCACTCTCTTCATCCTCTTTTTCATCTTCACCTTCGCTCCCAACACATGTTCGCGAAAAAAGAACTACACAAGAGCATGTCCTGTTCTTTTTTTTTTTTCGTGCACGTTTTTTGCGCACTTTCTCTAATAATGGAACACCAACTCGCCCAACAGTCTATCCTTCCAAGATATATTCGGTCTAACCAGGTAGTGAATTCCAGCTTTCGATTCTATGAGGAAAGAAGCTTTGCCTAAATAAGTTAGCACGCGGATGAAATGGTGCAAGGTTGAGAGGGCCAGAGTAGGGCTAGTTGGGTGTGCATAGTTGACACTTGACCTGTGTTGACGTGTGTTTTTTTTTGTGTGTGTGTGTCTTTATTCGCGTGCAAACAGGGCGTCGCACGTGTCAACTGTGCAAGGTTAGGTCTACGGCTAAACTTAGCGGGTCTCATTTGATCAGAAGACGGACAGTTATCATTTAATGAGTAGCGTACGTATGGTGTTAATAAGGTTAAGCAACAATTTAAGACATTTACGATCGCGTAGATCGTACAATGGGTGAACACCGAGCGCGGCAAGGTTAAATCAAGGTGCAAACTTCAGTCATAAGGGTGGTATGAAAAAAGGATTGATTCTGAACTGATTCAACAGTGTTAACGCCATATAATTTATACGCGAAAATATCCTATAGCGTGGCTGCTAATTATGGCTCAAGATGTTTCTTAGTGCTAGCCACGCACCAAGCCGCTCCCTAACCCACTTTCCTGATTTGCCATTCATTCGGTAAATAACGAACTGCCAACGAAAGAAAGACTCATCCCAGGACAAGGCGACGGCGGCTACAATGGCGTGAGCACAGAAACGCGAAGCTACTTTGGCTTACTTAACTTCTGTGGATTACTGACGCACCTCCTTTTCTCCTTTCTCCTTAATTAACGCTTTGTCGCCGCTTCATTAAGGGTCCCATCACGCGAGGGACGGTTTTACCGCTCCGCCAAGCACGCCAGTCTCCTTATTCCTCGCGGCAAGCTAAAGTACACCGTGGCTTTGTAAGGCCAGGAGGCGCTGTCACTCGCGACGAGAAAACGAAGTGCGAATAACGTACTCTTATGTGCAGTAAGATAAGTAAGTTACGACCTTCCTACGGTTTTCTGCTCATAGGACGAGAATCTACGCTGTCAAGCACTTGAGCTCGTATCACCGCCGCACAGGCTACGTAAATGTCACGTGGGTGAGTCGCAAACGGCCTCTCTCTTCGTCGGACAACACTAGGGTGTTTATTTGGGCTGGCTGGAAGATATTCAAGGAAACAGGAAACATTGAAGACAATTAAAACAAGACGATGACCACGATAAAAGCAAAAAAGCAAGACGTTTCGTCTCCCGTACGGGAGCCTTGTTCACAAGTGAAAATTCAGTGCGTGAGCAGTCCGTTCATGTATGTTTTAAAATGTGACGTAAGCGACGTGTACACACGTGTGGGAAGTTTCCGTCATTGCGATTCAGTGTGTGCGCCGTTGTCTGGATTGCGATAGATTCCAGATGAAGTCGAGATGACCAGTTCTTTTCTCCGCGAGGATGGCGAGGAGTGGACATTGACCTAGCGCTCGGGAGAGCTGTGCGACGGCTTTGTCGTGTTGCTTTTCACCACAGAGGCTATCGAAGAGATATGCGACCACCCAAATAAGCATGCGTGGATGTATATTTCCGAACAAACGCACGCACAGTTAGTGGGACGGATCCTGGAGGAAGGTCGCTGAGGATGAGATGCGCAAGTTCCTCAGACTTCTGGTGCGCACGGGAATTGTTCATGTCCCGCGCTGGCATTGTCATTTTAGTCGAGGACACATATTTCCAAGCCTTCTTCCAACATCAGTGATTGCACGGAAAATGTTCAAAGTGTCGCTTTCTCTCTTGGGTGTGCCTGTTCTAGAGGAGACCACCGTCACATTCCACGGGAAGCTTAAAAGCGTGTCTTCTCTACTGCAACACATGAAACGATTCATCTGCGCTATTTTTTTTTAACCACGTCAGAGCATTTACGCGGATCACAAAATTATGAAATCAATAGGTCAGTGTGCTATTCGTCATTGTGCTATTCGTATGCGCTCCGTCCTATCTGTCGTCTCTACCTTGTCCGTTGTCTTTTTGCGCTAATTAGTTATGTCTGCAGTTTATACGCACCAACTAGCACAACTCACGTCTCTAATTCTGAGGCAAGGAAAGTTGAGCAGAGAAAAAAAAAATGTTTTGTTCGAATTATGTGCAGCCAACGTTTGATTCACAGCGTCGAGAAAACTGCTTCGCGCGGCGGTATGATAGGCACTAGTGCTGATATTTTTGTATGTATGTAAATAACCTTTATACTTACACAGCTTATATTTGCAGTATTATTCTACTAGAACCTTGTGATCAAAACGTATATTTCGTTTTTTTTATGTTTAACCTGTGCAGAATAGCTTTCATCTTTTTTTAGTTTTTTTTTTCTTCCGGCAACGCTTTTTTGTTTCGATAACTTTTTGATAATATTCAAAACTAGTAAAATTGCTTAAAATTAGAACTATTGGAAAGAACAATTCTTCCATCATTTGATATCCTGCACTTGAGCATCAATGTATTGTGTGGCAGTAAAACAATACTTCCTTGACTACCCAAAAACAACCGATTTTTTTCGCGGTCACGAAAAGTGTTAAAGTGAACATGTGCATTCAACCCACAAGGAATACTCCGAACTTGTTACTCAACTACGCTCGCAAAGCGCCATGCTGCCAAACGAAATACGCAGTATCTTGAGAAAGAAACATCCGACGATCACGAAGAATATTCATTAAGATGCAGTTATTGCACTCATGTAAACGGCCTCCATTATGGTTTTCAACACAGAAGCTTTACTTCATCTAGCTGGTGTGATTGTGTGTGTCCAAGAATTTTCCCCGCTAAAATAGGTTACAGAGATCTAACCATGCCGTGTGCTTCAGGCACAGCTAACTGCTCTCGCATAGTACAGTGCACGGCAGTTTGAATCTTCCAGCCCTTTTCTTTTTTTAAACAAATCGATTATTGTATATAGCGTGTCATTTTCAATACAATTTTAGAGCAATTTGTCGCTTTAGTACACTTACTCAGGGCTGATTTTAGAAACAGCCGCTGCAATATCTCGATTGAAAACGAGGTATCTGACTCCTTCTCATAAATATGATTGCAGAACACAAACAGTATCCATACGTTTACGACAGTGTGACGTCATCGCTGCAAACAAAACTAGCTCGCGCTCACGCTTGGTTTGGCAGCATTCTCTTCCCTCCCAAGATGGCAAGATTTCGATGTCGATACTTATGAAATATGGCCACCGAGGAATTGCGCGAGAATTTCTTCAGACTCTGATTTTTCCGTTGCACTGGTGAGAGTGAAACCCTCGTCCCATCTCACGCCTGCGTGCTGCAACCGCCTCGTAGACGCATGATGAAACCCCGATGCATGCCTGAACTCCCGAGACTGGGAAGTCGAGCGAACAGGGATAAGATTGCCGCGTTCCGTGATACACGTTACGTACCGCGAAGCAGGGGTCCGCTCGCACACTTTCCTAAGAAGTGCTTTCCAATTCGCCTATCCGCTTCCTTCTGTGTGTTCTCTTCACCCGTCATGCAGGTTTCTCGACAGTGAATGTTACCCGGCTAAGCTCCCTTGCTTTGGGTTCGAGCTGTCTGTTCTTGGTGAGCGATGCCGGAGCTCTCTCTACGAGCTGTAATTGCCGAATGATCTCACTTTTAAGAGGCGTACGTTCAAAGCAACAGGGGCGGTTAGAAATTTCAATACAGAGAATGCGCGAAACAAGAGTGTGGCTTCTTTTTTCCGATTGCGGCACATCCAGTACGTCGGTGTGCCTTTACTATATCTGCAAAAGCACACAAGACCGATCTGAAGCATTGCCGTACACTAAGTAATCGTTTGGAGAAAGATAGCGACCACGACTCAAGTTGAAGCGATGTGCGTGTCCGGTATAGACGGGTAACCACGCAACACCTGCTCGAGATCACAAACTCCGCGCTGCATTTTTCACCAGCAGTGCGCTTACAGCGGATGAGCCCTCGCCCCATGAACCCAGCACACTTGCAAACTAGAAGAAGATGAAGCAGACGAAAAAGCGGGTTTGTAGCATGCGTGTGCTGCAGCCCCAAACATTCTATACCAAGAATATCACTTATATGCGAGGCAGCAGCGTAGTAGCCACATGCCGAGAAAATCATCCCAACCTTTCCGGTGGAGACTCTTTGGCAGGAATTCGGTTCTTTTTACTGGCGCGAGCACCTAGTGACACTCTTGTACCACTTCCAACCACTTCCAGTTCAGCGCTTGCTTCTGGTTTCCGGAATATTCAGGAAAAGTCTTCTAAGAAACAAAGCCGGCACGAAATCGGTGGTTCTGGTTCAAGCGAAAAGTTATAGTAGATACGCATGATATGTGACTATAGGTCTACTTAAGGTGAGATCCAATTAACTGTCAGGATAATTAATGAAGATTTATTGAATGAATTCGTTGACAGATCAGTTTTCTTGCGAGCAGCTGGGATTGTGGCGGCACCCTGCGGAGCAGATCTCAACTACGCACTTCTCTCTACGTGGCTTCCGAGATACACTTCGCCAGTGTGGTTCAACGCAATACACCAGTGTACACGAACGCGGACGCGCGAGCGCCACTACGAGATACCTAATTGAAGGATTAAGGTCGCATACGATTTTTTTAGACTTACCATAGTTTGTGCTTTTGTTCTGTAATACCCACGACACATGTGGAACTAAGGACATTTGAAGTAAACCCTTGGCGCCGAGGAACAAGTTACGAAAAGTAATTCTACTGGTGATACACGGTGAATGCCCTCCGATACACCCTTCACATGTCTTGTGTAAATCCTGTAGCAAAACAAAATGCGCCAATTGTTTAAACTGAAACTTAGGAAACGCTAGAACATATCCGGTCAATCAAATAATTGTATTTACGTTCCGAAACGGGAGCGCGGCTTACGCGCATGCGTATGAGTCCAGGCAAAACATGCGGAAAAATCCGTCGTAGCCAAAGCTGGCCAAAGAGACCGCGCTTAATATACGAGAACGCGAGAGCGGCGGCAAGTCATCAGTATTAGATTTAGCTGATACACTACCATATTTAGTAGAAATGACATTCTCAGTGGGGCCAAATTAATTTATGGTGCATTTGGTTTACGAAGTTCAGAAGCAGAAAATTGCGGCTGTAGTAGGGAATGATTGTTTCAGACCAACAACAACGTATAATTGATATAAACGTGTTTTTCGCCTCCTGGAACCCCGTGCCGAATAGGGAAAAAGAGAAAAGGAAAGAAAACATGGGGAACACTGTACGACTATTGCGTCTTATACTCGAGTAACGTGCATGTTTCAATCGCATCGTCAGCAATCGCATTTTGCTCATAGCAAGAGCAATTCAATCATTTGACGAAGAGCTGCGCGACATAGCTACAAGCAATAAAAATACAAAAAAGGTCCAATTTACGAAGGCCCACTTTTAGCAGCATCCCATTTTATAACTCATGGAATTTATAGGTGCAACAGTCAGTGTGCGCGTACAATTTCTAATAAAAAGAATCAAATGAAATAGCACGTGGTAGTAGCCAATCCACTTTGCTCTAGGTAGTTGCAGCACCTGTGGATGCCTTTATCTGTGTATTTTGTAAGTTCGACAAGAACTTCTGAAGTGAAAAAAGCACGAAAAAAAGTGGCGGGCCCGTGACCTCGTAGAACAGGTAAAACAAGCTGGAGCACTCGACGCTGAGGAGATCGAACGGGGTAAGAAAGTGCCACCATCACAAATTGATCGATAATAGTCAACTGCACTGGAATGACGTGCAGTTGTTTGTTTTTATACGGTCTGTATAGGCCCACTGTGCAGTCATAAGCTCTTTGGAAATAGCCCGAAAAAAGTCAAACAAACAATAAGCGCACCTGAAAGCGTTCTTGTATCGGCAACGAGGCCCAACTGGGACTTTGCAATTGTTTCGGCTGTTTCAGCCTGTAGGAAGTCGCGGTGTAGGGGTACCGATGACACTTAGCCTGCTGCTCTCTTTCGCATATGCTTGGAATACTCCACCGTTGAAAAGTTTTCGTAGAGAGTTTGTAGTCTCTGAGGTACAAGACATTGACCGAAGCAAGAGGATCGATGTCGAATGCTTCGATGCGTTACCCATGAGGCCTTGTCGGCCTCTCAATAGAGTTCGGAATGTTCGTAGTTTGTTGACTAATACGCGCCTGCTTTTTGTATTGAGGTGTGCTTGACGAAAATATTCCCTGTAGTCACGGCTATCGTCCTTCTAGTCTTGGCGAACCTTCCCCCTTAATACTTTACAAAAGCGGTTTTATTGCTTTCTTTTGCTTCTTCTTAACACATCTAATCGTTGATTTACACAAACCTTGCGCTGGAGCGTCCCGTCAGTACAGATGCTTTCTGAGGAAATAGCGTCAGAATTATGTTGGTGTCTTGATAGAAAATTTGAATAGATGCGTTGTTTTGTCTGTAGCGGATTACGCGATGCTGCCTGGCAACTGCCGCTTTGAAGCAATCACTAGCCGTACAAACAAATGTTATTTATTTGTGCCAATGACTCCCTCTTTGATCGGCAGGGATGTTCACTTTCGTTTGTCTACAAAATATCCCAAACGCAACAGACATCACACGAATGATTTATTAATAACCTTTATTTCTTGTAGTATGTTTAGAATGAACACAGACTTCTTCCTTCTTCTTTATACAGTGGGGCCAGAAATTGGTGGTGTATATCACCTTCAGTTGAAGGCAACTTACATACAATACAAACAAAAATTAAAATAACATTTTTTTCTAGATCTTCCCGTTTTCGTTAGGGTGTGCTCGAAAAAAGTTCTTAGACAGCCTAGAGTAATCAGCTTCGCGACAAGTACTTCCGCCTCTAGCATTGCTTTGGAATTTATCCGATGACTAACTGCAGCTTGACATTAGTGCCCTTAAGTCACCAGGATGGCTCTTTTCCCGAGAGGAAGTAAATGTAGTGAGAATCAGTGCCATTCCGAAGGGCAGCATGTGCTACTCTTCGAGCGAAAGAAGGCGTTCGAGTCTGTGAATCTGAACGCCTGCCTGTGCTCTGTTCCATGGTGGCTTCTGCTGCTTTCTAAAGAAGTGTTGCACTGAAAAGCCCGGCTTTAATGCGATTGACTTCATACGACAAACACCCATGAGGTACCATTCTCCGCGATGCGTCTGGAGCGATCCCCAGTTTTTCTTAGTAGCCATCGAATGTTTAACGAATCCAGTTCCTATACCAACGGTTTCTGTTCAGACAATGACGCTAGCCGCGAACGTGACACACGAAACGCCCAAGCAAATGTACTAAAAAAAAGTGAGCAGGGTCTCATGCACCGCCATGCACCCGCATTGCCAAAGGGGTCTGCCTGGCTCTCCTGCTGGAGACACACCTAATCAAGCCGACTGCTGAAAGGCCCACTCGCTTGTCCGCTAGCTCCAGTCCGGATAAAGCTGCACACTCACTAACGAGCCCGCAGCGTCAGCCACACGCGGTTGTGCATGGGAGAGATGTCTATACAGTGCTTCCCCTTTATCCTACGTCCCCATTCCTCGTAATCCCCATTCGACCGTCTCTTTGTGTGGTTGAATAACGAGCATCCGAATGCACGACATCCTTCACGCCATTGTTGGGAGGCCATGCCTACCACCGCAGTCACTCTTTCTCCGCCTGCTCTATTGAACAGCGTTCGGCTGCAGCAAGCACGCTTATAACGAGCTGAACTTTTCGTGAAAGCCGGCATACGCAATTCAACAGGCTGCGCGGAGTAGGCTTTCCGCGAATATATGACAAGAGTTGGCATTAGTGACGCAGGACACCAGCTGAGCAACGCGATTCAAATCCAAGACTTCTGCTATGCTTGCGATTAATTCGCACGCACGCCGATGTCATCGATCTGGGTGAATCCACGCCCTTGGTGTATGGGCAGTTCGCGATGAGTGTGTCGCAATACGACTTTTCGTTCCTGTTTATTCCATTATGCTCGTCATTTTAATGCATGTTTTTGCCAACATGTTTCGTTTCCATTTCACAACCTAACCTGTATTCAAGGGCTAGTATACTTTTTTTAGTATAATTTTTTTCCTAGGCGGAAAAACAAGAGCGATCCTTTTCGCTTATTTGTTTTCTTCGTAAGCGACCGTTTCACGATACAACAGTGTTAGGTAATCATTCAAAGCCAGCGCCCCACAGCGACCGTGCATTACAGTCTAGAGTAAAATCGAGCCCCATTTGTATTCCACAGCCGAAGAATCAAGTTTTGCAATGAATACCTTGAGATTAGTTTTTTTACGCATGCCTCTATGGCCAGTGCATGACGGGAGCTCATCTTGCTCGGAACAGTTGAAGAAATATTCTAAGAAATATGCAGTTATTAATTTATGTAGTACGTATAGCTGACGGTCATGTAAACCCGGCCACATGTATCACTGGTCCTTCCCTTTCCAAGACGTTTTTGTTCACAATGAGGTAATCTCTGATCGTAACGTGGACTCGAAAAAGCATTTTCGAATAAAAAGTCAGCCAAATCGTGCACTTGTTTTATTCAAACTTAGTCAGATCCATTAAACCAGCGCTTTGTGAACAACCGTGCCCCCCCAAAACAACGAACATAGCCGCGTCTAATGACTTTCACTCGTGACATTGTTGCTTTGTTTTCGTGCTTTCGCTCGACAATTGCTTTTTCTCGGGCTGGTTGACACTTATTGAAGGACACGATATTGTAGGGCAACGCCAATGGAAAGAGTATGGGGCCGACTTTCCTACATCTGTTAGTCTGTTAGTGCTTCTTTTTCGAGTTTTGCTCCACAGTATCATGCCATTTTTTAGCTCCAAGAGGGTATATCATGGAAGACAAAAGAAATGGTTATTGGGTACCGATGAATTCCTTGAAGCTGAAGTGATCCTCAATGGCACGGCTTAAACCAGCTGAGACGTACGAAGCTAATCACAAAAAGAAGAAGAGCTGAAGCATTTGTGGAGGCCTTCAGTATATGACAGGAACAAGAAAACGCTGCCGACAAAAATTGAAGGAGACTTTGTACATTCCAAAGTGTGCTCGGCGAAAGCGTGTGGCCATTCCACTGATTATGCCATGTCCTTTTTCTTTTACACTCTCAGTGGCATAAGACACAAACCTAATGGGTGCGTGTTTTCTTCTTTAATTTTTTACCGCGAATCGCAGCGAGACGCGAGACTCATCTTCCTCCGTTCGCATGCGTTAGTATTTTCTCGCGCTTTGCGCATCGTGCAAACGCCATCCGCGTTCCAGCTCTTAAGTTGACGGACCCTTTGTAAATTGGAAAGTGTATTCCGTGAACGCCTGGGTCCATTGAGACGGCGTCGGTCAGAATGATTGCAAACTCTGGTCACAGCGACGCTACGCAAGCAAAGCGCGAGCGCTATAGAGTCCGACGCGACCGGCGTCCGTCTGCGCATCCCGGCGGCCACCTGGCTCAGTGCCAGAGCTCGGATGGATGGACGGACGGACATGGACGGATGAACGGACGGACGGACAGACGGATGGACGGACGGACGGACGGACGGACGGACGGACGAACAGACAGACAGACAGACAGACAGACAGACAGACAGACAGACAGACAGACAGACAGACGGACGGACGGACGGACGCCGGACGAAGGTCGGACGGACAGCGGACGGACGTGAGCATGAGACATTAAAGACTTTCGCCTTAAAGATTACACCATCCACCGCTAAAGGGAACCATGTGTAGATGCGAAGCAGCGGGCGCTAACGCTTACACTGGCGGCGGCGTTGACGCTGGCGCTCATCGCAGCGTTGCACAGGAGAGAAACCTGGGGGGGCGCAAAGCACGCAGTGATGGACGGTTGTTTCCTACTGGAACATCCCAATCGCTGCTGGGCAATGAGAGACAGAAGACTCGGACTGGACACAGAGACCCGCAGTTCGCTTTTAGTTAACGCGCACGCTGCGAATTTTTCATCGTTCGGCAACGCACAGGAGAAATCTCCCACCGGCATCACCTTGCAGGTCAAGATCCATTGCCATATATACAAGGTGGCCAGTGAACGGTTGTGCAGCGCGAGCAGTCGGTTTTTTCAACCAAGAAACTCGCTAGCAGACGCTGCCTGCGTCGGCGTTGCGTGGCGAGAGAGGGGGGAGCGTAGGAGAGGAGAGAGGGGGGGAGGGGACGCGCATGCGCATTGGGGGGTGTGGTTGCCGCGGGGGGGGGGGGATGCTTAGAGGAGAGAGATGGGGGGGAGGGGACGCGCATGCGCAGTGAGGGTTTAGACGCCGCGGGGAGAGATGCCTAGAGGAGAGAGAGGGGGAAGCGTAGGAGAGGGAGGGGCAGGGGACGCGCATGCGCAATGGGGGGTGTTAGCGCCGCGGGAGGGATGCCTAGAGGAGAGAGGGGGGGGAGGGGACGCGCATGCGCAATGGGTGTGTAAACGCCGCGGGCGGGAGGGATACCTAGAGGAAAGAGAGGGGAAGCACAGCAAAGGAGGTGCGTGGGGAGGGTTTGCGCATGTGCAGTAAGGGTGGTGAGGACGCACACCACCAGCACTACCGCCGGACGGACGGACGGACGGACGGACGCCGGACGGACACCGGACGGACGTGAGCATGAGACATTAAAGGCTTTCGCCATAATACAGGACAGTGCACCTGTTGTCAGGAAGACCCACTCTTTCTTCAAGCCCAGTGATCATCCTTGCGATCATGCAACAAAGGATGGCAACGACGAAAACACATGATGGCGTTAATTTTGAGGCAAAGTATTGTTATATCGTTCATTCGCTGCCATTTAGACTACTTTTCGTAGAAAGTGCAAGCCCAAATGAAATTTTCCGTTCTATAAGAGCCAAATTCAAATTTTCCTCCCCAATGCCGACGATAGTGGACTATATGGGTTCTAGCCGCATTTGTCGATTACAATCTCTTTGTGACACGAGCACGCTGGCAAAATATTGTTCAAGCAGCCCCGACCATATTGCCAGTACCAAACAACTGCGCTTTTCCCACTTTCATTTAAAGGGGCCTTGGCTCTTTTAGGAGAAAAAAAAAACTCCATGTATGAGCGACTATGCGCATGCGTGATCAAAAGGCGCCTAGAAATGACAAAGTGGAACAAACAAGTCGTTAGTAATCTGCTACAATAAATCTCAGGGGACACTGACATGCGTTGAAAATCAGTAACTATCCCTTGGACTCGAGGGATTACGATGATTTGTTGTTCTCGTGGTGCCTCAGGGAATTCAGGAGACACCCACACAACCCCCCTTCACTGGGAAGCTGTCATAAAAGAATGTACGCTGTTCTTGCAAGCACGAACGTTCCCATTGATGAGCACATTTTGGTTTTGTTTTCTTTGATGAGATTCAGTATCTCAAAGGTTCAACGGTATAACAAGGTAACTCTAGCCAAGAGGGCATAAAAAATAGATGAAGCTGCATTTCCAGACAAAAAAAAAAAAACTGCCGATTGAACGCAGGGCTTCTCGGCAGGGAAATGCTACATTTGATCTTCTAGTGCTCTAGAACCTAACTAGCCAGCTTCACATGCTCGTATATAGACTTATTGTATGGAGCCTTTTTAAAGCCATGTTACTGTATGGAGCCTTTGTCTTAGCCCCAGTAACTCTATGAACCTTGCTAAAGCACGAGAACGTACATGGTTGGGACACAATTGCTGTGGCAGTTTTCCCTCTGCCCTTGCCTATGTTTGTTTAGAGTTATTTAAAAGGAAAAATTGACATGCAACTTTCCAAAACGACGTGGAAACTATTCTATTAACACACGAATGCGTTACAAAAGTAATTAAAGAGCTTCGAAAAATTGCTGTAATAGAAACTTTAGTAATTTGATATGTTTTAAAATGTAGATGAGCATAGACATTGTTGTGCACGTGCATAATTTCTACAATAACTTAACAGCCGACAGCGGGCAACATTATCTAGCGTTTGTATTTCCAAAGACATATGCCAGCCTTCACATCAACTATATACTTGTTTCTGACAGTTAACTATTTTACTCGGGTATACTTCGTAGGGGTGAAAGCTTTATACGAAACTTTGTATATTCTAATTACATACAGGTCTTCCTAATAAGACGCTCGGAAATTCTTTCCTTAAGCCAATTGAGAATTTCTGAATCCCAAGTTTCTTTTATAATAATTACTGCGCATTGGTGTGTTTGCTCGATTTCCCTGAACCTGAGACAGCATTTATTGCTGGCGTCTACAATTACTGAAACACTATAAAGCAAAATACATTCCCCATAGCATTATGCGGCAGTAACGGATGACAGCATGTTTGCAGCGTAACTAGGCGTCTCATGTGTGAAGGTTGGACACTTCACTCGGATTTCGGACAAGTTTACATTCTGCACGCGGCTTGGGAGCCGGAGATAACCAGTGCCGACTGCCGTGCGCTGTCGCTATGCTTGATTGTACCCGCGATTGCGGAGGTTTCGGCAGTGGTTGTGCATTGGGCGTTTACTGGGGTCGTTATCTCAGTTGTATTTCTTTGTGTGTAGCGAATGGCTACTATGACGTGTCCTCTAACGGTACGAGCGGCATTCTTATATAGTACTTTTTTATTGTTTCCGAAGGTTTGATGTGTTCCATGGCTCGGGCTTGCCTTCTACCTTTGCGGTATTTGGAATTCATCTTTGGCAATGGTGTCGGTTGTATTTGCGTTCTGATGAGGCTTGGAACCTGATGGATTTCATCACTTCAATATTTCGGTCTGACCGGGCACGTTATTTCAAACAATAGTTGCTGTCCGGCTTGTGTTAGACATAGTCCTTCCATCTCAGTGATCAGAACCGCTGCCTTCAGCTCTTCAGATGTGTTGTAAAAACTCCTTTGTCTTGGAGTCTTTTATACGCAATGTTCACCGGCAATCCTAGTGCCGCTCTGTAGGCGCCCCGTATGATTTGGTCCACCATCTTGATTTCCTAAGCTTTGATAGGGTAGAGCGTATGTTATCCTGATGATGATAAAAGCTTGAACAAGTCGCGTTGTTACGCTTTCGTGCAGGCCTCTCCCTTTCTGGGCGATTCTTCCAATTAGCCGAGCTATTTCATTCATCGTCGTTTTCAGAGTTGCGATAGTGTAATCCGCTCACCTGTTACTTTGGATGCATAGGCCAAATAAACGCATCTTGGTCCTTTTTGAAAGCGTACTGTTTTCTAATTGAAACTGCAGGTTCGGCCTGTGGCGGTAGTTCCATCCGTGAACTATGACATCTTAGCTAGACGTTCAATACGACGTACATGGTGACGCTGTTTTATTATGGAGTAAATTAAAGGCGAAACGCTACCCTTTAGCCGCCCTCGTAAAACCGATCAAAGCTAATCTCTGACTTTTAGAAAACGCAGATGCTTGGGCTAATCTGGAAGCATCAAATGTAGTGAAACACTCTCTTCGAAAGAATAACCAAACATGGTGGCCCAACCTTGTTGATAAAAACAACGAAAAATTAGATTACAACATCCAGCGGTTCCTTTAGAAAGAACGCGAGCGACAGGAATCGACCCTTTGCGAAGAAAGCTTTTAAGCTTTTACCGAGGTATACCAACACCCGGAAGTGATTATATGCGAGTCGAGAGCCGCTCGTCTAGAAGAAAAAGAAATAACCACGGAAGCCATACATACACCGGAAGTAAGAAACACATGCTCCCAAATGTCACAGCTGTCAAATAAAAAGTAAGGGAAATAGTCCTTCATCCACGTGCTTCGCAGCGTAACGCTTCAGTTGTTACATGCAACATTAGAGAGTGATAGCTGAGTGGCTCAGCGGGCCAGCGGACCCAGCGAATGAGCGTAGATGCCAACTGCGCATGCGCAGCACGCTGGCTTAACCTGCGCTTTTACGGAGCGGGCCGCTCGCCGGCTTATTTCGTCTCCTCAGCGAAGCTTGCGCAGCGGTCGAGCGTCCGAGCGTTTTCCAAACGCAGCCTCTGCTTGATTGACAGTAACTTCAACCTTGTTCAACAGGTGGCGCAGCAATTCGCTCCGCTGAAACATGCGGGGCATCGCTCAGCTATTACTCCTCCTTTTGTCTTGCGCTCCGCTGCCCCCCTCCGGTCCTCCGCTGGGTCCGCTCGCCCGCTGAGCCGCTCAGCGAGTACTCACTAATGGCGGCCACGCGTTCATACCCTGATAACAGCAAAATGTGGCAACGTGAAACAGCGAGTCACTTTCGATAAAAGATTTCCATATGACGAATTGCTGATTGCCGACAGGCCCGCGATCGAGAGAGCATCAGTTATTGGAAAACAGCGCGTACAAGTGCGCGTGTGATTGACGCACCGTCGACGGCCGCATTTCTGTGCGGTCGCCGGCGCTGTGTTTTTCGCATACGACGCCGCCACCGAAATAATATGTGAGTTATAAAAGCTTCGCTTAAGAAAATTTAAGGACACTTAGTAAATTCCAAACTGTGTTCGGCGAAAGCCTGTGCCCATTGGGACAGGGTTGGTGAGAATGAAACGCGATTCGCGCGTCTCCGTTCTTGCATGAGGGGGGCGGATTGTGGCCGGGCTACAGGGGAGACGCGTGCGCGTGGGAGCGTTCGGACGCCGCCGCTGTGCCACCACGTGATTGTGGAGAGAGTGTAAGGGGGGAGAGGCCACAGCTTGGCGGTGCAACTGCTGGAATGCGTCGCTATGCCTTCACGTGATTTCTGAGAATGTAACGGGGGCGAGGCCACAGCTGGCACCATTCCAGAGCACGGACGGACGGACGGACGGATGCGAGTATGAGCCATTAAAGGCTTACGCCTTAATACTGATTGTAATGACCACGTGTTATCATAAACGTTGTCGCAGTTGTTCGGCGTACGACATTGAACGACATGTCGTGAATCGTATTCCAGCAAGTAATCGGGTGGTCTGAGCGTGTTTCACGCCAATCCGCAATTAGCAGTTTTCAACCCAATGCGAAAACGCCAGTTACTTCACTGCTCTCAAGCTTTTCCGGTTATCTAAATTGCATAATGGCACACAAGTCGCTTAGGCTAGCCAGCACCAGGCAAAGGGTCGTCAAGCTTCACTAGTCAATTCAGGACGGGACGCAGTATTTCAACTAGAACATTTAAGTATGATGTTCTCTATGCGCTTCCTTCCAGCCAAACGGCTGTGTATAATTACAATGGGGTATCGCAAACCTTTAATTATCACCATGGAATAAAAGCCGGCAGATCCCACGCACTGTGGGAATCGATGTAATGCGAAGCAGCCAGGAAGGAACAAATCCTGCTTTACATAAATTGCATGTCATGTTTGACATGTTAGGACCTGTCATTTATGTTCGTCATACAGTCACGTCGCGCAATACCAATTTTGGTGTATATCAAGCTAGCGAACTGGACGCAAGCGCCATGAGCGTGGCATGCAAGTCATGTGGCACATTACAAGTCATGATTTTCATTTTACCACTTGCCATTTATGTTCGTCATACAGTCACGTCACTCAATACCAAGTTTGGTGTATATCAAGCTAACGGAACGGCCGCGAGCGCGCCATGAGCGTGGCATGCAAGTCATGTCGCACATTACAATTCATGATTTTCATTTTACCACTTGTCATTTATGTTCGCCATACAGTCACGTCACTCAATACCAAGTTTGGTGTATATCAAGCTAACGAAACGGCCGCGAGCGCGCCATGAGCGTGGCATGAAAGTCATGTCGCACATTACAATTCATGATTTTCATTTTACCACTTGTCATTTATGTTCGCCATACAGTCACGTCACTCAATACCAAGTTTGGTGTATATTAAGCTAACGAAACGGCCGCGAGCGCACCATGAGCGTGGCATGTAAATCATACTTTTCATGACAAGTTAGTCATGATTTTCATCATATGACCAGCCATTTACGTTCGTCATAGAGTCATGCTATGCCATACCAAATTTGGTATAAATACCGTTAACGATACGGCCGGGAGAGCCCAATGTCGTAGGTGACTAGATAGATAGATAGATAGATAGATAGATAGATAGATAGATAGATAGATAGATAGATAGATAGATAGATAGATAGATAGATAGATAGATAGATAGATAGATAGATAGATAGATAGATAGATAGATAGATAGATAGATAGATGGATAGATACGCTCAAAGTCACCGAAGTTCGCTAAGAAATGCTTCGCATTTAAAAAAGAAAACATCGAATTGTCACGTAGGCTCCTTGCCGACTCACACATTTTTACGACCGTTTCTTCGCCTATTTCAAGCCCGCTTTGTACATTCTAAAAACTGCTGAGAGTATCGCAGGAGTAAAAAGACCGAGTTACTCTTCAGAGCGTTGTTCTATTCTCGCAAAGCATCGTATGGAGTGAGATGCATTTTCACTCTGCGTAAAAGGAGATAGTGAAAGTGCTTTATACTCTATCTCTCTCAGACAGAGTGGAATGTCCATATACTCTTCCGGCATGAGAGAGTAAAACGCGGTTATATTCCTGCTCCTGATCTATGTATCGATGTGCCGGCACACCACGAGTAATGACCACTCCTTAATAACTATACATATATGCAGTTAAGAGTACTGCATTTGTATTCTGTGGTGTTGGAGACGACTAATAAAAAGAACAGCGTTTCCAGCCCCTCCCCATGAATATCAGCACACTGGAAAGCACTTGCAACTCTTAATATCCACGTTATTAGCTTAGGATCTGTGTAATACATGACCCCATTGAGCCAGTGACAATCGAAACTAAATTCAAGTGGTTATTGCATTCTCAGCGTATCAATATTCACGTTTCTCGCTACGAACGTCGCGCGCAGAGGTTGCTGCCGTAAGCCTAATGTATGGTAGGGCGACAGTGAAGTATTATGGCTCTGAGCGTGAACAAGAATGACGGGAAATATGTCCAAGGGAGTGACGAAAACTAAATTGTGCAGTGTGCATTTCAGAAGTGCGATGTTTCCTACACAGCAATGACTAACCGCTTAGCGAGTCAGTGCGAATGCCTACATATCTTCGGTTAAGCTAATCTTTTTTACTGCAGAACGTACCGGATTGATGTTCTGATCTCCCGAAGCATAAAGCAAACACTTAAACTACAGTCCGTTTGGTTGTCGCTCGTGCGGAGACACACAAATATGCGTGTCTAAACAAGAAAATGAAGACAGATCACTGAGATTACTTACAAGCTGAAGAAATAAACTCACATCAGCCTTCTCCCAGCGTGGTGTATACTGGTAGCGTGTCGCTTTCAAAATCTGAGGCAAGTCTACAAGTTATAGGTTTGAGCCTTACTCGGCGATCTTTTTTTCTTCCAATCTTTATTTTTTTTTTGTCGTAGTACTCGTTACTCAGCCATCATTACGGTCTGCGTGTTATGAAATTTGTCAAAAGCAATTCTAAAGCCCAATTTTGGCGAGAGTTCTGCTATCTTTTTTATTTTTTTCCTGAGGTGTACTACTACTCCCTCAGGAGGGGTCATGCTACTCTGTTTCGGCCAGAGTTACGTTACTGCGTTGAGGTGGAGTACTTTGACACTTTCCGGGGGGCATTACTATACTCTGCTTCAAAAAGAGGTGATTTACTGTGGAAAAAAAGAGCTAAATATGGGAAAAAGAAAACACTCACCCAAAGAGTGTGCCCGGAACCCTCTTAGTTCCTACAGTGTAGAAGTTCTCCGCTTGGCTAAAAAAACTGTTCTCCTTAAAAATTGGCATCCTCTTTGTCTTAACACGCTGACCATCAAGTACGTTCTTTATCTCGGGAAGGAGAAAGAAGAACCTTGTCATATGATGGGCTTTCATTCCCACAAACATCATTATTACAGCGAAAGCTGTTATGAGATCACAACAAGGGTAGTTTTTGAGCCGTAGTTGTCCGCCGCCGCCGCCGCCGGTGTCCGTAACCAATATCGCACGAAATAAGAAAAAAACTAACTAAATAAAGAATCACCCATGACAGATTGGGAATCGAACCCTGGTCCTCTGCGTGGCAGCCCAGCACTCTACCACTGAGCTACGCCACTGCTTGAAACTGCGGTGCAAACTGATCCTATGCAGGCTTCATGTCGTGTAAGAAATCGCGTTAACGCGTGTTGTAAAGCGTTTTAGAACAGTAAAGTAACAACCAGGTGTCACACAATACGAAATGCGTAACGAGTGGGTCGTTCATTGCTCCAACCCATTACAAAATGGCATAATTCTTCATCGTCGTCAGCCACAAAAGCAACAAAGTGCACATAATGCGTTACAAGTGTGTAGCGGGTACCGCGCTTTTCCGAAGAATGAAGAATATTGGTAGAGTAGACGCTTCCCCACTACACAAAAAATATGATTATTTATGGCGTAGTGGGTACCATGTAAGTGCGCTTGTAGTAGTTGCCCCAAGAGTGTTTAAAAAAGGCTCTAGAAAGGCCGCTCTTCCAGCTTTCGCTGTGACTGTGCTGCGCCTTCCGCGCAGGCCTGGCGGTTTTTTTTCGTTGTTTTGGCGTGCTTTGTTACTCTTCAAATGGAGGAACCTTATGAAACTTCGGGCTTCAAGTTTATTCGTCATGCAGGTGGACGTCTTCTACATCCCACAGAAACAGAACTCCTGTAGACGAATATTCGATATTTGCCCAAGTATGCATGTCAATAACACTGCACCGTAAGCAAAAACCGTACATTTACAGGGGCTGGCTACGGGACCGAAGCCGCACAAACGCCGTAACCACCCCATCATGTAGCGCGCCTCAACGACTCAACGGTTCCCTACTAATATCCCAACTGAATTTCATTAGGGGGGCATGATAAGTAGTTACGTTTACTGTGATTGGTCTTAGGTCAATGCGTTTATATTCTACAATTGCAGCATTAAAACTTCTAACGCACTACTTCTTTGCTGGGAATCTGCGAGGCCATCGCACGATGCCATCGCGCTCAAGAACACTGAAGCGCGCACTTTTTGCGATGATAGCTTCAGTAGCTTCAGCAATGGCTTCAGCTTTCATGAGCGGCGGCGGCGGCTTTATTCTGTGAATTGGTAACTTCTCGCGCTTTCGCTACAAGGTCAAGCCGTGCAGCGTCAACATCGTGGAAAACTCGACGGCTCCTGTAAAAGCATTGTACGGTAAGTTCCAATAACTCGATGTTCTTGTGGTGTCGGGGAGTTGCATACTCACAAATCACCGACCCACTGCATTCCCGTGCGCCCGCCTTTCGATATGGCGTGCTTCTTTGCTACAGGCTAATCTCGTATTACAAGGTGCTGGGCAAAAGAAACACAGACTAGAAGGCAACGAGATCACGCCCGTCCTCGTTCTCTTCGTGTCCGTCTTTCTTTTGCGCGGCACCTTATTGTTTAACGATGTACGGCCGACTCGCCCAGCAACATGCATTATTTCAGGCTAATGTTGTGCGAGTTGTTTTGGCGGTTTTGGCGACGTTCAGCCGTCGTTCTTGGTGTTCATTTAGCGGAACCGAAGAGCTTGCTGTACAGGCAAGCTGCATGACTCGTCGCCCTGGGATCTTCGTTGCCGAATCGCGTGGCGGTGCTTGTTATTTCGTTTAGCCTTGGTGATTCGCCTCTTGTATGGTCTCTCGTTGCACGAACTTGTGCCGGCATTGACGGGGTGCTCATTTGGGTCTTGCTTATCTCTCACATCTACTAAATATAGCACATGAAAGCGCAATCAGAGATGACATCCGCGCTGCACTGGGAAAAACATTGACGGTTCGGCTGAGCACGCTACTGCATAATATAGAGTGAAATTATATTTTCGCGAAACAAATTGATCACTTTTATGCAGCAGGTTCATCAAGTATACTGCATATCATGACGTCGTTGCTTAACTGATGTTTTATTACGCACATAGAATGCATAGTCAAGCACAGTGGGCTATCATAAAGCTTTCAGGGTTTACAGCCTGTACGCCTTCCGCTACTGATTTCGCCGATATCAAAAAGGGTTCATGTGTGAGCTGCGGTTATCACAGCGCGACTATTTTTGTCGGGGCATCGTAGATATGTTCCCGCGTTGGCGAAAACGAGGCGCTGAAGATAAGCGCGTGAGTCGGCACGGATCAGATTTCTTGATCGCCACTGTGCCGACCTAACGGTGACTTCCTTTAGTGCTTTGAAAGAAGACTCTTTAGGATCGCCGCGCGGTGTGATACATGGTTAGTTCTGGTTCGGGATTGTAGGGATGTACTACGTGAATGAGTATCCGTCACTGAGAGTGTGTCACCGCGGAAACAAGGGTTCAAGAGCGTGCGTCGATAACTCATTTCTGAACACGCAAAATGTGCAGACGTAGGGTGAATAGGCCAGCAAATTACTTCTGGAATCAGTGAGTAAAGCTGACTGCGGCAGAATTGACAGTTGTAAGCGCGTCAAGAAACATCAAACTCGTCTTCAATTGTAGAAGTAGCTGTGTAGTACAATATCATTCTCTGAAAACTGAGAATAGTAACATCCACTTTCCTTCTTTGCACCGAACACTTTATAGGCTGTTTCGCTTGGAACTATATTCCAAAATATTTTTCAATATGGAATCTTAATGAATGTTTATTAAGTTCGTTTGGGGTGTTTCCTTCCATAATGACTGAGTAGCTAGGTAGACTGCGTGGAAGTCCGCCTGGTAAAGTGCAGTGAGCATATCAAATCAAACTTTATTTCGTCCACGAATTTGTGTGTTGTGGAACACGAGGGCTCAAGAAAAAGTGGATCTATCCACTTTCCAGCCCCCGTTTTACATGGCATACAGCGAGAGTGTACAATACTTATACAGTATTTATAGAATATAATACCTATACTAATGCAATAACACAATACAATAGTTACAAGAAATACTATATAATACGATATTTATACATTGTCTTATGATAAATCATTCCCTAATCATGACAACAAAATGAGCGTTCCTTTACACAATTTTTTATATGCCTGAACATTGTCCTTGTTTCATAGCAATGAACGTGCATGGTCCTGTTGTCAAACTTCAAGCTACTCAAATATTCTATAGGAGACATCTATTCAACTTTAACCCATACGGATTCCTCTGCAATAAAGCTTTACAGTTGAGGTAAATTTTTTGAGGTGGTGATGTACAAACACAAGGTGAAGCAAAGTAATATATCTTTCTTTTCCCACATAAATTTTCACGGAATTTCTCTCTCCGACCTTTGGTTTTCGCTTTAACCTCATTCATAAGGGAAACTATAAATGAAAAATGATAAATTTTATTTGATAAATGAAAATTTCTGTGCATAATCATGATCATGCCCAGAAATTTTCATGTAAATGTCTTTATGGCTTCTTTATTATAATTTAAACTTTTGCACACCTCCACGTATTTCATGGGACAGCTTGCTGCTTTCCCGTAGCAGAATAAAAGGTATGAAAGCATTGGACCTCTGTTTCCATTATTACACAAGATATCATGTAAGTGCGCTAGGTGTACGGTCACAAACTCGGTGTGTAGCTACTTTTTGCTGCGCTTCATCGCCTTCCTACTTGTTACAGCAGTTGAGATGCACGTAGTCTGCAAAGAGTTCCGTGAGGCTGTTTTCCCCATCACATTTAATCACGTAGCGATGCAGCGCCGCACCGAAGCAGAAACGGTGCACAGGGGCGGCGGCGCACCACCACCACGCGAATGCTTGTTCGGCGTGGTGGTGGCGCCCTCTTTTAAAGGGGTCCTGCAACACATTTTGAGCATGGTCAGACAACGCTGCCGATCGGTAGTCGAGGCTCCCGAGAACACGCGAGCCAAATATTGTAGCTCAGCACGCGGCCTGTAATTCACAATAAATTTTCAAAGTCAGCTAAAAAGTGCTTTATCTTCTTTCGTCAAATGACGTTACAAGCTCAAAAATCACTCGTCACAGCCATTGCATCAGCCATTGACTGATTTAAGCATGGCACGCTCGGGAGTTACTGGGGACGCCGCAGGAGGCCGCGACTTGTCCACGCGTGCGCACGCGCGATCGCACTGAAAAGACGCGTATTCGAAGAAAAAAAAAAGAGCAAAAGGGCTCAAGGTCACGAGGCGTGCGTGACGTATTTTCTTTCCCCATGCCATCCCTCCCAGCTTAGCTTCCAGTGCTTTTTTCGGGACGAGAGAAGAGAGAATGCGATTGCAGCGTGCGACGAATCTTTGTAACTCTGCTCGGACTGGATGGATTCTAAAAATTTTTGCGGTGGTGGGTTCGTGAGCCAATAAGCTCCTTTAGTGAATCTATTCCATGGCTACTTGTAAAAGTGTGGCAGGGCCCCTTTAAGCCCCGCCAGAGTCCGCCCCATGTTTCCGAAGGGACTATTCGATTTTAAATTAACTAATGCAATTACTTCTGGGCAATTTCTGTCAACTACATTATTTTAGACCTCGTTCGTTCATTTTAAACGGGGTTTGAACATTGCTAGCCTAGTTATGGGATGTATTGTGCGCTTTGCTGTGCGCCTGATCACGCCACATGAGACGGCTGGGTGACAAGCCGGGCCCCTAAGGTGCTCCGCACTTAAAATAAAGAAGCAGCGTTCGCGGGATATAAAGCGCGGGATTAAATAGCCACACCGTTTGGCTTTCATCTTCAAGACGTCTTGCGCGAATGTATAAGGAACACTTGGAGCTTTTTTTTGTGTGTTTTTCTAGAAGGAAGTGGGCTGGTGTGGCATCTGATGTGAATGGTTTAGAAATAATTTGATAACGACAGCCTCCGGCCCCGTCATTTATAGCAAACATTGTGGCAATAATTTTCTCTTTGTGAGGTAATATAATTGCAGCTAATTATGTTGTATGCGTCTTTCGAGGTTAGCCCGGCCTCAATATTAATCATCATAGAAAAACTCGGCAATAACGGAGACTCAAGCGCACCGGAGGGCGAGATGGGCCTGGGCCTCGGTTATGGCGTATTTTTGCGTTTTTTTTTTTATGACAGATCCACGCGAACTGCCATATAGCTTACTACTCTTCTGCAACAGTATCACCTCGAACAAGTCGTCGTTGAGGTTTTCGAATTCAGTGGCCAATTAGGACGCAAGGAAGTTGGATATGATCATTGCTTGAAGTTTTATTATCTTCTTGACGTTCTTACGAATTCCCCAAAACACAACGTCCCCAAACTTGAATGCCGCATGTGGGCTTGTGTGTTTGTGTGTGCGCATGCATGCTAGCGCATTTTTAGTAGCAAAAGCAGCTATTGAATTTCTTGCCTGTCTGCAAAGTTAGTCTATAGTCGTGCACTTACTTCCAGTTTTCCAAACATTCACGAAATATGTTTTAAAAATAAAGCTGACAAGAAATCAACAGTTGTGCTTCAAGCTGAGAGTTGTGTAGAATACACATGATGTGCATAGGCGTGCGCACAAGAGGGGGGGGGGGCAGGGGTGCGAGAAGGGGGGGGGGCGCAAAGCCAGCCCCATACATTGACATAATAGGAAGGTGGAGGCGATAGGGGGGGGGGGGGGGGGCGCAAAGTCAGCCCTATACATTGACATAATAGGGAGGGAGGCGCTGCGACGAACCTTCGCCCCCCCCCCCTGAAGGGGGAACCCCGCGCACGCTTATGATGATATGGGAACATTAGTTTATTTAAAATGAGAGGCAATTAACTGTCGGTATAATTATTGAAAATTTATTGCATGAGTACATTGAAAGAGCCGGCGCTTTTCTTGTGAACAGTTGGAATCGTTGCGGCAGATGGCAAAGCAGATCTCAACGACGCTTTCTTTGAGCGTGCCTCTTAGATCCGCTACTGAGACGCGTAACACAAACTTATGGCGCATGGTTACGAGTGAAAAACAGCGCTAAAAAGACGGGAAAACAAAGGACGCGACACCACGGCACTGTGTCCTTTTTTGTCCCGTCTTTTTACCACTGTTTTTCATTCGTAATCATGAACAAGCCAGCCCAAATGTGTGCCCCACTTTAGCACATGGAATACACCAGGGCACCCGAGTGACGACTTTCGAGCGCCACTCTATCAGAGACCTAAGTGGAGAGTTAAGATCGCCTCTAGCTTTTTTCATGTCTGTCGTCCATTCTTTGTTCTTCGTAGTTCTCTACTGAATACCGCCGCTCCTTAACTGCCACTGTGCTGATCGTAAACAGCGGGCGCGTTACTTCTTGGCGGAATGCTTTCCGGGTTTTCTTACTCACATTTCCTTAGTCCTTTGAAAGTTTTGTACGTCCCTTGTATTGCGCTTTGTTGTGCTTGTTTCCTGCGGTTATGTACTCTTCTTTCAACCCGTTCTTCATTGCATTCAGACGCGTGACAAAAATAATGACGCACTACTAGTGGCACCAATACCGCGTGAAAAGGTACAAAATTTCTAACATTCTCCTCGAAGAAGATATGTTCAGGCAGTTTGAACACTCTCGTCCACCACATCTGCTGCCGGTCGTTTTTGGTTTCAGCGCCAGCTGGTTTCCGACGGGCGTGACCGGGATCGTTGTAGCCGGTGGGCGCATTTTAGTACAACACGTCTCCGCAACCTCGCCAAACTTTGACACTTCTTTCTGTTCCCTTCTTTGTCTTACAACATGGCCGATCAGAGAAATACTTGCGTTTCAGGAGTAACTCGGTTTGTCCCGCAACGCGTATAACCACACTGAAATGCAATGTGATACATCCACCCTAACACGTCTGTGAAACCACTTTTAATATACATTAAATTTACGCTTTTAATGTTAGCTATTCTTAGTTGTTTAAATAATTTTGTGCGAAGATTTCTTGGTTATCTTGGGTTCAAGGCATGCTATGCAATCATATAGCTTTATTTTATTTATAACATGTGAGGACGCGCTAGCGCACAAATAAGGCACCGGCTAGATTTTTGCTCTTGAAGAGATCGAGAATAGAAGACTCAAAGTTCTCACAGTAACATAAGAAGCAACCGAATATTAGGTAAGTTTTGTTAAAAGAATCCAGATACCGCTACAGTGCATGAATCGCTCTTTAAACTGTCGCAGTGGGTGTTTGAATGAGCAATTATGCATTCATTGTCTGAGCATGAATAGTTAGCAAATCGACACGTTTCATTACGCTGACATAACGAGGCGCATTTTAATGTTGACACAGCCGCTGTGTGGTCCGAGACACCCTTGGCGACTTGGACCGATATATCACTAATTATGTTGCCTCTCGCAAAAAAAAAAAAGGCTTATAATAATCACTCAAATCGTTCTGTATTCTGGCGTTCACTATATAGCATTAGCTAAATGGCAGATTTTTGTCAACTAGCGTTGGTTATATTATGGCCAATCTTGGCCCGAGTTGCGATAAGCTGGATAAAAAATTCAGTTTGAAAAATACCTAAGCACTGCCTCAAAATACCAACCAGACGATTATTGGCATTTTTGGTTGCTTGTTGGGCTAGTTGGTTCATTTCAATACATGTAACAGCGCCCAAAACAGGAAAGGACAACAGAGACTATCTGTCTCTGTGGTCCTGTCCAGTTTTGCGCGCTGTTACATGTGTTGGCATTTTTCTTTACTTCCATTTAGCTTATCGACGTATTCGCAAGGAACCGACACGCGAGAACAAATGCAAGACATTCCTTTTAAAACTCCGTGTGTAACTTGCACTAGGGGCACAAGCTAACCGCACAGCAGAGCTGCTGACTTCCTAGATGGTTCTGGTGCTACGAAGTGGTTTTAAATAATGCCAAGTGATACCAAGTTACATGAAGTGGCGCTAATGGCGCGTTCAGACTGAAGCGAAAACACCAGAGCGGCCTGATAAGCTCATCCGCGCGCGTCGAAAGCGTTCGGCTTCGTTCTGCCCCTCGTACGTGCCACCGCCGCTGCCGCCTTCGCCACTTTGAGAGTTCATTCCATTTTGTCCGTTTCCTGAGCATTAAATTTCGCACCGAATTCTAGTTAGGCACGCAGTTTTTTTTTTCTTTTCTATCTTGCTGCACATGCCAAGTGCACGTTTGTATCTTAGCTCTGTGAAATTATTCAAAAAATCATGGGAGAAAAAGAGTAAAAGCACAAGAGCTCATGCTCGGGGCAGTTTAAAACTTCGTAGGGAGAGTAACTTTCTTAAAGATATTGCCGTGCCTGCAGTTTATATTGATTTCTTCACTTCGGGCAGATTGACATGCAACTTGTGCGCCATCCGAGCAAGGAGCTTAGCGTCAGCTACACGTGACACTAAAGAAGTTCAGGGTAGATTAGCAAGCCGTGCTGCAGGAGGGTCTTTCTTCAGACTCCGAGCACCGAGCGATAATGTCTTTTCTTGGTTGCCAATCAATTTCAATGCTGCGTAAATTCTAGAGCGACCCCCTCTTCCCGTCCATCCTGCTTCTGGAGCGCTCGTTTATCGCATTTCATGCGTTCTCCCACGGGCAGAAAGCAAACACTTCCAGCAAAGCTGCGTTTGTGTTTTTTCTGTTTCTTACGATCAACGTTGATCTAGCCGACGGTATGGAAAAAAAATGCATGTGCAAAAGTGGTAAATGTGGCGCATAAAGCGAGCCCCGAGGCCGTGTATCTCGATAGTTGCAAGAACGAGGGAAGGGTAATTGTTCGCGGGTCTCGTTGCTTTGTTATGCACAACCACATATATAAGAAAGTAACCGCTAAGCCACTGAAAGCATAGGGGACGTTATTTCAGGTGTTTAACTGTCGTTTAATCTTATGACTCAACTTGAAATGCACTAAAGTGGATGCGAATTCATCTTTTCAGATGGTGCAGCCTGAACCCGCAATTTTCGACTTACTCTTTAAATGCTATTCATGTGAATTCAATTAATGGCGAAGCTACTACGCTACAGTTAAAATCAAACAAATAATGGTCCATATGCTTTTCTTGTCATGAGTGTCTGTTGGATTCATTTGTTTGGACAGGTGCAAGTATTTCACTGCACTACAAAATTCATAGAAACTTTACAGGATAATAATAATAACAATTATACCTGGGGTGTCATGTCCCGAAACCACGATATGATTACGAGGGACGCCGTAGTGGAGGGCTCAGGAAATTTAGGTCATCTATTGTGCTCTTTAACGTGCACTGATATCGCAAATACACAGGCCTCTAGCGTTTCGCCTACATCGAAATGCGCCCGCAGAGTCCGGGATCGAACCCGAGACCTTTGGGTCAGAAGCCGAATACCGCAACTGCTACACCACCGAGCCGGACACATCTTACAGGTGTCAATAATACGAAATGAAATGTCACAATACCACTCTTAGAAGTAGCCCTATCTAATATGGTTCTGTGGTCACAGCAGAAAGAGATTAGCATGAGCGACCATTTACCGGAGTAGTCGCGTGAGCTGATCTTTTTCTGCGCTGAATAGAGCTGCTGGAAATCTTTTTCTCAAGTTAGAGGTACAGTTAGCTAGGCTATTAAAGCTATGTTACAGCGAAAGCTGTTGAGATCACAACGAGGGTGCCGTAGTTGTCCGCCGCCGGTGTCCGTAACCACTATCGCGCGAAATAAGCAAAACAAACCAAATAAGACACTTTCCAGGCTACAACGGGGTTTGAACCTGGGTCCTCTCCGTGCAAGCCCTGTATTCTACCACAAATCCATGCCGATTCTCGAAATTCGGGCGCACGAAAACTCTATACAAACGTTATGTCGGGAAGGAACCGCGTTAACATACGTAATATAGCGTGGTAGAAAGAAAAAATAACAACCAGGCGTCACAGATTTCGCATTGTGTAACCAGGCGTCACACAATATGAATTGCGTAACGAGTGGGTCCTTTAATGCTTCCAACCCATTACAAATGACTTAGCCATAATCCTTCATCGGCATCAGCCACCGCATTTATTTATGGCGTAGTGGGTACCTTGCAAGCATGCTTGTATTAGTAGCCCCAAGGGAGTTTGAACCCCGCAGGGGCGTCTGCGCAAGCAGGCGTTTGGTGAGTGGCGTCACCACGGACCTGAGCCAACGGGGGGATTTCGATCCCCTCCCACGCGTAGCCGTGCGTGGCTTAGCCGTGTCCGGGGAAAAGGGGATCCTGGGGGTTGAGCCAATGCCGGGTGATTGGACCTTTAAGGCCCCCCGGCGGAGGCAACACACCCCTTTGGCCCCGGCTTCACGTAGACGGCACCCCTGGGCTGACCCACCCAGGGGAAATCGGCAGTCGCCTTTTCCTGTCTCCTTCTCTCCCTACATCTTCGTCTTTCTCTCTCTTTTATTCTTTCCTGTCTTCTCCTCTCTTCCATTTACTTCTAGTTTTCCTGGCGGCGAGGGTTAACCTTGTGTGTCATATCCAGTCTTGGGTATGAATATTGGGTTATAGCAGCGGTGTATAGCTGGCGTCTGCAGGTTCTGAAACCTGTAGCGCCCCCATGTTGGGCTCGGTGGTGGGTGGCTACCACCGTTGCCGAATTTCGAAACAATCCTATGGCAGACGCTTTTCCCCATCTTCCAGATCGGCCTGTAAAAAGAGGTCGCACCGAAGTACGTTTTCAATTTAATCTCCGTACCGACTTTGACAACTTTCCTCGTTTCCATGTCCTGCACAGCGAAGGAACCTCAAGCTTGCGTAAATTGTCCCCATTCTTGGTGGCGAAAACTCTCGGAGAAACTATTGGTAAAGACTACAAAGCATCCAAAATGAGCAGCGGAGATCTCCTGATCGAACTGAAAAAGAAAGAACAAATAGAAAAGCTATATGATCTAGTCAGCATCGGCAACACTGATGTCACAATCACTGCCCATCGTTCGCTGAACACCTGCAGGGGCGTTATCTCAGAAGAAGACTTCATGAACTTGAGTGACGAGGAGCTCCTTGAGGGTTTCCAAGACCAAAATGTCATAAAGGTACAAAGAATAACAATCAGACGAAACAACGAACAACTCCCAACTAAACACATCATCCTAACTTTCGGAACAAGCACTCTCCCCAGCTCTCTAGACGCAGGATATCTCAAGATCAACGTGAGACCATACATACCGAACCCGAGGCGCTGCTTCAAATGCCAAAGGTTCGGTCATGCATCACAATCATGTAGAGGCAAAGAGGCATGCGCCAAGTGCAGCGCCAATGGCCACTCGGCTGACACGTGTCAGGAATCCCCCTGCTGCGTGAACTGCAAAGGCGACCATCCGGCCTACTCTAGAACATGTCCTAAGTGGAAGACAGAAAAAGAAATCATTTCCCTAAAAGTAAAAGAAAACATCACATTTCATGAAGCAAGGAAACGTCTTTCATACCTTGATCACACCAGTTTTGCCGAGGTGGCGCGACGGGGGGCAGCGTCACAAATGACTCGGCAGTCTACCGCGGTCACCAACAGTGTCCCGGTAGTCACCTCGCCCGCCCCCCAGGTGGCAGCCGCTACTGCTGCGCCATCAACTTCGAAGACAGGTCCTCAGACTTTGGTGCCACAGGTCCCAAAGCTGATCCGAACTCCGAGGCAGGAGACGAAAGTCTCGGTGCCCGGTCCTCGATCTTCCAGTGCTTCAGAGAAGGCTATGGAGGTCGACGGACGAACACCAGCGTCGTCGACGCCCAAAGATCAGCGCTCTTTGGAGCGCAATAAGAAAGGAAAACATCCCGTAACTGCTCCGCCAAAGGGATCGGTAACCTGAAGGGTTACCTCCCTTGTGCACATACATAGATATCCTTAACACGTGCATCTGAACACAGAACCCATACATTCTTCTCCTCAATATGTCCACACAAATATTACAATGGAATGCCAGGGGCCTATTTCATAACCTAGATGATATCAAAGACTTACTAAATGATTATCAGCCAAGAGTGTTCTGTGTTCAAGAAACACATCTAAAGTCAACTAATAGGAATTTCTTAAATCAATACGTGGTTTTTCGTAAAGATCGAAATAGTGGCAACTCATCAGGAGGTGTAGCAATCATTGCGCAAAAGACCGTTCCATGCCAGCACATTGCCCTACAAAGCTCTCTCGAGGTTGTGGCTGTTCGGGCTATTTTATTCAATCATCTGATAACTGTTTGCTCCATCTATATACCCCCCCGGCGAAAGGTTCGACAAAATAGAGTTTGAAAAGCTGATTGATCAGCTTCCAGAACCATATGTTTTAATTGGAGATTTTAATGCTCACAGTGCGTTATGGGGCGACACTAGATGTGATACGAGAGGTCGCGCAATAGAAAATTTTCTTCTCTCATCTGGAGCCTGTCTCTTCAACAAGGCAGAGCCAACATACTACAGTACCACACACAATACATTTTCATGCATAGATTTAGCCATCGGGTCACCGTCACTTCTACCTTACCTACATTGGAAAGTTATTAATAATCCATATGGGAGTGACCATTTCCCTACTCTTTTAGAAACAAGACAATGGCATGACGGACCAGCTTACCCTAAAAAATGGAACCTTCGCGGTGCAAACTGGGTGAAATTTAGAGAGCTATGCGTACTTCGCCTCGAAGAGGTGGACCACCTAGATGTAGAAGAGATGGCTAACTATATCTCTGAATATATCCTCACCTCAGCCAAAAAAGTGCATACCTCAGTCTAGCGCTAACAAAGTCAATGCGAAACCATGGTGGAATAATGAGTGTGAAATCGCAAAAAAACGCCAAAACAAAGCATGGGGATATTTTTCTCGCTACCCAACAGTAGAAAACTTGGTAAACTTCAAAAGTTGCAAAGCGAATGGCAGACGTATCCGTCGTATAGCCAAAAGGGAAAGCTGGACGCGCTACATATCCTCAATAAACTCTTACACAGATGCCAGCAAGGTGTATAATAGGGTCCATAAACTCAAAGGAAACCGGCCGAATCCATTCCCTATGGTCAATGACTCATGCGATACAATAGAAAAACAAGCAAACACTCTTGGCGAACACTTCGAAAAAATATCAAGCTCAGAAAATTATACCGCCAAGTTCCTACACCATAAAAGAGTAGCTGAAAGTGTACCTCTGCGCCCGAACAAGCCTGTATCAGATGGATACAATCAACTACTAACACTCCATGAACTGAAGCTTGCCCTTGGTTCTTGTGGAAGTTCAGCCCCTGGTGCTGACACAATCACCTACGAAATGATCCAAAATCTCCCCGACGAAACCCTAAACTGCCTTTTAGGCCTTTACAACAAAATTTTCGATACTGGCAAGATACCCTCTGCTTGGAAAGAGGCAATAGTCCTACCAATCCTCAAACAGGGCAAAGATCCTTCCTCGGTGAATAGTTACAGGCCTATTGCACTCACAAGCTGCCTACTCAAAGTGTTCGAAAAAATGATTAACTGCCGTTTAGTCTATTATTTAGAATACAACGGTGTATTGGACCCTTGCCAATCTGGCTTTCGAAGAGCTAGGTCTACAATTGATAATCTTGTCCTCCTGGAGTCATATATACGTGATGCATTTGTACACAACCAATACTGTCTTTCTGTGTTCTTTGACCTTGAAAAGGCGTATGATACGGCCTGGCGATACGGAATCTTGCAGGACTTATCGTCCTTTGGAATAGGTGGTAGGTTGATACACATCTTACGAGATTACCTATCTGAAAGAAAGTTCCGTGTAAGAATAGGCAGTGTATTGTCTCGCACATTTCTTCAAGAAAATGGAGTACCGCAAGGAGGAGTATTAAGCTGCACACTCTTTATAGTTAAAATGAACTCTCTTCGCTCTGTTATTCCACCTGCGATATCATATTCAGTCTACGTGGATGACATCCAAATCAGTTTTAAATCGTGTAATCTGAGTATATGCGAACGCCAGATACAGCTAGGTGTTAACCGCCTTGCGAAATGGGCTGACGAAAATGGTTTTAAGTTTAACACTGACAAGACTACTTGTGTACTGTTCTCCAGACGAAGAGGTATACACCCTGACCCTTGCATACTAATGAATGGACAAAGCTTAGTCACTGCAAAAGAACAAAAATTCCTCGGTGTAGTTTTTGATGCTAAGCTCACCTTCATCCAGCACATCCAACAATTGAAGCTAAAATGCCTTCAGACCATGAACATTTTAAAGATTTTATCTCATCAGTCGTGGGGCACAGACAGGTATTGTCTTATATCTCTGTTTAGAAGCCTGGTTCTTTCGCGCATCGATTATGGTTGCATAGTATACCAGTCAGCTTCAAAGACGGCACTCAAAGTATTGGACCCTGTATACCATTTAGGTATACGCCTGGCACTTGGAGCATTCCGTACCAGCCCTGTACAAAGTCTTTATGCAGAGTCGGATCAGTGGCCGCTGGACTATCAGCGCACATATCTAGGAGTCACCTATGCAATAAGAACCATGTCTCTGAAGCAGCACCCATGCAAAGCACTTTTTAATGACGTCTCCGCAACTCAGCTATACATTAACCGTCCTTCTATCGCACCACCGTTTCCGCTGGCAATAAAAGCTGTTGTTGAAAAACTTGGAATTCGTTTCGCGGACATACAGGAAAGTGACCATACTGAAATCGTTCCTCCCTGGCAGCAGTGTCCGGTCGCCTGTGACTGGTCCTTTAAAGACCTCAAAAGGAAAACCTGCCCCAATGCGCTAATTGAACAACATTTCTTGGCCCTTGAGCACAAATATCGTTCAGCCGCCTTCTTCTCTGATGGTTCAAAGTCCCAAACATCCGTATCCTGTGCAGCCTACGGCCAAAACTTCTCCGAGACCAAAACCTTGCACATGCATACCAGCATTTTCACGGCTGAAGCGTACGGTATCCTGCTTATTATTCAGCACATTGTACAACACAAGATACAAAGGTCTGTAGTTTACACAGACTCTCTGAGCGTTGTTACTGCACTGTCTTGTGGCAAGTACAGCAAAAATCATGTCTTTAACAAGCTTCTCACTGAGATCCATGCAGCTTATAACCTAAAGCTTTCTGTTGTCCTATGCTGGGTGCCAGGTCATTCTGGGATCGCGGGCAATGAAATAGCGGACAAGAATGCCCGAGAAGCTGCAAGTCGGCACACTATAGATATAAGCACTGTTCTGGGTGTGGATTTAAAACCTGTTGTACGTAGAGGGCTACGGAGCCACTGGCAAGCTGAATGGGACAAACAAGTCGACAACAAGCTTCACCTAGTAAAACCACAACTAAGAAAAGTCATCCCACAAAAGCTCAATAGATTCACAGAAGTCACCATAGCACGGCTCAGGATAGGCCACACTTATGCCACACATAAACACCTTCTCACAGGCACTGATCCACCGACATGTATACACTGTGGAGAGAATCTAACCATTTTGCATGTCCTCATTGAATGCCCCGGACTTCACCAAGAGCGGCTGACTCATTTTAGGGAGCTCTACCGGTATCGTATTCCACTTCATCCCGCGCTATTTTTATCACTCGATTCAACGTTTAACCGTAAGAGACTTTTTAGGTATCTTGCGAAAGTGAACTTTTTATCAATGGTATCATTCCATCCTAGTCACCAGGCTGGGCCTCACGTGTGAGGTACCGCCTGTTGCGAAAAAAGTATGTCTGAGCTTTCGCGGTTCCTTGCTCGAGCAAGGACTGGGCAGTGAGGGTCTCGGACCTTGCCGACACATTTACCATGAGACTGCAGCCAAAGAATTGAAGGCCTTGTAACAGAGTGACATTAATTTTAGCCGAACTATACTTTTATAAACTTCATAGATATGCCCTGCAAAGCATATATTTTAAATTATTTTTAGTCTAATAACCTGAAAAGACAAAATACTTGTAGTGGCGCTCTTTGGCCTCAGATGCCCTTGCGCCAATAAAATTTAATGTAATAAAAAAAAAAAGGGAGTTTGAAACGGGTTATAGAAATGCCGCTCTCCCAAATTTCGCTGTGACTGGGCTGCGCTTTCCGCGCAGGCCTGTTTGTTTTTTGTTTTTGTTTTTTTTCCTGCAAGGTTCTCGGGCCAGATAAGCTACCATGTTTTTGTACTGCCATCGCATGAGTTATTATGGAAAGCTTGCAACATTACGGCAATAGAGATTCCTCATGAACAAGGGCGGATCGGGTTTTGTCTACGATGCCATGTAATAGTGCGCTCGTGTTGTGCAAGATGTTTCGAACATACGGAAAATTAATATCAAGATTCCAACCAGTTCTTTTTTACGAAGTCATGGTTGTTCTCTTAGTAACAACGCATTGGGATTTCTATAAATGAACTGAAGCAGAACTGCTAGCCGGCCTAGTTTGAACGAATTCATAGTAGTACTTTGCGCGAAACAAACGGGGACGAAGAAAGGAGACACACGAACAACTTGGCGCTTGTACTTTGCGCTTGTCCGTGTGTCTCCTTTCTTCATCCCCGTTTGTTTCGCGCAAAGTACTACCATGATTTCTATAAAGGATACGAGAATAGCATGACATCATCAGCACGTCAACAATTGAGCAGTGAGCGAATACCAACGCTGCGGACACGCATATTTATGGGGAGGAAGGGGGGGGGGGGTCTGTCCTCGCTAGTGGAATGCCCGCACTCATAAATTGCGTAACTTCACAAGTACGCTTCAAAATGTTCTCATATAAATTCAAGTAGTGAATGACATTTTTTATTGAAGCATAGGGAATTGTTCGAACACAACCACATTTATATGATTATGTAATAACCGTGTTACATTTTCTGTTTCGCATGCGTATGAAGACATGTTTTTAATAACCAGTACTATATTTGCAGTGTACATGGTGTGTTAGCCTGTTTTTACAGCGCGCCTGCAATCTTCTTTTCTCGGTTGAGCTGTATTTTTCACAGAAACATAAAAATGAGTTAGTATGTACGACCCTTATATACATCATCAAGCAGCGCCTCAGCTGCTGCGGAGAACGCCCAGACCTTCATCACGTTTGTTATCAGAGACCAATCTCTAGAAGGGACAATAGCCGGTCCTTTAAAACTTAACACACAACCCATCTTATAGTATCTGTGAGACTTCAAGGGATAATAAAAAATCGGCTCAGAGAATAAGATCTCCCCTCCCCTTACCCTATAGAGCGCGAGTGTTGAAAGCTATTCATTATGCGGGCTTAAAATGCGGGGTCACTCGCTTTCGTGTCGTCGACAGCGTCGGCCTCAAGGATATAGCACCACCATGAGCAGCTTTATCAGAAGAGCGCCGTTAGGCGGCGTAAGGCTCCCCGAACCGTCTTTTAAACAGTGTTCCTTTTTTCACAGAAATCTCCCGCCTTATCTCACTTCACCGGGCTTTGTTCGCGCACCGTGGGAGACGCTGTACACGTACAAACCTTACAAAGTGGGTACGAACATAGCGTGTTTATTGCGTTTTTGAAATAACAACATTCGATGCTTTCTTTTCTCTTGGAACAGGGCTTTCGATTTCCAGTGCAGGATCCTACAGAATTACTCAGCCTTATCTACCTTCTAACGTAGCGTGCGATTCGACAATATAAGCCAGGATGTCCAGAGCATAGAGTTTGCTACAATCACCTAGAGGGAACTCTGGCGCTGCGCTCGTTCAGCCACCGTGAGAATGGTGGGTAGTGCACAGATTTGCTAAAGTCAGGCGTGATGGCACAGTGCTTCGACTTCAAGAGTACAACGCAATAGCCTAATCGAGTCCCGGCCGCATCGCCTGCTCAATTGCTAGCTTGAATTCAATTCGTTCTCGGTGCATGCCTCACCCGTGCATTAAGGAAACGAATGGCTACGCGCACATCATTGGCCGTTTGAAATTATCCTAGAATGCTTATGCGTGTACGGGTGTTAAGGGCCCACTACACCATAACTCCTTTTGCGAATCAGCGAAGGGCCAATACACGTCTGTAAGGCGATACCCGGACTTAGCAGCTGTTCACTTTATTGATGCTTTTGCTGATACTACTGAATAAATATGGTAAGTTCTTTGTAATGGCTGGGCCTTTAAAACACTCACTTGCTGCCCAATTCACACGTGCTGCCTCCCGGCGCGATACTGCGCTTATGCCACTCAATATTACACGCGGTAAGGAGGCTCCTTCTGCGACATGACATTCTTATAGTGTTTTTTTTTTCGAAGCAGTTTCAAGCAGTAGCGTAGCTTTGTGGTAGAACATCTGCTCTCCATGCAAAGTGCTGGGTTTGATTCTCATTCATTCCGAGGATGTTTTCTATTTATTTTATTTGCATCTGTCTCGTCTTTTTGGTCGCGGACAAGATCATTTTTCACTGACAACCAACGACGGCGACACTGACGCCGGAATTTCGGCGAAACGAGCTCTTTAGCGCTCTCGCGTTAACATTACGTAAGCAAGCTTCAATAGGGTAACAAGCAGAGAATACCTTCAGCCGCCACTCTGGCATCGTTACCTAAGCTCGCACAATGGCAAATGGCAGCGACCGCTTCCTCTAGGACAAGCTTCGCTCAGACCGCTAATCATGCCGCAAATTGAATTAGGGCTGTTCGTCGGTGGCCGCAGTTGGGCAACGTTTTTTTTTTCTCTGACGTATCCACATATCTATCTAATTAGTGCCACAGTTACTTTGTCTTCTCTTTTGTTGTTGTAGTTGTGGGTTTTTTGTTTTAGTTTCCCTTTTAACTTCTCTGACGTCACCTCGTAGTTTTGTTTTCGCTTTAATGCGATTGCACATGTTTCCCAGGGAGAAAGATACTTACTTTCTTTACTTTGTTTCATTTGTTTTGGTTCCCTGACTCACCACCAACTTCAGCCCGCTTCACATGCGGAGATTCTTTCGAAGAGCGCGGCACCATTAATGTACGCTCCTGGCCACACGGTTTTTTGTTCAGCCACATTTCCTCCTCCCCACGCTTCCTTCCCTCGATGCTTACTGTAGCGGATGCCTTGCATACAAGAAGGATGCTGCACCTTTGTGCCGTGGCACTTTTCAGAACAAACTAATGAGGTTGTGGCCCTTCCTTCCGTTTCGCGTTTCATATGCCCTTTCTTTGCTTTCCTTTTATAATGATTTTTTTTTTGGGGGGGGGGGTGAAAGGGAGAACCTTTAATTGCAGAGAATATTTGCTGACCGTGCGTGGAGACTTGGCAGTGTCTCGTCAGCGGTTACCTACAAATGCATGTACAAGTACTGGTGAAAGATGACCTGTTCGTCATTCGGAAGTCCTCAGATGTCGTCCAGCATTTACAAGGTTTGAACTTTGGCAAATTCAGCGGGTTTTCTATTGACATATAATATCTCTTCTATTTCCGTGCCGCATAAGGAATTGCTCATGGCAATTCGCGAGAGGATTGAACATCATGGTCAGCTCGCGTTTTCGAGTGCCACTGCTGTAATTTGTGAAAAGTTTGTAACATTGTGATAACTTTATTTGGGTTCTACCGTGGTCGAGTTCAGCAACAAATTCTACGTAGAAAAACAAGGAATTTGTATTGGTTCGGCGGTGGCTCCAGTCTTGTGCGATATCACTCGGTCCGTTGTTGGAAGCCGCATCCAATCGAAATTGCAAGACCCGCGTATTGTAAGGATCTTTAGGTATCTGGACGATTTTATGGTGCTTTTGAAAGATGTTTGTGACCTTGATGCAGTCATTAGTAGTGTCGTCAGTGTATTTCAGAAAGAAGGCCAAGGCCTCAAGCTTACGTTTGAAATGCCTGTAAACAAAGAGCTTCAGTTTTTGGACGTTAGGTGGCGTTTTTCTGTTAATCATATCTGTTGGCTATACAACCCAAGATCGAAAAAAAGCCTTACTGCCGCACAGTAGCGCTCACTCGAAACTTGTCAAGCGCAGTATCGCAATGAATTGCTTGAACTCAGCCCTCAATAAGATTTGCAGTCATGCTCTCTCCGAAAGTTTCTGTGGCCAAGTTTGGATACTAAAGCGTGCGGGTTACCCCCAGAACTTATAACTGCCGTATGTGAGTCCCTCCTGCAAAATATTAAACGTTCGAAAGCAAACGACAAGCCTAACAGGGTGGATATGGCGATGAAGGTCATCCCATATATGCACCAGTTGTCGCACAATATTAAGCGAATCGCAAAAAACACAACGTGCAAGTTGTATCTTCCGCGCCATGCAAACTCTCAAAGTTGTACGTTTTGACTAACAGTGAGAAGCGCCGTGTGTGCGTCACGCAACACGGGAACAAGCTTACAGCGTGCGTTTTTAACGTTGTGTACAACATTACCCTAAGTTGTGGTCGCCAGTACACCGGTCAGACAGGCCGATGTTTTAGAGAGAGAGCTAAAGAGCATAAATTGAACGTGCGCAGTCAAACGGGAGGATTTCTGGGTGAGCATTGCAAGCGCTGTGGCTGTACCCCTGATTTTCAGCGCGCGAGCAGTTCCTCAAGAAAGTGAAAGATAAAATTGAGCGCAATACCGTGGAAGCTTTTTTTCATCCATAAAGCAGGGGACAACTGCGTTAGCAGGCCTTCCATCGTTTTGTCTGACGCTGAGATTGATTATCTCAAAGGTTTTATTTAATGCGTTGTTGTCACTCATACATCTAGGTTTTGATGTCATTTAATTTTTTCATCGTGTTTATGCTTTTCTACGCGAAGTGCTCATCAGTTGTTCCTTTTTGTTTGTCTGTTTGTTTGTTTGTTTGCCACTACAGCGCTCTTGCATTCCTGCACGCATGCTCCATGGGAATTCCCGTGCTAGCTAAACAAATTCTTAAGATTGTTTTTTATCGCTGCTTGTCAGTTCTGGTAGAATGTGATGGTCACAAAATGTTCAAGTGATTATGGCACATATATTTGCAATGGTAAAGGCAATAAAGTTTAGTTGTAAGTCAGCGTTTGTGGTGTCTACTATGTGTCTCTGTCCGTGTGTTCCTTAGCGCTGCACCCCCCCCCCCCCCCATAAAAAGTTTGACCATGAACCAGCTCGCCCAAACCAATGTTCTGCTAGATGCAGGACTGTTTGTGAAACTGACATTTATGGGAATAAACAAACAAATAGTAAGATGGATAACCGCGTACCTTCGGGGCAGAACGCATTACGTAGAGATGGAACACATTAAATCCAAACCGTTGAACGTGTGTTAGGCGCGGTGCTATGCTTAGTTTATATTAATAATATTGCCTCTGAAATTGGTGAAATAATAATGGTACAACTTTTCGCCGTCGATTGTTTAATGTACAAAGAACCTAATTGTCCGGAGGATCAGCAGCTGCTCAGTGACGCTCTTAGGGCAGTAGAAAAGTGGTGTGACTAATGGAAAATGAAAATAAACGAAAATACAACGTTGTATTGCGCGTAACGAATAAAGTAAATAATATCTTTGACTTTGACTACGCAGTGAATTCTTCGGGACTTTCTACGATCGACGTGCTGAAACAGTTGTGCGTAAATATATTTACCAATTTAAGCTGGTCTTACTATGTTACAAAAATATGCGGAACTGCAGAAACTAAGCTTTGGTTATAGCGATGAAATTGTATTAATCCTCAGAGTCACTAAACTAACAGACTATTTAACCTATGTTTGCCCCACTCTAAAATATATAAGCATAATCTTGGACCCTTATCAGCCAGTGTTAATTCAGAGACTGCAAAGAGTCCAATGTCGAGCAGCAAGGTTTATTCTCGAAAGGTAATCTCCTACAGCTTGTCTCCGAAATACTGAGTTTGCTGAACGTGCCCACGCTTGCTGAACGCAGGCGTACAGCAAGGTAAAAGTTTTTTTTACCTTCTCCCTAAAACAAACTTGACATCAATAGTAAACAGCCCTTAATAGCACGGCAAAGTAGAATATTGCGAAGAAGAAAACATGGTACTTTCGAAGTACTTCAGATACACATTACCCGTTACGCGTTTCCTTTTTCCTCATGAACCATTAAAGAATATAATGAATTGCCGCTACAAACGCGTGAAGGATCAATGCCGATCAATTTGAGCAGTAGAGCACCTTTAGCGAAGCACACATGTATGCATGCTTTCTATATTGCGGGTGTCTCCGAGATCATTTCTTAGCGCTGAATTGTTAGGTTTGTATTATTTGATGGGTCTATGTATAGAATATCTTGCTTACGACTGTGTGTTTTTGTACGGTAATGCTCGGTTATGTTTCGTAACGGTGCTTGTCAATTCTGCATTTATGGTGTTGCATAACTTGATTGATGTGTGGACGAACTCTTTCGTCTATACGTTTATCTCTTGTGTTTGCTTATGTAGTATTTTTTTCATTTCTCAAGTGTTATTTCTTCAGGTAATGTAAGACTCGCAGAAGTGCTGCTTTTGACCCAACCTGCAACGGCCAAGAGGCCGTCAGTATGAGTAAAAAACCGGCAGATCCCACGCACTGTGGGAATCGATGTAATGTGAAACAGCCAGCGAAGAGCAAATCATGCTGTATATAATATGCACGTCATGATTTACGTGTTAGGACCTGTCATTTATGTTCGTCACGCAGTCACGTCGCGCAATACCAATTTTGGTCCATATCAAGCCAACGAACTGGACGCAAGCGCACCATGAGCATGGCATGTAAATGACATTGTAGATGACATGCACGCTAAGATTTTCATGTTACCACCTGCCACTTATGTCCGCTATACAGTCACTTCCCGCAATACCCATTTTGGTGTATATCAAATTAGCCAAACGGCCGTGAGCGCGCCACGAGCGTGGCATGCAAGTCATGTTTGACATCATATATCATGATTTCCATATTACCGCTCATTATTTATGTCCGTCATACAGTCACGTCTCGCTATACCATATTTGGTGTATATCAAGCTAGCGAAACGGCCACGAGAGTGTCATGACCATGGCATGCAAGTCATGTTGCACATGACATGTCATGATTTACATGTTACCACTTGTATTTTATGCCCGTCATATAATCACGTCGCTCAATACCAAATTTTGTGTATATCAAGCTAGCGAATCGGTCACGAGAGTGCCATGAGCGTGGCATGAAAGTCGTGTTGCACATGACATGTCATGATTTCCATATTACCACTTGTCATTTATGCTCGTATACAGTCACGTCACTCAATACCAAATTTGGTGTATATCAACCTAGCGAAACGGCCGCGAGCGTGCCATGAGCGTGCCTTGCAAGGCATATTGCACATGACGTCATGATTTCCATCTCACCACTTGACATTTATGTTCGTCATACTGTCACGTCACGCAATACCAAATTTGGTGTATATCAAGCTGGCGAAACGGCCTTCAGTGCGACACGAGATTGGCATGTAAATCATGTTGTACATGACATGCAGGTCATGATTTTCACATTACTGCCTGTCATTTATGTTGGTCATGCAGAAATGTCTCATCGTAGCAATATTGAGATATATCAAGTTAAGAAAATGGCCACAGGAGCAGTATGGCCATAGTGTGTAAATCATACTTTTCATGACAATTTAGTCATGATTTTCACTATATGACCAGTCATTCATGTTTGCCATACAGTCATGTTATGTCATACCAATTTTGTTATAAATCCCATTAACGAAACTGCCAGGACAGCACAAAGTCGTAAGCAGATATATATATATATATATATATATATATATATATATATATATATATATATATATATATATATATAGGAAAAATATATATACGCTTCTAAAAAACTGTTTATTGGTGACGTTTCGATCGGAGACCGATCTTCATCAAGACAAAATTTACCATGATGATTTACCCTGGTAAATTTTGTCTTGATGAAGATCGGTCTCCGATCGAAACGTCACCAATAAACAGTTTTTTAGAAGCGTATATATATTTTTTCCTATTTTGTTCTACGGCAACCGAAGCCAGACTCTTCATAATCTACGTATATATATATATATATATATATATATATATATATATATATATATATATATATATATATATATATATAGATAGATAGATAGATAGATAGATAGATAGATAGATATGCTCAAAGTCGCCGAAGTTCGCTAAGAAATGCTTCGCATTCAATAAACAAATAATAATACGTTGGGTACCTTATCATAGTTCTCTTAGACCGGCCAAACTTCGGTTTTTTTTAGGCTGACGGTCTCAAAACGCACTACAGACTACCTCTCGTTAACATAATCGGTAAAGCTTACTAAATTTCTGACATTGACCCAAAGACAACCGGAACATGAATATTTTAGTAAATTTCGGAATATATTTGACGAGATGGACTCATAATGCTTCTACAAGGACAGTGCCTCCTCACGAAGTTAAATGAGCAGTACCAATCGTTATACATTGTGCCTAAAGGTAATTCATTTGAGGTAATTAATACAATACCTATCACCAAGTCATTTATAGTTCTAGCGCCAGTTTTTTTATCATTCCTCCTCTTGTCTAAAGCCACAAGAAGGAACCAGCGCCCAATGTGAAATCCAGGTGGTCCTCGTTATCTGTGTAATTTATATCCCTTTTGGAACAGGAAGAGCTGCGCATATGTGCAAACGCTGTTCTTTCTTCCTTTATTCTTCTGACCCAAATACAAGAGAACAACGTTAAATGACTAGGCCTTCAAGGAAGCATCAATTAATCCCCATCTGACTTTGCTTTAAGCTTTGGTACTGCTGGTGTGCATTTTATTTCCTGTGTTTTAGTCTCCTCGGAGCACTTCACCCATTAGCTAAACGCGTTTGTCATCCCAGGCACGTGAACATTAAGCTCGTGGCTGACCCCGGAAGAGGCAGCGAAGAGGCGATTAAATAGTCTAATTAAAGGGCAGAGGAGTTCGGTGACAAGTACTTCAATGTCCGCAATGGCGGCTTTGAAACTGTGCCATCAGTTCTGGCACGAGTTTTGCAATAAATGAAGATACGCAGGTTGTCGGAAGCAAAAAATCTATCTGGCCGCCCAGCCTGACAGTTTTTGTTTGCTTTTTTTCTCTTCCCGCGTCGCTTTCTCTGATTAATTACACCGAGTACATTCGTGAGTATTCTGAAGACGCCGGCTCGACGATACGTATAATTAAGGGTTGCGCTTCCCCACACAGCGCATTGTGCTGAGCTAGGCACACGTGTCTTAGAGTGGCCGATAACCCGCTTTGTGTCGAGAAGTCATGAAAAAAAACGATCATTCTTTGCACTTGATATCAAGGGAAATGTATCAAACCATAAGCAGTGAATATGTGTGCTCATGGCAGAATGCGGCCAACGAGCATTGTGCACACGATACTGAGCATGAACCACCGTAAATTTAGAAGCGCTGACGATCGTTTTCTTAGCAGAAGCGTACGAACACTCGCACAAGAAGCGAGCGCAAACGGCGTTCGCAATAATGCTTTTTACAATCCATGTTTGAATTCCTTAGTTTCGTTTACAATGCATGATTATTAACAAGACCAATTCCGTTTTTACTAGCCGAAAGATTCTTTTAGCGTAAAAATTAGCTAGTTGGCTGTAGAAACTTGAGTTACTCAATGACATTGTGCACGGCATGATACTATTGTCCATTTTGTTGCCTACGAAATTATCCTCTGGTTTGCTGCCTACAGCTTGTTTGTTCACTTGGGACGTGCCTGTTGAGCTGCTTTGTGACTAACGGCAACTACTTTCCCAACAAAGAAGGTAAAACCTCCAACACTTGTGAGGCAGCAGCTAACGGGACACTTATTAGGCCCAGAAGACACGGCGAAGTGACCACACCCAAGAGAAAAGGTCCCAGTTCAGCCGAGTTCCCACAACCGAAGATGAAAAGGCACACACATGATGACGAACATGCATGAAGAACGAGGATGTGTTCAATGAGCGCCCACACTATTACAGCTGATTGGAAATTGTTATCGTTCCTTTTTGCGTGAGGGCTAGGTTCCTCTTCAAGTTCCCGTAAACTTGACTTAACTTCATGATTAGACGATCATCGAACAACGCTGATGCGATGGCGAGAAATCCAAGGCAAAAAAAAACATGAAGTAAATATTTATTGGAAAAAAATTATGTGAAAATTGTTGTGAATCACTCAATCCGATTTCAACTGTTTATGACGGAGCGATAACTTAAAATAACAAGAAAGCACAACCTATGCAAAGAAAAAAAACTTGCCTACTGTTACCGGCCCATTTGGACTAATCACTGCTGGTTCAAAGTAATGTATGAAATATATAAAAACATGTACTCTATGTGTTTACTACAGCGTTTCATACTATAATGCCTAGAGGGGAATCTGATCCTAGTGTCTATGCGGTACTTCATGAGGGGTGCTCCAACCACCGTGGGAATGATGGGAAGTACAAGCTTCGGATCTGCTTCGGATGTATTGCTTTCTTGAGACTCGCAACGCTTTTTTTTACCGAGCTTTAAATAAAAGAAACCAAGTAATTTTCAATTAAAATGCACTTAAATCTTCCGTATGTAACACTTATTGCAGAAAGTTCGTGTGACCGCGCAGTGCTGCAAGCACTTTGGCTTTTCTAACTACGTATATATATACATATAGCTAGCCGCCTACGTCTGGGTGCTCTCGTGATCGTCTTTTTAATTTGAGGTCCACCAATGTTAGTATGGGAGGGTTAGAGGATTTGACGAATATGTGTGGCTGGTCGTGATTTGAATAACGTCAAATCCCGTCGCGTACGTCGTCAAACTCATTTCTCCAGACACGTGTGGCTGATACCCGGATACAATGGGCCGCAGTATGCGGGTATAAGTCACAGGTGTTTGACAATTTATATCTACCCAGGAACGACGAGGACGGACACTCGTAATTTAAATGCGAGAGCGTTAAAAAAAGCTGACATTGGCAGCGTTGACTCGACGAATGCAACGAATAGAAATCAGAGTCCTCGCAGGAATCGAACCCATGCAACCTGCGTGGCAATGAAGTATTCTACCACAGAGCCACGTCAGGTCTCGTAACTGCTTTGGAAAAAGACCCTGAGTAGGCGTACTGTTGGTGAAACGTCAACTATGGTTGCAGTGCTGGCTATGTAACTTTATAAACATTACATGTGTACTCCTGTGATACAGGAGTCAAGTCAGGGTTAACGTCAATCGTATACTTAAGCGCCATCCACTAAAGTTGGTCTACGTAGCACAAGCCAGTGCTACCATCCTCGCAAGCACAAGCTCTACTACATATCAGCTTACCACTTCTGGTGTTGGTAATATCCATGTTTCTGTTGGCATCATTACGCAACTGTGAACAACTGGTTATATGAAACATATGCGACTGTTCAACATATATATGTGCGTACAACATTTGTACATATCTCTAGCGCACTTTCATGTCGTTTCGCTCAATATAAAAATTGCAACCCTGTCACCTTATCTCCGAATGCTTCGCATAACATCGATTCCCATGGTACTTGGGATCTGCCGAATTTTTTTAAAGGAAAGCACCTATTTGAGGAAGCAACAATTTAAAGAGGGGGGGGGGGCTTCTAGCCCCCCTAGTCCCCTCCCCCCTCCTCTGGGGTATGGATCATGGGCCTACCAGGCACGTGGACTACACCAAAGCTCAAAGGTTATCCTATGGCACGACGTAAAGTAGGTACTGGTGTCAGCATTATCAAAATGAATAACCCGCAACTGTGCGACGATGTGGATATCCTAAGAAGCAGTTCTCGCCGCATTCCTCTGGGTGGGGCAGTTGTTGACTATAGCTTATTGAATCACAACAGTTAGTATGTAATGTTCATTACCCTGTTATAAATGGCGACAGCGAACACTGCAATGACAGGTGATGTTGCCGCGATATGACACCATTATGGAGTCTTTTGCAGCGAGAGCTACATTGACCGTATTCTCGCCGTTTCGCTGAGGCCGGTGCCAGCACCGCGAGCTGAGCCGTTGCCTAGCAACCGCCGCAGCTGGCAGCGCCGCTCCCTGCGCCGTCTGGCGTGACGTCAGAGGAGTAGGCGGCATTGAAGGGGCGGCTCGGCGCAGATATGAAAAGATAGTCGGATAGATGAAAGAAGCCAGGCTCTGTCGTCGGAACGAAACCAAGAGGAGGCAGCGAGCCTAGGAGACGGACGAAGCGTAACCGTACAGAGAACAAAGCTAAACAATAAGATTAACCGTACTTCTCGCTACGCACACCCAGGCATAACTGAGTTAAGCCACAGCCACAGCAATTCGTCGGGTCAACGCTGCCGATGGCGGTTTTTCTTAATGCTCTCGCATTTGAATTACATATGTCTGTTTTCGCCGTTCCTGGGCAGATATAAGCTGTCAATCACCGGAAGCACATACCCGCATACCGCGGCCCATGGTCACGGGTATCTGCCGTGCGTGTCTGGAAGGAAGAATTTGACAAAGTACGCGACAGGATTTTCACGCTGTCGTGACCAGACAGTCATATTTGCCAAACTCTCTTACACTCCCATGCCAATTTTTGTGTATACCAAATTAAGGAGTCGATCACGACAACACCCAGACGTAGGCGGGCGATGGATAGATAAGTAGATAGAAACGCTCAAAGTGCGTTTCGTTTGCTAAAGAATGCTTCGCATTTAGTAGACTTGGGCAGGACACGTAATGAGGACAGACAAACGGTGGTAATTTAGAACGACGAAACGATCGCCGAAGTTCGAACGACAAGTACAATGAAACTGCGGCTATAGAGGTTATTAGTTGTTCTTTGGCCGGCACCTGTAATGCCCTTCTCTGCTCACGTTTGTCCGTATAAGCCATAAGCCCTATTGGGAACCTTATCAGAGTCTAACCTCATCTGATGAGCGTGTTCCCTCAAAACTTAAATTCCGTGAAGATGCTGTCGGACACAATGACATATGACCAACCGTATGCTTTGATTACAGCAAAAAGTAATGAGTGAATGGCGGATTTCTCTGTTTTAGTAGAGATGCTGAGGAAAAAACTGCCGCGGTTCTCCTCCCATTAAAAGATATGTTTCCAAAGCTATATAGATACCATCCGGGCACGCAAATCCTCGTCCTGCTAACCAGTGTATTCACTCTGGACTGTTTTCTCACTTTCGTTTTTTTCCCGTAAGCACCGGACGGCGCCAGGTGCCAGGGTATTTGAAGGGTGAGAGGACAGAGTGCTGCTGTATTTTTTCGGTTTCCTCGCCGTTCCCCTGAGCGAAGTGGGGTACGTCCCGCGTCAGCGCATCCTTTAGCCCCTCTGCCTTTTCCCTGATGACTGCATGCTGCCGTTGAGTGCGTAGTCTCGAAAGTGCTTGGAAGAAGCTCTACCGTGCACATTCCTAAGCCCAGACAACAGCTCCCCAGTCTCTGGGATTGCGGGGGAGAAGCCGAGGTGTCAAAGCAAAACGCAACGCGAGAGCGTAAAGAGGCACCTCACAGTTAGCGTGTACTTCTCTCTTTGTGAAGGTTGACTTGTTCTGCTCTGTCGGCTTTGCGGCAGTAGTTAGCTCCCCGCTGTGAAGCAGTCTCCTGTCGATGCCTCCTTCTAAAGTGAGCGCAAGTAATGACGCCACTCACCTCGCCTTTGTTCACACTGGTAGACTTCGAACCTTCGAACTATAGTTATGGCATACCTCGTTCGAATACTCCATTTCCATTTCCAATTCTTCCATTTAATTGGCTCGTACATCTTTCGTTTCGCTGAAGACTGAGCGTTTACGACTGTCTGTTGAGTTTGGATTTCCTTTCAATTTGATATCGCTACACAAGCTGATGGCAAAAAGCGACCTGACGTTGTCTGATGAAGTCCACATCAACCTTATCAAAGTACCTATGCATCAACAATTATTTCATGACTACATTTACCCTACGATAGATATTTCGCAATTCGGACAGTAGCGTAATGATCTATAGAAGCATTCTGCTCTTCGCAGGCTATCGTTCTTCGCAAAAGCACGAAACACCGTACGTGTCAGCATTATTGCGTTGATAAAAGCGTGGTTTTCTTGAACAGGAACCGCGAAGGAGCCTGCTGTGAATGATACCGGCATTGAACGGCAAGTAGACAAAAAGTGATGCTTAATAAGTAATTTTTATTTACTAGAAATATCGAAATGCTGAAATGCACTCTGATGAAGTTAACCTAAAATGTCTTAAGGAGTCTTATTAGCTACTTCATCAAACTGCGACCAATGAAAAGAATGCTCCGCAATTCCAGGTACCCTCCACCTTCCCTCAAGTTTAGCTTTCCAAGAAAGATAACGAACAATGACACAGTAATTCATGGTAACCTATAGTCGATCGGGAAGAGCGAAGAAGATGAGAAGAAACGTGGCGTCTGCACATCTCAATAACAACTGAAGCAATGAATTCAGGCACCTTGCCCGAAGTCACGCAAGGCTGGGTCACAGCGAGGTTGGTGGGCACGTTTCAGCTTCTTTTGTTAATCATCGGTACAGAATACTTGGACGGTGATTGAGTGCGTTTTGGTTTATGATGATGATAATTTTCTACCTGCGGCACACGGCAACCCTCGACCATAGCAGCTCTGTTGTAAAATTCATATGGCACGTAGGAGACAAAAAAATTTGGCAGATTCCACGTATCTTGGGAATCGATGTTATGCGAAGCATGCGGAGGGGAGGTGACTGTGTTGTAATGTTTTACTGAGCGAAACGTTACGAACTTACGCTAAAGATATGTACAAATGTTGTACGCACAGACATATGTTCCATAGTCGCATATGTTTTGTATAACAAGTTGTTTACAGTTGCGTAACGATGTCAACAGCAACATGGGCAGTAGCAACACCAGAAGCGGTATACTGATATGTAGCGCTTGTGCTTGCGAGGATGGTAGCCCTGGACATTGCAACATATATCAACTTCAGAGGATGGCGCTTTACTATAATTGATGTTAAGCCGGCGTGACGGCTGTATCATCGGAGTACATATGTAATGTTTATAAAATTGGATAGCCAGCACTGCAACGACAATTGACGTTTCACGAACATTAGGGTCTATTCGAAAAGCAGTTCCGAGGCCTGGCGTGGCTCTGTGGTAGAATGCTTGATTGCCACGCAGAATGCTTGGGTTCGATTCCTGTTGGGGCCCTGACATTTATTATTTGCATTCGTCCGGTCAACGCTGCTGATGGCGTCGGCTTTTTAACGCTCTGGCGTTAAAAGTACCAATGTTTGTCTCGCCGTTCCTGGGTAGTCTTAAACTGTCAATCACGTGTGGCACATACCCGCATACCTGGGGCACATACCCGCCCCGGGGTATGCGGCACAGGGTTTGCCCGAAAGAGTTTGACGACGTGCGCGACGGGATTGTCATTATTCATGTCACGACCAGCGAGTCATATTCGTCAAACCATCTTATTCTCACATACTAATTTTGGTCTACCCCAAGTTAAAGAGGTAATCACGAGATCACCCAGACGTAGGCGGCTAGATAGATAGATAGATAGATAGATAGATAGATAGATAGATAGATAGATAGATAGATACGTAGATAGAAACGCTAAAAGTGCCTGCAGTACGCAAAGAAATGCTTCGCATTAAAAAAAAACAAGTGGGCAAATCTCACTATGCTGCAGCTTCTTTTGTTAACCATGTGTACAGAATGCTTGTACGTGCCGGTTCATGATGATGATAATTTTCTACTGAAGGAAAAAGTTGTAGCTCAAAGCAACACACGGACACACAAAGAGTGCGCGACTGGCGCTAACTTCCAACTGTGTTTATTATAGAAACGTACGTACAAGAGCAGCAAGGGCATGACAATCGCAATAATCAAGCAGTAAACTCATCGGGAAATCATATCTGGAAACATTGTCAACAGGAAATCATATCTGAAAATATTGCATTACAAGAATGCTACATGACCTTGGCGGTTGCACGCGTGTTGAACTGAGTGCAAATTTGATACTGATAGAGCGAGGAAAGACGGACCAAATAAAAAGCACAAAAAAGTACTTGCAGCATTTCTTTTTGTTTTTTTTTTTGTTTTTTATGGCAATAACAACGGTTCTGGATGAACAGAAACAAGAAAACAATCCGTCAAACATCAAAGCGGTGCTTCATTATATTTTGCTGAGCCATAATTTTCTACGTACGACACACTACCAACCTCAACCATAACAGCTCTGCTGTAATATCGTAGTATTTTCTGGGGTTTCATATGCTGAACTACGCTGCGATCATGAGAAACTCCGTAGTGAGTTACTTGGGATTAGTTTCTACCTCATGAAGTTTTAAACGGCCACCCAAATCCAAGCACACGGGAATTCTAGCCATTCGGCCGCATCGAAATGCGGCCGCTGTGGCCGGTAATCGAATCCTTAGGTGTCCGTACCGGCTAAGGTGCATACCATCTAAGCTATTACGGTGAGCGGTACAGTGCGCTGCCTGTGCAACCTTGCCTTCTAACACACCGCCCCCTGGGCTTTCCGCGTCAGTTACTTTCAGATACACTTTTGTTACTGACCCACGACGTCAAGTCCGGTCACTGCCGTCCATTAGAGGGAGTTAGCCGGTATACCGGGTATTACTTAACCCCAGCTTTTTCCTTTTTCCAGTCAACGGCCCACAAAATCACTCTACCGTCAGGGAGTTCTAGCGTCGATAAAGTGCGCTCGATATTTCAGATCCCTCAGGAAACCTCTGGTCGACTAAGCTCGGCATGGGCCCGCTCAAAGTACAACCGTTTGCTGCTTTCGCTTCACCGCGGCTGTAGTGAAGGGACCTCAGTTTGACCGGAGTTTTTCAATAATACAAGCATCGAACATTGCGATCGCGACTGCTGACCGGAAAGTGATGCGATGCGTGACTACGCCGTATAACGGTCGGATGACCACTGTTATACGCTTCGGTGCGCGGTGACCCACTATACTAGGCGAGCGATATAGTCGCGTTGAATTTCATGGAACCTCGCTGTGCGGTCGGCGTACAAGCAATGGTCTGTTGCGGGACACCACTTGTCTTCTGACCCAGGGGAGTAGGAAATTAACATTGTGTATTAGATTACCGTGGCAGCATACCATTTACTGCACAGAACCCGGGCCACCCCTGCAGCTAGCTAGTAAGTAACAACGACTCCGCTCTTGACTTCTTTCCTTCTGATCAATTGTTCTCGCTGCGATGAAACCAGTAACGCTACATAGAAATCGTGTTTAAGATATAAGAAGACAAAGCGGATAGATGATTCAGTTATCTCAGTTCGCTTATCTTTTAAAGAAAAGTCGCAGCGACATTGGTATCTGCGTTCGCGCGGAATCTGCAGCGAACTATAAGGTGCGATGCTAGTAACCAATACGGACCACCGCACAGAAGAGACCCGACGCGTAGATTTTATATGCCCCAAGGACTAACCAGGCAAGATGAAACTTGCCTTCACTGGCTGACACTCGACGTTGCCTATACGAAATACTTCAAGCACAAGATCAGACAGTCGGTATCACGCACGTACACCACATATACTCGGGAAGACTTAAAGCACGTCTTCTGCGACTGTTCCCGTTATGACGCAGAACGACAAACTCTGAAAGCAGCACTTTATTCGCAGCGCGGCTAGAACTTGCAACAGCGACACCTTCTCGGACCGTGTCAAGACAGCGTTTACGCGATGCGCAACACAATAGCGCTGTTGGTGTGCTTGAGGAACACTCGAATTAACCAAAGTTTGTGAATGACTATTTTGTTTGTGTATATGTGTGTCTGTGACTGTACGGAATCTTCGTGTGTATATGTGAAGAATGTATATATCACAGTTATTATCCGACACCTGTAGTAGCAAGCCAGGTTATAAACCAGTCTAACATGTCCGGGAATTTCATTAAGTATTAATATTATCTTTATAAATATCTCTACTATCTCTGCTGAGGTCATGAAAACGCTGTTAGGCACAGCGATAACAGAGGATTTTGCTCGAAACATTTCTTTACTTTTGTCGCATATAGCTGGTCGCGGCCTAAACGAGTGCCTATTCTTCACAGGAATGGACAAACGTGCAACTTTTGTGACTGTGTAGACACAGTCGGACACCTTCTGTGATGGAGGAGCTGATGTGCGCATATGATGTGCGTAGCGAGCCATTAGTCAAAGTGTCTAATGGCATCCTCCTGTTGATCATCTCTCATCGAGTCATAGCTTTCATCAAGGCTGTTGTGATCAATTATGCCACACTCACTACTTCACGTCATTTGTAGAAAGTTAATGAATTAGCTCTCCAAATGCGATTGCACATTTAGAATGCCCTCCTCCACGCATAGTAGTATACAGAGATGGTATATAATTTGTTTTACGTATAACTGCAGTTACATAAATTTAGCGGGAACGGCCTAACTAGAAAGACTAGAAGACATCTTTGAACCATTAGGAAAAAGAAGTGTTATATGCTTGTTTTTTTAACGGAATATTTCGAGGCGATTGAGGAATAAAGGCGAAAAATGGTAACTTAGAACGGTCATGGCTTCACAATCTAGTTTAAACGGGGTTGCCGAGAATACCTTGCCTCCGAAACGCGATCGTTAGCGCTAATGCCACGCGTTTCGGGAGCATAATGACTCGACAATTACGTTTCAGAGATCGGACACAATGAAATCAGCAAATGTATGCACAGCGTCGAGTCTACTCATCGACTACCCATTGTATCGCAATGTTCTTTGAAAGTTTTGAAAAGCGGTGAACCTGCAAAAGGCTACAGAATAAATTGAAGATAAGGCAATCCTGAAAACTGCGCCGCCAGAACTACCGAGAAAATGAAGTCATTTCGTATCTGTCAGTGATTTCGTAAATTTGTGCCATCTCCTCGTGAACTTTGTGCCATCAAAACTTCGGGCATATCGCACTTCGAGTTCTCGGTTTGCGCCTTCTTTTTTACAGGGATACCCTCTTTTTTGATACGGCCCCGAGGAGTGTCCACTTCAGACGGGGCACTCGACACTCGTGTAGAGGAGGGGGGGTCGAACGGTCGGGCATGTCCAAAGCTCATTATCAAACCGCAGACAGAAATACAATGAACGCGTAAAAGGGAATGTAAAAGGGGCGAACGCCATGGTTGCTAGACCTGGAATTCAAGCTCTCACTCTGCCTCGTGCCGCCGCCACCTGCTGCTTCTGTTGCTCCACGCTCGTTAGCGAGAACAACCCTGTGCCATTACAGCTCGCAGTAACAAGCGACTCGCGTTTCACGTACCCGGCTTAATTAGGAATGCCTCTGCTCGCTGCCGAGATTGCGTCTGCGCTTTCCCAACTCTCACAACGCGCGTCAGCGAAAGTGCCCGCTTACCTGTTAAGCAGGGTGAACGACTGAGTTTCGAGATCCCATACAGTAGTCTCGGGATGTGAATTGCAATGAGGCTACAGCTCGACTACTGTTAGTAGCACTCCTGTGGTTATTGCGTTCGTTAGCGAGAGATAAATACTGGTGTGTTTTGGACCAGGCTTAGTGTTGGGACAGGTTTGATGCAGTCTCGGGAGGGTATGACCGTCCTGAAACATTTACGGTAACCGGTCGAGGAAAGTATATCGTTACCTTGAATAGGCTTCGCCTCGCTGGTACAGTGGTTACGGGGCTCTGCTGCTGTGCCGACAGTCGCGGGTTCGTTCCCTGTCACGGTGGTCGCATTTCGATGGAGGATAAGAGCTACAAGTCAGCCTACTGTGAGATGTCAGTGCACGGTAAAGAAAAGAAGACGACCAATATTTCCGGAGCCCTCCACTACGGCGTGCATCGTAAAAGTGGCTTGGTCACGCAACACAGCGAATATGATTGCATTGAATAGGCTCATAACCTATTGCAATGAACGGCTATAAGGGACATTGTCATTTCTTTCTAGGCGAACACATTGCGTTTTCTTCGTGTTTATCTAGACCTTCTTATCAGGTGCATGTGAGCGACCCTTATATCCTGATAGTAAACTGATTGATTGATTGATTGATTGATTGATTGATTGATTGATTGATTGATTGATTGATTGATTGATTGATTGACCCTTACACCACGCAGTGCTAGAACCGTCCGCACGTCGTTTTGCCATCAGCAGTCACGTGTCACCAGGAGTGGATAGCGCCAGTAAAAGTACAGTCAACGAGTTATCCCCACGTGCTGTCTCACTCTCGCCATTCACACTGTACGCGATGCATTTCAGCATAGTAATCCTAAGGCGGCACCGCTGCTCAAAATATCTAGCGCGAGCGCTTTCGCTAATAGAGAGTAATAGCTGAGCGGTCGGGCCAGCGGGCCCAGCGAACGGGCGGGGACGCGAACGGCGCATGCGCGGCACGCTGAGATGGCCAGCGTTTTTACGAAGCGAGCCGCTCGCCCGCTCATTTCGTCCCCTCAGCGAAACGTGCGCAGCGGACCAGCGTGCGAGCGGTGTATCTGTTTTCCAAGCAAAGACTCTGCTCGATGGACAGTAGCTTCAACCTTGTTCAACAGGTGGCGCAGCAGTGCGCTCCACTGAAACAAGCGGGGCATCGCTCAGATAAAATTAGAGAGTTTTAGTTTGGCGTTTTAACGGCCCGCTCCACTCCGAGTTGGCCCGCTAAGCCGCAGCGGAGCGGCGGATGATTTTCTCGTTTCAGTTGTGCGTTGTCGGCAGCGGGACTAGCGTAGCGGATCCTTAGCAGCTACGGCGCCCTCTGGTGATGTTCATCGTCGCTAAAGAAAAATAGAAAAAGATTTAGTCGCATTTACAAACCGAAATGAGAACGTATAAATTTATTTGTTCACGACGTATTTGGAAGTGCACTTTAAATATGTTGGCGGTGCATATTTTCTTTACAGAGAAGCAAGCACTGACTGGATAATAGCCACCCGAAAGCCAGCAAGGTTGCGTTCCAGATCCAATGCAACCCTTCCTTGTTTTGTTTGCTCTTTTGATGCGAGTGCCGTGGCACCGTTTTTGTCTTCACCATTGAAACCATTGAAGCTGCACGCACGAGAGAGGGCGCGCGCTTCGTCCCCCTTTTGTTTGCGAAAACGGCAGCGACGCTCCGCGCTCCGCTTAGGCAGCCCGTAAGCGGAGCGTGGGCCTCGCTCCACTAACCCGCTTACGGCCGTAGCGGAGGGCGCATGTGCACTCGCGTTCCCGCTCCCGCTTAGCTGCTGAGCGGAGCGTAAAAACGCCAAACTAAAACTCTCTATTCTTCCTTTTGTCTTGCGCTCCGCTGGCCCCTCCGCTCCTCCGCTGGGTCCACTGGCCCACTGAGCCGCTCAGCTATTACTCACTAAAAAATTTACACCATCTTCCCAAAGGGAACCCTGATGGGATGCGAAGCAGCAGCGTTGCGCATGGGGGGCGGTGGAGAGGGTGAAGCGAGAGAGAGGTGACACGTACAGACATGTTTCGACGCGTATGTTAGGCGCGCCAGGCGGCAGCTGCGGGCGCTGCGGCGAGCGCGCGGCAGGCGAAGGAGAGAGTGACGTCAGCGCGCACTGCGAGGGGAGCGTGACGTCAACGCGCAACTGCGGCGTGACCTACTTGGCACCGCTCCAACACCTGCGGCGAGGGGAGCGCGTTGCGGCGCGTTCGTACGGACGCACGGACGGAGGGACAGCGTTACACAGCCTAGTCAAAGAGCTGCTTCGCATCTAATAAAGTCTTTCCACACGAAGTATGACAAGGAATTATCCCCATTCGCAACGCTCATGTTGCGCGCTTTCAATGGATGCGGCCGAAAGACGACCCGTAGATGCCGCGTGTTAGAACGGTGACTAGTTCCCGGTGCGAAGTTCTTATCTTTCCAAGAGGTGCGCGCAAGATACCGAAGCTATATAGTCAGATCCGAGGCACATTTGGCGCGAGTTACGCAAGCAGTAAATAAAAAATAAGAAGTGTGTCCCTAAGGTTTGTTATGCACTTTTATTATACTTATAACAGTATATTTCTAAACGAACCATCCGAGCCTTTGTCGACAGTAGTGCACAAAGCCAACAAATGCGTGAAATAGAGTTTTAAAAAAGCACAGAAATCAGCACACAATCTTGTCATCCGCGCGACAGCCGCATCTTTCCGGTGCCCCAAAAAAGTGCGCAGCGTACTTAAGCAGACTTACGGGCCGGCGCCAGAGACGCGGTAGACGCTGGACATAAACATACTTTTTTGCTTACATCAAAAGTTACACCTAATAAACTTTCACAAATGGATCTCATGTGCATTCACTTCCAAATAAGGGCATGCATGCATTTTGACTTGGACGACATCACCAATCTGCAGGTGCCTGAACATGGGTCATTTGACAAATCTCTTTTTTTCTATTTTCGCGCCTTCCTCTTCGAAACTACTGGGTCATCGACCTGCATACCTTTTTGGCCGGCCTAATGGAAACTATACAGCCATGTCCTGTAGTTATATTGCGTTTGTAAGCGTCGTGGAATCTTCAAAAATTGTCGAAGTGGGCGCAGCATCACCGTATTGCTTCACCACTAAGTATATCGTGAGACAACGTATCGTAAGCCCGTCGGAAAGAGCAAAAACGCCTCATTAATTTTCTAGCAAGCGGCAGACATTAAGAGCGCTCCGCGTAGTATTGTATTTCTCAGGTAATTTTTTTCAGCAACCTACGTTTCTCTCTCTACAGCAGCACACAAATCACTGCTAAGGGGAGAAAAAATTATTTGGAAAAATACTGTAAGAGAGCAAATAGTTCACTGAAACAATTTTCCACAATATTAAAAAAGAAACTGAGCGGGTATTGCACAATGTCTGGGACGTTTGATAGGGAATCGCCCACAGTTGTGGATGGCATGCACGCATGCGAAAAGTGTATAAAACAAAGAAAAATTATACATAAAGACATACAGACTCGCGCTCACAGTAAACAGCATAAACTCAACGGCAAATGGCAACGCGGCACCGAATGAACGACTGTCAGTGGATAGAAAGAAAGACAAAAGGAATCCATGGAACTTCGAACACTTTGTTGCAGACCAAAACTGCAAGAATATGCAAATGATAGCTAAGCTGCACGAGGCTCGATACGGGATCTACGAAAGCGCATCCACCCTATAACGGATGCCAGCGGAGCGTGTTACGATAGCGCGCAGTGAAGCTGAACACGCGGCAGAACTATCGACGCACGCTTGGCTGCCAGTCTCGGAAGCTTGCGGGAGAAGTATCAGGTTGCAAGCGCTCTTGATGCAGCACGCCATCCCGAAAAAAAAAAAAGAAATAAAAGAAGGAAACAAGGAATAGTTTGGTCGGAATAGAGCGTACAGGATACTCTTCGTACGCTACAAAAGATAGAGTTGCAGAGGTACAGCAATTCGATGCTGGCCTGGCTCCTCCCGGATTGGATCGTGGATAGAATTTTTGGGAATGCGGCCACACTTGAACGCGACTCCGCGCCCACTTCCCGGCTATATCGGGCAAAGCCGAGGCGCTCTGTTTATACAAGAAAAAGGACTGAAAAAACAAGCTAGGAGCATTCCATGAACCATTGATGCCCAGTTTTCTAAACATGTCATTGCGGGACGAGACGTTTCAGAGTGCACCTCGGCGTACTCTTGAACGCCGCTGTTACGCCGTGAACGAGCTCTTTTCGCTTTCGTTTTCGAGGGGCATCATAGCAAAACTTTTAAGGACAGCGTCGCATCGCGGAATTTATTACAACAGCGGCATAAATGCACGCTACGTTTTGTTGTTGCATCAATCAATCAATCAATCAATCAATCAATCAATCAATCAATCAATCAATCAATCAATCAATCAATCAATCAATCAATCAATCAATCAATCAATCAATCAATCTATCTATCTATCTATCTATCTATCTATCTATCTATCTATCTATCTATCTATCTATCTATCTATCTATCTATCTATCTATCTATCTATCTATCTATCTATCTATCTATCTATCTATCTATCTATCTATCTATCTATCTATCTATCTATCTATCTATCTATCTATCTATCTATCTATCTATCTATCTATCTATCTATCTATCTATCTATCTATCTATCTATCTATCTATCTATCTATCTATCTATCTATCTATCTATCTATCTATCTATCTATCTATCTATCTATGTGCAACGAGTCCTTCGCATATATCACAGTCTACGATAATTTACGTAAGTAGAATTGGCCCCCGCCATATCTTTCTTTTTCGAGGTTTCTTTTAAATGTTTTAAAAAATCCGAACAATTCTTGCATTATAGTTATTTCAGTACATCGAAGTTATTTCAATACATTAAAGTTATTTCTGTCAATCAAATCATTCTGAGCGTATGCGAGAAGTAGCATGTATAATTGGGCTACTTGGCACTTGCTTTTATGTCAGAATTTTATTAAATCGTAGTTGCGAGTCTGCGCCTGTGTTTCATCTTTTCTGGGTCCTGTTTCCGTGTCCATATGTGTGTGTGCGCGCACGCCATATTCTATCGAAAAAAAAAGATGCGAGTTGTCGGACTTTTCTATTCCGCTGTTAGCGGTAGCGTAGCGAGACATTATTTTCGGCGGTTGGGAAGTGGGGTGGGAAGGTTTCTCCATACTTTAGGCAATTAAAAAATTTCGGGGAGGGTGATTCAACCTGACCAAGGTGGAATCTACCGCGGTAACATATGCAGGTGGCAGCAGCGTGGTTTTGATAGGTCATTGCTTAGCGGCAGCATTGGCTGAGCAGTGGCATCTCTGCAGAGGGATGACTTAGGTTGTTATGTATACGATTCGATTGCGTGATATGTATGTTCTGTAACTTATGGCGGTACTTATGGCTTCAGAATATTGATCATCAGGCAATAGAGAGAGAGAAAAAAGCAAAGGAAAGGCAGGGAGGTTAACCAGTTTGCACCCGGTTAGTTACCCTACACAGGAGAAGGGGGGACAGGGGAGGAGAAGAACAGAGAAGGGAAGAAGGAAAGAGAGGACAAGTAATACGCTTGCACACATAGCAGCGCGCGCGGCGCAACTGTCACAGAGTACGAGTGCCTTCGACTGTCGTAGACGAAGTAGTTCATGATGTTAACGAAGGCTTGCAAGGACTGGCTCCAAGGTATCCAGAACTTGCAATGCGCTTCGAGCTGATGGGGTTGTCAATCCGGTGAGGAGTGGTCTGATTGTGCTTATCAATGACCTCAACACGGCACTGACACGTAGGTCTTTGTCGCGGAGATCATTGGCCGAATTTTGTGTCCTTTCTCTGTGGACGCGCAGTCATGGTAAGGACGGCCATTCGACATCCGCCGCCGCCTTCATCCCTTCCGTGTCGTTTTGACTCTCCGAACGTAATGCGTTGGCTGGAGGTGGTGGTGGCGGCGGTGGCAGTGGTGGTAGCTGTCGGGAAAGAGACGTGTGGTGGTCCGCTGGATTATGACGTCGCGGTGAGGGTCCAGTTTCGGCAGCGCCATTCCTAGACCTCTGTCGGTGACGTGAACGTCGTTGTCGCTTTCTGACAATATCAGCGGCTTCTTTGTGTGTGGAGCCATCCCTTACCATCTGTTTTATTACGCTCCATTCTTTCTTCACTGACCGGCAGTCTCTTGATGAAGCTTCATGTGATCCGTGGCAGTTGGGACATGTTAGGGTCCCAACTGTGTCCCTGCAGGCAAACTTCTCATTAAAGACTAGTTCTAAAACGCTCGATATTTACTGTACGGTACTGGTGAATTAATTTATTTGTAGTATGCCTGCCTCATTTGCCTTGCCACACTCGCAAGAGGCACGTCCGTCTATACAGCCACAAATGCGATGTGACAGACTTTTAGCGTATCAAAGGACCTCGAGAAATACCAATTTCATCAATCTCATTCTTTAAACCAACACACACGAAGGCACGCACACACGCAGGTACACATGCATACCTGCGCCCACAAAAAGTCAGAGAAATTTCGACGATGAAGCTCTAATTTTTTATAGACTAGATTTTCGCAGAGCATTTACCGTGTGTAAAACTTCGGTCTTTCACGCAGTTTGAACGGCTAATTTTTGCTCCCTTGCAACCGCTTTGCTTTAGCGTAAACTTTTCTAGTGATGAGGTTTCTTAGGTAGACTCGGAAAACCAAAACACTGCGGCGTATGCAAGCTTATTCTGTAAGCAAAAGGATGCTATGGATGAGTTCACAGTGTCAACGACCTCAATAAGATTTTAAATTCTGTGCAGTAGGATGCTTCGTTGCACCATTTTGCCGTGGCTGTTCTCCTAAAGTTCTGAATGTTCTAATGCTTGCATTGTTGACGGTGGCTTGCTTTATACGCTCATTATTTGCTGGACTGAACTAGCACGATAACACTCCCCCCCCCCCCCCCCCCACACACACACACACAAACACACACAAAAGTTCACTTGTCCTGTGCATAAGGCGTGTATATTAGGCAGCATAGAGAACTTCAACGAGCCGTTTTGTTAAGCTTCTTGATCGTTGAATATCATATAAAGTAGGTTTGTGAGGAAATGTAAAGGTATAGAAGCGCATAAGTGAGATTCTTATCAAAGGTTAAGGCATGTGAGTGGTCCCTACTCACAGCGCTGCACAGAACTACGAGGTAGTTCGCCTGTCTCCTTCTTTACATAGCACAGAGGTAGATTTCTCTTTCCTCCCAGAAACTACTACAACGCCAATATTATGCATGAACGCGCATACATTGGACATTGTTTCAGTATCGGTGCGCAGTAAGCGAGAAATTATGCATAGTTGAAGAGGGGTTCGTCGTGTGGTATGCAAACATGTGCTTTCCTTTTTCCGAGACCCTCGCATAGGTCGATGGTGCCAGCCGACTTTGAGAATACCTTAAGACTTCTCACACGGAAGAGCTGCTCCATGGCCAAGACACTGCCCCTTGAGCTTTTGCCGCCGCTCGCTGTGTAGTAGAGGCCTAAGATAAATTATGCCCTGCTTTCGTATCAGAATCGGATAGACCTCGTCCTGCGTAATGATAGCAGTGACATTTTGTTTCTTTTTAGTAAGCGTATCCTGGCTGCCGTGTTGAAAACGAGTGCAGAAAAATCTGAACATTCCGCACCCATGTTGTGATGGTGGCAAGAAATAACACTGAAAAAGTGTTTTTAATCGCCCACGCCATGGTGAAAATTTCTGCCTGCCAGGACACAGAGCGCTCAAGCTTCCGTCGAAGGTCCTGAGAAGTAAGCAAGGATACAGCCCCCAGATTTGACGCCAAAAAGAAGTATATTTGCCAGCGCTCATTGGTTCATTCTATACAGGTTCTGGGAGTTCTGCGATTTCGTCGTTTCTGTGTGTTGACTTACTGTTGGGAGTATCTTGTAAAATTGCTTGAAATACTATCGCAGCGCTTCCATCTGAACGCATTAAAAATGCTTGTATTACTAAATACAATGATTTTTCGCGCACACCAGCATCAACAATCATCGACATGTGCTTACGAAAACTTTAACAGATACAAACGCGGGCTCTAATCGAGGATGCTCTTTCTTTGTATTTATTTTTTCTATTTTGCGCTGCTGCTATCTTTTTTTTAATTTTCCCTTTGTTTCTCTTTCTCTATTTCTCTTTCTCTTTATTTCTTTCTCCCTCTCTTCTGGATTCTCTGTCTTTCTCTTTTTCTATTTCTTTCTGTCTTTCTTCTCTTTCTAAGCTTTGCCCTCTCTCGCATCTCCTTTCCCTCATCTTAACCCTCAATTCCCTTTCCCAACCACTTGCTATACTATATTATACAAGGCTATGCGATCATCCGCCATCATCCGTGTTGTTCCAAAGGTCGACTTCGAATCGGGGGTACGCAGTATCGGATCCCGCCTCTCCAAAAAATTCTTGGGCGAAGAAATTCTCTTTTCCTTTACATTTACTCCTTTATTTTTCTTTCTTTTCTCTCTTTCTTTGTCTCTTTCTACTCGTTCTGTCGCCCGTCAGAGTTATTGCATCCCACGCGGGAATATACGGCGCATGGTTTCTGGGGAAGAAGAAGATGATGAAGAGGACGAAGAGAGCGCGTGCCAGTTCATGATGATAATCATTTATGACTACAGAAATGACTACTTAGCGGGAAAACAAATGATAAGGTGAAGACAACAGAAAGGAGAGTTGTGGCCTCTCCGTTGCCTCCATCTAGTCGAATTTAAATGCGAAGCATTTCTTAGCGAACTTCGGCGACTTTGAGCGTATCTATCTATCTATCTATCTATCTATCTATCTATCTATCTATCTATCTATCTATCTATCTATCTATCTATCTATCTATCTATCTATCTATCTATCTATCTATCTATCTATCTATCTATCTATCTATCTATCTGGTCATATAAAAATCATGAATAACTTGTCATGTAAACACATTATTAATGAAAACTAACAGACAATGATGCCAAGGAAAGTATAGGGTACGTTATTAGAAGTAATTGTAATGTAAATGTGCATCGGACGCGTTATTCGAAGGTCGCAGGTTTGGATCCTGCCGGTGGCAAGTTATCTTTTCATCCACTTTTCTTTCTTCACATTTACATTAAAATTACTTCTAATAACGTCCCCTATACTTTCCTTGGCATCATTGTCTGTTAGTTCTCATTAATAATGTGTTTAACAAAGAAACGAGCCCTTAAGTTCACACTTCTTTCCTTTGTCATGTAAAGTATGATTTACATGCCACGCTCATGGCGCGCTCGCGGCCGTTTCGTTAGCTTGATATACACCAAATTTGGGATTGAGTGACGTTACTGTATGACGAACACAACTGACAGGTGGTAATATGCAAATAATGACGTGCATGTCATGAACAACATGATTTACATGCCACGCTCATTCGTCAGCATGATATACAGCAGATTTGGTATTGTGTGACGTGACTGTGGTAATATGACAAGTGGTAATATGGAAATCATGACTTGTCATGTGCGACATGACTTGCATGCCACGCTCATGGCGCGCTCGCGGCCATTTCGTTAGCTTGACATACACCAAATTTGGGATTCAGTGGCGTGACTGTATGACGAACATAAATTACAAGTGGTAATATGGAAGTCATGACTTGTCATGTGCGACGTGACTTGCAAGCCACGCTCATGGCGTGCTCGCGGCCGTTTAGTTAGCTTGAGATACACCAAATTTGGTATTGAGTGACATGACTGTATGACGAACATAAATTACAAGTGGTAATATGGAAATCATAACATGTCATGAGCGACATGACTTGCACACCACGCTCATGGCGCGCTCGCGACCGGTTCGTTAGCTTGAAATACAGCAAATTTGGTATTGAGTGACATGACTGTATAACGAACATAAGTGGCAGGTGGTAACATGAAAATCTTGGCATGCATGTAATCTACAACGCCATTAACATGCCACGCTCATGGTGCGCTTGCGTCCAGTTCGCTAGCTTGATATACACCAAAATTGGTATTGCGCGACGTGACTGTATGACGAACATAAATGCATGTCCTAACATGTTAAACATGACATGCAAATTATGTAAAGCATGATTTGCTCTTTCCTGGCTGCTTCGCAATACATAGATTCCCACAGTCTGTGGGATCTGCCGGCTTTTTTTTAATGGGAAGCATTTTCTTAGGGAACTTCGGCGACTTTGAGCGTATCTATCTATCTATCTATCTATCTATCTATCTATCTATCTATCTATCTATCTATCTATCTATCTATCTATCTATCTATCTATCTATCTATCTATCTATCCGCCTACGACTTTGTGCTCTCCTGGCCGTATCGTTAATGAGATTTATACCAAAATTGGTATGGCATAACATGACTGTATGACGAACATGAATGACTGGTCACATCATGAAAATCATGACTAACTTGTCATGAAAAGAATGATTTACACGCCATTGCCATAGTACTCCTGAGGGCGTTTTCTTAACTTGATATATCCAAAAATTGGTACGACGCAACATTTCTGCATGACCAACATAAATGGCAGGTGGTATTATGAAAATCATGACCTGCATGTCGTTTATGCCATGATTTACATGCCTCGCTCACGGCGCGCTGACGGCCGTTTCGCTAGCTTGATATACACCAAATATGGTTTTGCGTGACGTGACTGTATGACGAACATAAATGTCAAGTGGTCAAATAGAAATCATGACATGTCATGTGCGACATTACTTGCATGCCACGCTCATGGCACTCTTGCGGCCGTTTCGCTAGATTGATATACACCAAATTTGGTATTGCGTGACGTGAATGTATGACGAACATAAATAATAAGTGGTAATATGGAAATCATGATGTGTCCTGTGCAACATGACTTGCATGCCGCACTATTGGCGCGCTCAAGGCCGTTTCACTAGCTTGATATACTCCGAAATTGGCATTGCGGAATGTGACTGTACAGTGAACATACGAGTAAGTGGCAGGTGGTAACATGAAAATCTTGGCATGCGTGTCATCTACATGCCATTTTTATGCCACATTCATGGTGCGCTTGCGTACAGTTTGCCAGCTTGATATACACCAAAACTGGTATAGCGTGACGTGACTGTATGACGAACATATATGACAGGTCCTAACATGTAAATCGTGACATACATATTATGTACGGCATGATTTTCTCCTTGCTGGCTGCTTCGCATTACATTGATTCCAACAGTGCGTGGGATCTGCCGTTTTTCTGCGCTAATTAGAACAGCTAAATAGCGCAAACTTCAGGGACAAAAGACAAGAGAGTGCGACACACACAAGCGTTGACTTCCAACTGAATTTTAATAAGGAAACATATGAATATAAAAAGTAGACCCGCGTCTGCGCAGCTTCGCATCTCCGGAACCACAAACCACCCCTGAGTGATAAGATACATCTCTCTGAAAGCACAACACCAGTTCCGTAGAAGAAATAAAAGTTAATACATCACATGACACTATCTTGCAATACACCCAAAAAACGTAGTTCTTTTTCTGACAGAGCAATGGAGGGCACACTTATACAATGCCTAACATCCTTAGCCATCTCAGCCTTTGAAGTGAGCGCTTGTGTGTGTCGCACTCTCTTGCCTTTTGTCCCTGAAGTATGCGCTATTTAGCTGTTCAAATGGAGTACTAACTAGCCGAAACACGCATCTTGCGCTAATTAGTTATGTGTGCAGTCAATACGCACCAAATATCCCAACCGGCTTATCTAATGCTCATCCTACCTGTTTTGTCTTCACGGAATAATGGTCGGCTTAAACAGCCCTGCCGTTCAAAAAGCTTCAAAGCACCCTAGCAGCACCCAATGTTGACACAACGTTGCCGCAACATTCAGAAGGTTACTTCAACGTTGTGCCAACATTTGGTGCTACTAGGGCAAGGCTGATCGAACGCGCGGGAGAGTTTTCGTGCATGACGTTCTTTTATATGGCGTGGAGATTTTTTAGCAAACGCAGAAAAAACAAAGAGTGAGTGAGTGAGAGCCGTCCGAAATAAGTAAAAAGGGAGCAATTAATAGAGAACCAAAATAATAAGGAGCCGTCCCCGAACAGCTCATGGTAGGGCTTGCGAAGTCGCTTTAAGAATCGTATTGACTTATCTGCCTTAAATACAGTAATGAACACGTTAACACATTATTAAGCAGACAATAATTAAGAACACAGCAACTTGCATGCTTAGTCCGATTGCTGCGAATGATGTGCAATTGGTTTCTTCTCCGCACGCTGAAGCTTGAGCAACTTTTTGCTTGGTGTTTGTTAACCGGGGCAATTTATAGAATAAGTATGCGTAAATATAGGCTTACATTACACTCTAGTTTCTATATGGAGTTGTAATGACTGCACAATACTATTTGAATCTGCCTTCCTGATCAACGCCATCTGGGCCTCTAAATAAGTTTTCGTGATTTACGCTTACATTATACAAACCGGAAAAATTATATCATAATTTTGGCGCAATTTCATGCCTATTGTGCGCATATTTAACGCTTTGAAATATTATCAGGTTATTAGAAAGCTGGTCGGTTTAAAAGCAAAAAGGTGACTATCCGGGTCTGAGAACACCATTTCATTGTCGATGTGAAATTTTTGGACATTTTCTCATAAAGTGTTTCATAACAAAATTTCTTAAATTGGAACAATAATAAGAAATTTTATGAATTAATACAAGGTAATTTTGCTCTTCTGTGTGAAAACACCTCAATTGTGGGCTCTATGTGCGTTGACTCAAGGGCAATATATATCCTAGTTTTCTGAGATCGTTCTTCTCAGAGCATTTTTTTGTCGCCCTGGCGGTACCTCGCTGTACAGGGTGTCTTCGAAAATATTCATTCAACTTCAAAGAACACGCGAAAAAGCGAGGCGCTCGCTCCATCTTTCAGGTGATTTCGCCAGTGCGCTTGCAAGCTCGGAGGAGGTGCCGATAGATGGCGCGCGGTATCAGCACCAGCGCTTTTAAAGTTAATTTAAAACGGCAAGAACGAAATAACGTGCACCAATACCTAAACACACGGGCTTATGTCTCGCTGAAAGTCTTGTCCACCGTTGTATACCCTCCATGGTTGTCTTGTGAATATGGTGCTCACTGCTGACCCAAAGGTGGAGTGATCGAACCCCGGCCGCGGCGGCGGCATTTCGTTGGAGGCAAAGCGCTAGGGGAGCCCCTGTACCGAGATTTAGGTTCACGCTAAAGAACACCTGGTAGTGAAAATTTCCGGAGTTCTCCACTGGGGCGTCCCTCATAACCATATCGTGATTTTGGTACTTTGAAACCCCAACGACTAGCATAGTTATTGCATAACTTTATATATTACCAAGTGTGAAACATGCTTTGGCCTTCAAGTCCAACAGAGTATGACATGTTGCTGAACTACTTCCCTTGCGCGTTGCGTAGAAATATTAAAATAACACATTTATACGTTACGTTTTTAGACATTACTGGTGCGTGTGACGAGGTTAATCAGCCCACTTTATGTGATATTTGAAAAAAAATTTTGGCGTAGGCCTCGGCTGTACTCATCCTTCGATGGAGATGTACTGATGAAATTGATTGTTTGTTTTGTTTGATTGTTTATTGATACTGCCAACCCTAAGTGGGGGTGTTTACCGGACTGGAAACAAATACAATTACTCAAGATAACACACAATGTTGTGCCGCAATTCGAGCACACAAAATGGACAAGAAGTTCATTACAAAATAGAGACATACAGCGAACGAAGGCATGTACACTTACACTGTGCGCATTGCAAATAAAATAAAACACAGGCATCTACACCTACATTGTGCGCATTGAAAACAAAAATTGACAAAAAGAGGCAAAATACTTCGAAACCGCGCACACAAGAATAAAAAAAAATAATAATAAATGCTACGACGCATTTGTAAGAGAGGAAATAAGTGACTCTAAAGCTGCAGTAAAAGCACTGATGGAGGAAGACATTACGACGGGACTTGGTACTTCGTTCCATTCTTTAATTGCACTCGGAAAAGCACTGCATTTAAATGTGTCGTTTCGGTTACTGGCGGCTGTATGTACAAACTGTGTTTGTCTAGAGTGCGGCTCTGGAGAAATTACAGAGAAATCGAATAAGTTAATTTTAACCTGGTTACGAATAATGAGGAACAGAAATTTTAAACGATCATGCTTAGTTCTTAATTCTAAGCCGGGAAGGTTTGCAAGGTTACAAAGTTTGGAAGCAGAGTGTACGCGTTGATATTTATTAAATACGAATCTAAAAGCCATTCTTTGATTTCTGTCCTGATTATAGCGGTTATAGGCGGTGTGAGGGTCCAATACTATCTTAGCGTATTCGATTATTCGTCATACTAACATTTTGTACACCACGCTTTTCCCTCCTGGTGTTGCGCCATGCAATCTTAGCCTCAGGCCTCAGAGAGTTATATTTGCCTTTCTACAGGTTACGTCTATATGAGTGTTCCACCTCAACTCTGGAGTAAATATTAGCCCTTAGTATACATATTCAGGTACCATTTTTACTTCGTGGGGACCAATATTGTAATTTTATTTCAAATGTAGCTTTTTTTCTTGCTATAGTCACGCAAACTGATTTTGCGGGGTTTAAAGACATCTGCCATTCATTACACCAAAGTAAATTTTTTTTGTAAATTGTTCTTCAGGTCTAAGTGTTATCTCAGGCATGTGATCTTGTTACATATAACAGAGTCATCTGCAAACAAGGGCAGGTCATTTGAAAAAATAAAAAAAAGAAAAGGGGCCCCAATACACTGCCTTGAGGCACGTCGGATCGGACTGGTCTGGACGTGGATTTCATTTTATTTATTCCTACGTATTGCGTACGAGAATGGAGGTATGATGTGAGCCATTGAGTAATATTTGAATTTCTGAATATTTAATTTACTTTTATCAACAGTTTGGGATGCGAGACCTTATCAAACACTTTGGCAAAATCAAAGAAGATTAGATCAATCTGTTCGCGGCAGTTTATTGCTTGCTCAAGATCGTGAACTGTAACAAGCAGAGCTACCAACAAGCCCGCACCGCATCCCTCTGTAACAACCTGCTGCGTTACTGTAGATAAGCCCCTACGAAAACCATGTTTCACTGGTGATAATAAATTGTGGGTGTCTAAATAATTTGACAGATGTTTGGACATTATATGCTCAGGCAGTTTGGAGCATGTACTCGTAAGAGAGATGGGCCTGTAGTTGCCCACTTCTTAAGTGTTCCCACTTTTGTAAACTGCAGTTACTTTAGCTTATTTCCGGGTTAAAGGAAATGTTCCTTGTTTTACTGAAGATGCAAATAATTTAGTGAGATACGTTGCGACCAATTGAGCACACTTATATAAAAACTTGTTCGGAATGCTGTCGGGACCAGGGGATTTCTTAATGTTAATGTGCAGAAGAAGGTTCAACACCCCTTCCTTTTTGATTAGCGGGACGGATGCCCAAGGGCGGTGGAAGTGCACCATCGTCTTCAGTGAAAACAGAAGAAAGAAAGGAATTAAAATTTTCTGTACGTTCCAGGACAATTCTTTCATCGACAGGTTTATTCTGTTTCTCTAGCGGGTTTACATATCTCCAGAATTTGCGACGTGCTTCGTAAGGAAACTTTTTCAAAGCTACATTAAAAATCTCTCGTTAGGTTCAAGAATGCTTTCAATAAATGTATACAGCTGAGAATTATGGATGAGCCCAAGCGATTCTGGAAACATGAAAAAAATGGCAGAGAAGCAACAGCTATTTCGTCAATCATATCAAAGATAGTGTCGTTCCCGATAACAAAGAGAGGGCTGATGCGGTCGGGGGTCTGTCCATAACACCCGAACCAGCCAGGCCTCAGGGAGAAGTAAAGTAGAGGAGCAGGAGCTGATAACCGCAGCAACGTTTATTTACATGGTTAATGGTAGCGTGTTTTTGGTGCGTCTCCACGCTCGCGTTAAAAGGCCTTGGTTTTCCGAAGTTCCCTCTTGAGGAACACCATTGAGGACAGGACAGTCCCATCAAGAGTTGTCTTCATCAACGCCTCCAAAGGGGGAAGGTCAAGCACTGCCTGGTTTCCAGCGCAGGAGCGGTGGAAGGTCACACCTGGTTCGTCAAGCGGCGAGGGAGAGGACAATGCAAGACACAATATGGCGGACACAATATAGTACAATGACCGGTTCGAGGTGTCGCATCTGCAAGCTAGCCGTGCAGTTAGGTGCACTCTTTCCTCTTCTCAATAGCGGCGCTGAAGCAAATGACGGCTAGCCCCAGGCCGGATCACAAACCAATAGAGAGCTATGGTTTAGCGTTAGCGTGATAGCGGGGGTTAAGGGAATAGCGTTACCGTGCCGTAAACGTTCGTTGCGGACAGCGCGTTATAGTTTAGCGGGATAGCATTTACGTGCCCAAGCTGGGACGGTGGCGTCACCTAGCGGGGGCTGAATGCATTAAAAAGAGTTAAAAGAAAAAAACAGAATTCTCGCCTGTATCTCCGCGCGCAGCAATACTAGTACTTTTATTTAGTAATAATAAAAGTAAGTAAATATGAACCAAGCACCAAAAGTGCAAATTTTTATGTTGCAGATTTGTGTACACCGATCTTCTAGTTAGGCCTACGGACGTTCGAAATGGGATGCGCTCTCAAAATCTAGTCGAAGTTATCCGTAATACTCGGTCGTCGAAGCTATCCGAAGGCAAGCGAAGCCATTTTGCACAGTCGTTAGCTACGAAAGAAGTGGATCCCTCCCCACCAACGCTAAATTCAGTTCGAAGTGGGCGTCCAAAACCGCCTCCATGTTTTACGTTCACTACGTAGACCACGTAAACAGGGTAACGCTAAATGTGAAAAATTGGCAGATCCCAAGTACCATGGGAATCGATGTTATGCGAAGCATTCTGAGGCAGGGTGACTGGATTGTAGTTTTCCTATTGAACGAAACGCTACGAAATGACGTTAAAGATATGTACAAATGTGTTACGCACAGACATATGTAGAACAGTCGCATATGTTTCATATAACCAGTTGTTTACAATTGCGCATGGATTACAACATAAACATGGGTATTACGTACACCAGAAGCGGTAATCTGATATGTGGCACTTGTGCTTGCGTGGATGTTAGCCCTGGATAGTGCTTCGTCGACCAACCACAGTAAATGGCGCTTAAGTTTAGAATTGACGTTCACCCGACATGACGCCTGCCTCATAGGAGAATATATGTAATGTTTATAAGATTGGATAGCCAGCACTGGAACCACAATTGACGTTTCGCTAACAATACGCCTGTATAGGGTCTTTTTCCAAAGCAGTTCCGAGGCCTGGCGTGGCTCAGTGGTAGAATACTTAATTGCCACGCAGCTTGCTTGGGTTCGATTCCTGCTGGGACCCTGATATTTATTATTTGCATTCGTCGAGTCGACGCTGTCGACGTCAGTTTTAGGGGCGAAGCTCCTTAGGGTGTGGGTCATTCCCTCCTCTGTAGTAGTTGTAGTATGTATGTAGCCACCTCTAGTTTATGCATTGCTCAATAGATGGCGTTGTGTGTATATGTCCTTGGAAACAATATCACTACATGGCGTTAGTGGTTCCACTAACGTGGGTTGCGCGCCTCTCAACGGATGCGTGCGATCGTTCGAGATGGTTCGATTTAGTGCGATGGCGTACCGCTAGGGGGTGTTATAATACTAAAAGGCGCTCGCTGTTGGCGCGCTTTCTCTTTCGCTCGGAGTCGCCGGATGGTAGACAAGGCTGCGGAGCGGAGGGCACGGAAGGCGGCGGCAGCGTGCGCTCTCAGGCAGAATCCCGAGGCGAGAGGCCGCGAGGCCGAGGCTTCTCGGCAGGCTGCGCGGCGGCGGCGCGAAGACCCTGCCGTTCGCGAACGTGAGGCAGCGGCACTGCGGCGACGACGCAAAGATCATACTGTACGAGAACGAGAGGCGGAAGCGGCACGGCTGCGGCGCGAAGCGGATCTTCAAAATGTGAGGAACAGGGAACCGGCGCTAAAGCGCGCGTATCGACAGGCAGATCCCGAGGCTGTGAGAGCTTCGCCCCATCATCATCATTCACCCCGTGGATATGCTGTCACTTTTTTCTTAACGCTCTCGCTTTTAAATTACTAATGTCTGTCCTCGCCGTTCCTGGGAAGACAAATTGTCAAACACCTGTGGCGCATACCCGCATACCGCGGCCCGTGGTATACGGGTATGTGCCACACATATCTGCAGGAAAGGATTTGACGACGTATACGACAGGATTTTCACATTATTCATGTCATGACCAGCCAGACATATTCGTCAATACCTCTTACCCTCCCACACAAATTTTGGCCTAACCCAAGTTTAGGAGGCCATCACGAGAGCACCCAGACGTAGGCGGATAGATAGATAGATAGATAGATAGATAGATAGATAGATAGATAGATAGATAGATAGATAGATAGATAGATAGATAGATAGATAGATAGATAGATAGATAGATAGATAGATAGATAGATAGATAGATAGATAGATAGATAGATAGATAGATAGATAGATAGATAGATAGATAGAAACGCGAAAGTGCTTACAGTACGCAAAGAAATGCTTCGCATTTAAATATAGCGTGCGTGCGGTACACGTACGGGTCTTTTAGCGTGCTGCGCATGCGCATTTCGATCCCGCTATTTCGCTAAGCCCGCTATCCCGCTAAGCCCGCTATCCCGCTAAGCCCGCTATCCCGCTAAGCCCGCTACACTATAACTGTCTAATGAAGGCACAGCGGAGTGCGGGAAACGTGCCTGAAGACGGATCCCAGGCGCTCGGCTAATTGTCCGGTGCATCTCGTAAAGCATTGAAGAAAGCAACGCAGAGGTAACCAGCCTTTCCGAGCAGCCTCGACTGCAAACAGCTCTTCCTAGGCCATAGAACCACCAAACTCATCCAGTCCCAGGGGTTTGACGAGGCGCGCTGACAGCTTTTAAGAACACACCCGCCATATTGTCGACGCATCAGGTGCACATCGGGGAACGTTGACACGGAATAAAGCAGGGCAGACTTTGTCGAAATCGTTCCCCGCGTCCAGGCGGTGCCAAGCCGTGAAGTCTGATCATAACGTACAGGGCACAATATTTAAATCAGTATTTTGTTTCTTTCTTTTCTGCTGAAATGCCAAAGAACGATTACGGCCAGAGTGTTCGAGGAGATCACATAGCCTCGGTAGGTCACATGAATGACGTTGTTATCAGTATAGGTGGCATAGAATTGTTGCTCGTAAACTAAATGCTGGTAAAGGTGGAGGAACTGACGGTTTGACAACTTATTTATAATTTGCGCACAACCCATGGCTTGCTTTTTAAAAATACTTTTTGAGAAATCTTTGGCGGAAGCTTCCCTGCCCACTCATTGGAAGATTGGAGCAGTTGTTCCCCATTTAGCGTTCCCGTTCATAAAGCTGGTCCGTGAGTTACGTGGGCTAATACCGTCCCATTTCTTTAACGTGTGTAGCATACAGTGTTGGAGCATATTTTATATTCACGTATTGTAGCCCATATGAATGACCATTCCCTATTTAATCCATACCAACACGGTTTTAGAAAGAATTTTTCTTGTACAATACATAAGTGAATTCACTCATGCCATCAGCAGTGCTCATGACAAGCGACTATCTGCTGATTTCCTAGATTTCGGGAAGAGGTGCGACACTTTGTCTCATTATCTGTTAATTGAAAAATGGCGTTCCTACTATAGCAATACGCAAGTTATTGCTTGTATTGTCGAATACCTTAAAATGCGCTAACAATACGTGGTTATAAACGGTTTTGAGTCATCGAAAAGGGATGTCACTTCCCGTGTCACTCATAATTACGTTTTGGGATCGCTTTTCTTTCTTTTATTTATAAACGACTTCGCGGAAACGGTTATTTCGCGTATGAGAATCTACGCTGATGGCTGTGTTTTATATAGGCCTATTACAAGTGAAGACAATTGTCGCGTTTTGCAATGTCACCTAAAGCTCATCAGTCGGGCCGCAAGTGGAATATGAGTTTAAATATAGGTAAGACTGTTTTCATGTCATTTACTAAGAAAAAAGAATGCATGTTTATTTCGTATACCTTAGAAAATGTTGCCTTATCCTAAGTGTATGAATACAAATATCTTGGAGTATACTTCACTCATGACTTAAAATGGCATCGTCGTGTTGATTGCATGGTCGCATGTGCAGGCAAGTCACTAGGGTTTTTACAGCTTAATGCAAAATGCTTCTGTATGGCTGTAGGTGTGGGACCCACCGATGGTACGAGACAAAGAACGCATAGAAAGAGTACAGAATTAAGCTGCAAAGCTCGTGACTCAAAATTACACACTTACGTTTAGCGCTACCAAAGTGAAGGTGGATCTGAAATGGGAGCCATTGGAAAATCGAAGGAAAAACTTTGCCTAAGACTTTTTCATATTATTTTCCACTCAAAAGTTGGAATTCATCGGAAAGACTATATACTTGAACTTTATTATGTATCCACACGGGGCGATCGTTCATTTATAGGGCGTGAAACTTTTTCCTATACGGATTCCTTCGGAATGTCGTTTTTTTTCCAGGAACAATACGGGAGTGGAATAGATTACCTGATTCTGTAGTTCGTGAAATATCAAATGATACGTTTTATGCCTTGTCAACTTAGTTGTACATGACTTTCCAGTATGCCTTTCTCTACATAATGACTGTGTATGCAAATTATTTATTATAGTGCTTACTTTTTGTCTTCTGCTGTTTATATGTGATGAGTCAACCCGCTTATAATGTATTCATCCCTCACTGTAATGCCTCTGATGGCGCTGGGAGTATTGCGTAGATCAGGGGTCTCAAACACGCGGCCCGCGGGCCGCATGCGGCCCGCGAGGCTCTCGGTTGCGGCCCGCGGCTTGCACATGACTGCCTTCGCCCCACATTAAAAAAAAATTCTTATTAAGTATGTGACCTAAACAGGCATGACTGCTTTAAGGCATTGTCGCCGTGAGGCATCCCATGTGTTCGCCTTGTTTTCAGATATAACCGTGAAACAAAAATTATGTTTCTAAACCAGCGTCCAGATTTGAATCAGTTTGGAGATCTGTATGGACAGTTTGTTGGAATCCTGGCACCAAATCTCCTTCAGAAATGACCTGTATGTCACCCCCCCCCCCCCCCCCCCGCTCCTACCTCTTTCACTGCACCGGCCCTTGCGGAAATAAATTGCGTGACTGTGGCCCGCTGGCGGAGGTGAGTTTGAGACCACTGGCGTAGATAAAAAAAATAATAAAAAGTAAAAGGCGGGCGTCAAAATATCGGCATGGGTCTGTCAAATGTGCCAACGCACTCCCGATATCTGCTCCGCATCTGCTGATAGAGCACACTGGTATGCAGTTTTTCCCCGTTTGGCCACAGCTAGAGAGTTCCGTTTTACATTTGGTGCACGTGTACGTTGGCCAAACGGGCACGCCTGAAGGCACTCACTGCAGATATTGCGGCTATGAGCCGTGTTTGGAAAACTTCATCATTGTAACACCGTGAGCAACAAACACGTGAAATCATAAAAGTTGATAAGATAAAGCCGATGAGTAACCTTTGTATCAGCGCAGCCTGCATTGTCTTCTAGATAAACGAAATTATCTATCCTGCTGTGATGCGATAGCATGTGTGATGCCATTCGCAGGTTTATATATATATATATATATATCTATATATATATATATATATATATATATATATATATATATATATATATATATATATATATATATATATTGATACGAAGTGTCACTGCCATTGAAAAACGAATGGAATCGCGAGTGGAGAAAGAGGACGACGACGTAGCTCCTGTGATTTCCGCGGTCTCAGTGCCCATTAAAAACCCTCTTACGCTACTCCAGAGTACGTAACAGATTGGTGGAGGTGCTGGGTAAGACGAACCCAACGACGGAAGCTTCACTACCTGAACTTAGCCGCAGCCGCCGCCTTGCCGGACTCCCGCCTTCGCCGATCGAAATGTCCCAAGAGCAGACCTCTGCTGCTTCGACGCCAACTCCGACGGGTGCCGTGCCATACTACCGGGTGCCATTAAACTTCGGCGGCACCTCAGAAGAAGACGTTGACGTGTGGCTCAAGAACTATAAGCGGGTGAGCAGAAGAAATGGCTGGGACTCGGAAGCGCAGCTCAGGCATGTTGTATTTTCGCTAACTAACACGGCTCTCATGTGGTACGAGAACCACGAGGACATGTTCACGACTTGGGAGCGTTTTGTCGAAGAAGCGCAGAAGTGCTTCGGTGATTCTGACGCAAAGAAGAAGCGCGCGGAGCAGACATTGGCTCAGAGGGCACAGCTTCCGGGAGAGACATGTACGACGTACATAGAAGAAATCTTGAAGCTGTGCAAAATAGTGAATGCCCGGATGTCTGAAGAAGACAAGGTTGGACACGTTCTTAAGGGTATAGCCGAAGACGTGTACAATTTCCTAATTGGAAAGGAAAGCCTGAACTCCGTGTCGGACGTGATGAAACACTGCCGTACCTTTGAATCGCTGAAGAGGCGACGGATCTCTCCGAAATTCGGCCGCTTGTCTAACGTCCCAACTGTGGCTAGTGTCGAAGCGGCGGCGCCCAACGACCTTGCTTTCACAATACGGTAGATTGTCAGAGGAGAGCTGCTCCGATGTCAGCACACCTCTTACCACCCTAACGACTTTCAGGATGCCTATGCAAGAGAACCAGAGCGTGCGCGAACTCCGGCTACTCCTGCTCCATGGCAACCATCGGTCAACGCAGCAGATGCCGACGAATACCGAGGCACACGCCAGTCTGGGTTCTCACGTCGCACACCACCGAATTACGGACGACCTGGTTACCCTCAACGAACGTCGTCTGGCTACGGTGCCCCCTAAGAGCGGCACTACTATTCCATGCCTCCTGAGAGGAGTGGTTACTCTGAGCAGCCGCCTGTATCTCGACCTCTTCCGGTGTGCTTCAACTGTGGCGTCCCGGGTCACATCGCACGTTTTTGCAACCACCGCCCTCCATATCAGCGACAGCCTTCGTTCATGTCGTCTCAGCCTTTCCACCGTCCGCTCTACACCCCACGGCCACCACGCGCACCAACCGGATTACGCCACTTCTCGCCGGCTTCTGATCGAAGTTTGACGCCGCCACAAGCTCCACGTACTCCACGATCGCCGTCGCCACGGCGACGCACGCTGTCACCACCGCCGGAAAACTAGTCGGTGCGGCCAATGGGGGGTGAGGCCGCGAGATACCAGGCGCTATCCACAGATATACCCCCCGTCAGCGGTTATGTTGAAGAACAGAGTACACGTACTTGTTGATAGAGTATCTACTATGGCACTTGTGGATACAGGCGCGACACTCTATGTGATGAGTGTGAATTTTAAGAACCTTCTCGGACCTAAAGTGATGTTTCACCTGAGCCGTGGTGTCACATTCCGTGGTGTGAGCGGTGACGCGTTGTGTCCAGTGGGATTTTGTACTACGGGCGTCTCCTTGTGCGGCAAGGTATTTTGCACAGAATTTGCGGTTATTCCACGGTCTACACATGACGTTATCTTAAGTATCGACTTCTTGCGTGAGTGTGGGGCAACTGTTGACTGCAGAAGTGGGCACCTTTCCGTGCACGGTACTTTCCCAGCTGCGCTCTTAGAGAATTCATATCGTGATGACTGCATCTTTTTTCGTATCCGAGGACACAGTCGTTCCTGCATATTCTGCCGTGTGTGTTCCCGTGACTTGTTCTGGTAACGACTATGCCATGTTCGACGCCACGCTCGAACCGATTCCTTTGGCCTGTCTGAAAAAGAACATTCTAATTCCCCATTGCGTGGTGTCTGTCGTTGATGGACGAGCAGGTGTGTGGACAATGCACAGTTCCATGGAGCCTTAAGTGTTGCCAGGTGGCATGAAACTTGCATTATTTAAACCTGAATCGTCTACGACACTGGTTGCGCTTGTTGATGCTACAGGCCAGAATGAACACCTCGGTTCACAAGATTCAGATGATTCCCAATTGCTACAAATGATCAGCAAGTCACTTGGCCAAAGCGAACGTCATACACTGCTCGACGTTCCCTCTAAGCACTCGAAAGTGTTCGATTTTTTGCAAAAACAGCCAAACGCTCTCAATTCCAACGTCCCGGATACGTCATCAGATTCACACCGAATCGGCGCATCCCATACGGCAGAAACCACACCGAGTGGCACCATCAGAGCGCAAGATCATCGACGAGCAAGTCCAAGAGATGCTGGAAAAGGGAATAATTCAGGAATCGGCGAGCCCCTGGGCCGCTCCCGTCATTCTAGTGTAGAAGAAGGATGGTACGTGGAGATTCTGCGTTGACTACCGCCGCCTTAATTCTGTTACCAAGAAAGACGTCTATCCGCTGCCGCGCATCGATGACGCCATCGACTGCCTGCATTCTGCTTCCTACTTTTCTTTCGTTGATCTGAGATCAGGTTACTGGCAAATTCCGATGCACGCAGCTGACAAGGAAAAGACGGCATTCGTTACGCCTGATGGACAGTACGAATTCAACGTAATGCCATTCGGATTATGTAATGCGCCTGCGACATTCGAAAGATTCATGGACTCTATTCTGCGCGGTTTGAAATGGCAGATCTGTATGTGTTACCTTGATGATGTCGTAATTTTCGGACGCACGTTTCAGGAGCATAACGCTCGCCTAGATCTTGTGCTAAACTGTATTGAAAAGGCTGGCCTTGTACTGAATTCGAAAAAGTGCCACTTTGGCGAGCGACAAACATTGGTGTTGGGCCATCTCGTCGATAAAGATGGCAGTAGACCTGACCCACAGAAGACAGCAGCCGTTGAATCATTCGAGCAACCTAAATCTGTGAAACAACTTCGCAGCTTCATCGGGCTTTGCTCGTATTTCAGGCGGTTTATACCCAGGTTTGCGGATGTCGCTCACCCTCTGACGAATCTCCTCGGCAAGAACAGCCCGTTCCAGTGGACCCCCGAGTGTGATGCCGCTTTTCGCCAGCTGAAGTGTTTGTTAACTTCGCAGCCAATACTTCGGCACTTCAATCCTTCGTCGCCAACAGAGATACACACAGACGCAAGCGGCATCGGTATCGGCGCCGTTCTCGTACAGCGCTCTGGCAACAAGGAACACGTCGTAGCGTACGCAAGTCGTTCTTTAAGCAAGCCTGAACGCAACCACACAGTGACCGAACAGGAATGCCTAGCGGTAGTCTTTGCCGTTCAGCGGTTTCGCTCATACATCTATGGTCGCCCGTTCACCATTGTCACAGATCACCATTCCCTGTGTTGGCTGGTCAACCTTCGTGACCCATCCGGTCGCCTCGCACGATGGGCCCTTCGTTTGCAAGAATATGTCTTCACCATTTCGTACAAGAGTGGCCGTCGACACGCTGACGCGGATTGTCTCTCTAGGATGCCACTACCTACGACGGATTGTGAACCCGATAACTTCGGCCACCTTATCGCTTCTCTGTCGCCTGGCTTTCCCGACGCCGTGACTTTCGCCGCTGAGCAGCGTAAGACCCAAGCTTGAAAGCTCTCTTCCTTGCAACAAAAGAGCCAATAACCGAAGGCCAATTCTGCGTCCGAGATGGTCTTCTTTACAAGAGGAACTTGTCAACGACGGGCGCCCGCTTTCTACTGGTCGTTCCTGCGTCTCTTCAAACACCTGTTCTGCGTCTCACGCACGACGACCCGACCTTTGGTCACTTATGAACCGCAAGAACGCTTAGTCGCACCAAAGAGCGGTTCTTCTGGCCTCATATGCGAAGGACAATTGAAAAATATGTGGCCAGTTGTACACAGTGTCAGAGCCACAAGAGGCCCACCTCAGGTCCAATCGGTCTCCTGTAGCCCGTAATGCCCCCCAGTTCTCCTTTTGAAAAGGTCGGCATTGACTTGATGGGACCATTTCCACGTTCTTCAAAAGGCAACCGGTGGATAATTGTATGCGCTGACTACCTGACACGCTACTACGAGACGGCTGCCTTACCCTCCGCCACGGCAGGCCAGGTTTCTGAGTTCCTGCTGCAGTCAGTCGTACTACGGCACGGGCCACCTCGCGTGATGATAAGTGACCGTGGTCGCCAATTTACCGCCGATGTTGTGGAATCATTACTTCGTTTGTGTGCCTCCAAGTTCCGACACTCAACTGCTTACCATCCACAAACTAACGGCCTGACCGAGCGCACAAACCGAACGTTCATCAACATGTTGTCAATGTACGTCGCCTCCGACCACAAGAACTGGGATGAAGTATTACCGTTCGTGACGTACGCCTTCAACTCTGCAAAACACGAAACTACAGGTTACAGTCCATTCTACCTGCTCTACGCTCGCTCACCTCGACATACGCTGGACACCATTTTTCCTTTTGTGGTCCATGACGACTTCTCCATTGCGGAGACTTTGTGTCGCGCAGAAGAGGCTCGTCGACTTGCATACTTACGTACATTGGCAGCGCAAGACTCCTCTAAAACACGCTACGACAGTCAACACCGGCATGTAACCTATGTTCCCGGTGATCTGGTGTGGGTGTGGACCCCAATACGCAGACGTGGCTTGAGCCAAAAGCTGCTCGCACGCTACGCCGGTCCGTTCGTGATCCTCCATCGTCTAAGCGAAGTAAACTACGAAATTGCACGACTCACTACTAGTGGCCGACGTTCATGCAAGACCGAGGTGACGCATGTTGCTCGCCTGAAGCTGTATACACAAAGGACACAAGAACGACTCGTCAAGAGGGCTTCGTCTGAGAAAGGAGGAATGATACGAAGTGTCACTGCCATTGAAAAACGAATGTAATCGCGAGTGGAGAAAGAGGACGACGACGTAGCTCCTGTGATTTCCGCGGTCTCAGTGCCCATTAAAAACCCTCTTACGCTACTCCAGAGTACGTAACTATATATATATGATGAAGATCGGTCTCCGATCGAAACGTCACCAATAAACAGTTTTTTAGAGGCGTATATATATATATATATATGTAGATCTGGCAGTTTCAATAATAATGGTGATTTGAAATCGGCGCTTTTGTTGTGGCCCATCTGTCCTCATACCTATCGCGATGTCCGATCCTTTCGATATTGCACCGCCAGCTCATTCACACTGCTACTTTATCAAACAAACAATGAGTAACGGATGATAGCCAACGATGACGAAGACAGGAACATACACGTGCGTTATATATTTTTCTAAAAGAGCCAAATCCATAAACCTGAACTGTGTTAAATTTCACGGGAGTGTAAAGCTCTCTTTCCTTTTTTAGAACATTCTTTTCCAGTTCTATATTTCCCGTTTAAAACAATTGTGATTGTTTTGTGAATTTTTCGTGATTGTTTTAAATTCTGAATGTGGACTTCTCAATTTAAAACAATTGTGAAGTCCACATTACAATTCCGCATTGTAATGTGGACTCAGAAAAAGCAGTTTGCAATAAAATGTGAGCCAAATCCTGCATCTGTTTCAATCAAACTGAACCAGGTCTCTTAAACCAACTCTGCGTCAACAATCGTGACCAAAACAAACAAAATTGACGCATCCAATCGGTTTCATTTGTGTCCCAGCTGGTTGGCTATCGTGCTTTTGTTCCACAATTAGTTTTTTCTTGGGCGAGTTAGTACTTACTGAAGGACATTGATTGATTGATTGATTGATTGATTGATTGATTGATTGATTGATTGATTGATTGATTGATTGATTGATTGATTGATTGATTGATTGATTGATCGGTTGATTGATTGATTGATTCATTCATTCATTGATTATTTTGTTCGACAAACTAGAATATAAAAACTTAGAGGCCGACTTTACTACCTTTATCTCCTTCTTAGCGTTCTTTTGGAGTTTTGCGCTAAAGTGTCACGTCCGTCTTTCGATCCAAGGTGGTATACTTATAATATATCTGGGGTTTAACGTTCCAAAAGCACGATATGATTATGAAGGACGGCGTAGTGGAGGGCTCGGGATATTTTGACCATCTGGTGTTCTTTAACGCGTGCTGACAGCGCAAAGTACGTGGGTCTGTGGCATTTCGCCACCATCGAAATGTGGCCGCCGCGGCCATGATTGAACTCGTGAACTTTGGGTGAGCTGCCGAGAACCGTAACCGCTACACCGCCGCGGCGTTATGTATGGAGCAGAAGAGGACTGAAATAAAGAAATTGGGCACCGACCTACTCCCTCAAGTAGAAGTGGTCCAATATGGCAGGGGCATATAATGAGCTAAGATGAAGAAGAAGCGCTTAAGTATTTTTTGAAAGCCTTTAATAGAAGCCAAGAACAAGAAAACGCTGCCGACAGTCCATTATAGTGCATGCGCGTTTTGCCTGAGAAGATTGCTCGCTCTGCAAGTCTGTTCATTACCATTTCGCCCTTGCCAGAAAGGAAAACAACGATGGAAGCACGAAGATGGTATCAATTCTGTCGCAAAATATTCCTATATCATTAATTCGCTGTGATTTAGACTTCTTTTACGAGCTAATTTAAGCCAAAATGAAATGTTAGCTGTAACAGCGAAATCCAAATTTTGCTAGTGAATGCCGACGACAGTCGGCTATATATATTTCAGCAGCCATATAGATTTGAGGTATTTTGGTGACATGAGCGCACTGGCAAAAAATTGTTAGAGCAGGGTCGACCATATTGTCAAAGCAATAAACAGCGTTTTTATCAGTTTCAGTTAATGTGGACTTGACTCTTTAAAAATACGCTTTATATTCAACTGTGGTTCAGCCCAGTATGAATAGTAAAACCAAAGAAGGACTAGAGGATACTTACTATAGCAGAATATGAGACAGTAAAATGTCTATTGAGAAATCGCCGGATAGAGAATGTCGAGAGAATCAACTGTTCAAAAAGATGTCTTTGTTTACGTAAAGCCATGAAGAAAGAAAGCCATCTTATCAAAACCCTTGCTTTGTAACATTTCCCTTTTAATGATTTCCTATCCCTTCAAGCCTCCACCTTCTGGTAAATTACCGTATTCATTGCATCAAGCAAGTACTAACGAGACAGTTTCTACCTTTATACTTGCTTAGACTGGTGTTGCTTGCTTCCGACAGCCTAGAAAAGATAACGTTGAAACTGATATGGCCTGAAAACATTTGTTGTTGTAGCAGTTCTTTGGCTTGGGCTGGTTGTTTTTTTACAAGGTTATTTTGGTCCCAATATACTAACGAATAGCCATGACTCACAACTTCAGTGGCGATAAAAACGGGGCCACAATTGCTACTTTGACAGTAACGCTGTCCCTACCCCACTCTAACCCAGACGCGTTCCCAGTGTATGATAACGTAGATTAACCCACAATGTCCTCTTCCCGATGACACTCTTTTCAGGTGAGTGGCTGTCAATAGCTGTACTACAGTGAAAGCGTATAACAAGTGTAAGCACAGCACTCCATCAGACATCGATGTACCGCTGAACGGGTATTGTATTATATATATAGTATTAGTGAATGTTGCTCTGTGTTCCTTTCTGTAATGTTTCGTGTTGTGAATGTTATCGTTGAAGACGTTTCAAAAAGCCGTCGTGAAGACTTAACTGCTATGTCGCGGTGCTGCTGAACACGAGGACGTGGGCACAATTCCTCGCCATGCTCGACTGCTGACCCAAATTTCGTGAGGTCGAATCCCAGGGGCGGCGGACGCATTTCGATGAAGGCGAAATATTAGAAGCCCGCGTACATGGATAGATTTAGGATGACGTTAAAGACCAACAGGTGGCCAAACTTTCCCGAGCCATCCATTAAGGCGTCCTTAATAATGTTATCGTGGCTTTGGGGTACAAAATCGCAATTATTATTATTATTATTATTATTATTATTATTATTATTATTATTATTATTATTATTATTATTATTATTATTATTATTATTATTATAACGTTTCTTCACCACGAGGTCCACATTTCGTTTTAAGCGAAATGCAAGAAGGCCACAGAATTTAGGTTTTCGTTCGCGTTAAGTCGCCCCAAGTCCCTCATTACGACGTGCCTATAGTAACCATATCTATATTGCGGCACATTCAGGTTTGCGGCTGATGTTCTAATCTCACAATAAAGGATTATAATACAGAATATATTGTGCCAGATTTAGTGCAAGGATGGGCTAACGAAACGGATTCACGTTATTACCTGAATGAAGCCAGTGCAGCCCGCAGTTTACTCAGCGAGTACCACAAACCTCATTAAAGTTAATAGAGTTTTGAGTTGTTGGTAAAAATCTCAAGTTAGCGAAATGAGCCCAAGTGTCTTGTCGTTAGGTTCACTTTGTTTTACTGCCGGACAATGGCAATAAGGCAATATATAAACCATAACTAAAAAATGGAAAAATAATGATGTCTTTATGAACTCCCCTTCGCGTTTCCCAGGCAACAATGAAATCTGGCAACGTGAAATGACAAGTCACCTCGATTAAAGAAAATATTATCATATCATAAATGGCTGACCGCCGACGAGCCCACGATCAAGAGCGCATCAATTTCTGGAAAACGGCGCCCACGATCACGTTAGTGACCGGTGGACCTTCAATGGGCACCTTTCTGTACACTCGCCGGGGCTAGGTTTTTCACGCAGAATGTCTCGGCAAGCATGCACCGAAATCTCTAACTCAGGGCAAATTTTGCTTGGAGAAGTTGTCCAAAATGCAGCGAAATATTTATTTGAGCGTACAGGAACTTGAGCAGTTCGCTAAACTGCCACGTGTACACAAAATAGTTCCAGTTCGGATTTCTATTATTATTATTTCACACTTGCAGCTCGCCTTCGTCAAGTGCAGCGACACGCTGCTGTAAGGAAACAAAACAAGCGCCCAAAAGT